>CM060913.1:226499809-227072309 GCA_030737875.1 Allium sativum
TTATTCACAAAATAATTGCATAATCTTGTGGAACCTACTTTACAATGTTTATTAAGTTTGATTTTAAGGGACAAAGTCTAATACTCACTATTAAACAAGCGTCAAATAAGCGCTTTGCTTTTGGATGATCTCCCGAATATTTAGCTCTTCATTTGTAGGTGCTTTGATGCACCCTTTATTGTCGTGCTAGTAAACAATTTGAGTACCAAACACATCAGATCAAAATCCAAACCACTTGTAACAAAGTGCAAAAAGCTAATTTCGATTGCATTGGAAATAAGCGGTGAAATCTCATAACCCAACGTCAATTGTACAAGGATCAAATAATAACCAGGTTTAAAACCGAGAAGCAAAAGGATTGAAACCAAGCACCAACTATATCAAAATAGGACTATTGTAGGAAAATAATTCTTCTTATTCAAAACTGTGCAGATGATACAAATTTATAGAAAAATGAGTTTATGTTTCCCAGTAAACATATCTTAGACAAATGGAAACAAATATAATCTTCTATACTGGGAAACATATAATAAACTAATGGAAACAAATATAATCTTCTATATTGGGAAACATATAACAAACTAATGGAAACAAATATATACAAATATATTCCTAATACCCTCCCTCAAGTTGGAGCATGCAGATCACAAATGCCCAACTTGCGCAACAAAGAAACAAACTGCTGCTTCCTGAGTGGCTTGGTGAGGATATCAGCAAGCTGCGAAGAAGTAGGTACATATGATGTAATGATCGTCCCATCCTGAATAGCATCACGAATGAAGTGCATATCTACCTCAATGTGTTTGGAGCGTTCATGAAACACAGGATTTTGTGCTAGATGCAACGCGGACTGACTATCACAGTAAATTGGAATAAAAGAAACATGTTGAACACCCAAACATGTTAGCAATTCTTTCAGTCACTTCAACTCACATGTCAAGGCTGTCAGTGAACGATACTCAGCCTTAGCGGAAGATAGTGATAATGTCTTTTGTTTCTTGGTTTTCCAAGAGGTAGGGGAACCACCAAGAAACACCAACCATCCTGTAATAGATCGCCGTGTAAGGGGGCAACTTTCCCAATTAGAATCACACCAGCCAGATAGATTCAATTCTGAATCAGCTCTCAATAGAATTCCCTAACCCGGGGAATTCTTGAGATAGCGCACAACCCGTAGTGTTGCATCCCAATGATCATGTCTTGGCTTCTGCAAGAACTGGGACAAAACATGTACTGCATATGCTAGATCAGGACGAGTAAAAGAGAGATAGATCAATCTACCAACTAGACGTCGATACTGCTCCCCCTCCTCAAGAGGTGGGCTGGTAGAGGACCCAAGCTTGTGGTTCGGCTCCATAGGAAAAGTCGCCGGTCTACTACCTAAGAGTCTGCAATCTGCAATAATATTCAATGCATACTTCCTCTAACATAAGGAAATACCAGCTGCACTACGAGCTACCTCAATACCAAGAAAATATTTTAAGACTCCCAAGTGCTTCATATGAAAACCAGAACTAAGATATTTCTTAAATTTGCCAACTGCCTCTGAATCATTACCATAAATGGTCAAATCATCAACATAAACAAGAACATGAATCTGTATATCTACACTCCAGTAGGAAAACAAAGAATAATCGGAAAGAGACTGGGAGAAACCATAAGCAGTCAAAGAAGTAACAAGTTTAGCAAACCAACAACGTGGTGCTTGTTTCAGACCATAGAGAGACTTACGCAAACGACATACTTTGTTGGGTTCGTTATGCTCAAAACCTGGGGGAAGCTTCATATACACCTCCTCGTGCAAATCACCATGAAGGAAAGCATTATGAACATCCATCTGGTGCAAGATCCAACCTTTGACTGCTTCTACAGCCAGAAATGTGTGAACGGTAGACATCTTGGCCACTGGTGCAAATGTCTCTGAATAGTCAATTCCCTCCACCTGGTGATTGCCAAAAACAACTAGTCTGACCTTCAAACGCTCAATAGAACCATCAGAATTATACTTAATCTTGTACACCCAGCGACTTCCCAACGCCTTCTTACCAGGAGGCAAATCCACCAAACTCCATGTCCCATTATTTTCTAACGCTTGTATCTCATTCTGCATAGCAGATCTCCATCCAGCACCCCACGAGGCCTGACGATAAGAGGTAGGCTCAACACCTGCAGTAATCGTTGCAAGAAAATCTCTATGTCGCGTAGAAAATATTTTATAGCTCATGTAATGTGCAAGGGGATACGGAGTATCTGAGGAAGGATGAGTGCTAGGTGAAACGGTATGGGGGGTGAACTGATGAGACTTGTCACATATTCCTGAAGATGAGCAGGACGAGATTTTAGACGCTTACAACGACCAAGCTCGCTACTAAGTTCAACAACTGGAACTTGGGTTGCATCCGGGACAACATCCAAGGCTGAAGCAGGCGCTGCTCCTAGCTCTTTTCCCTCCCCTTCATTTGAGACCACAACAGTGGATGGCGTTGTGTATTAAACTACAACAGGAGTCCCTGTTGGGGCAACTTCATCTCCACAAACTGAGGGACAACACTCTCCCTCAAAGTCAGACCCTGTACTATTTTTATTCTCAATAATCGGAGAAGCGTAAGGGAATTCCGTCTCATAGAAAACAACATCACGGGAAATAAAATACTGATGCGTAGACAGATCAAATAATTTCCACCCTTTCTTATCAGCGGGGTACCCAACAAATATGCATCTACGACTACGACTAGAAAACTTGTCTTTTTTAGACTGTATATCATAAGAAAAACAAAGACACCCAAACACTCGAATATTCTCATACAAAGGAGGAGTGCCATATAAAATCTCATAAGGGGACTTATAATTTAACAATCGAGAGGGAGTTCGATTAATTAAATAGCTAGCAGTAAGAACGCACTCACCCCAAAACTCAATAGGTAAAGACCCCTGAAACCTCAAAGCTCGAGCTACATTGAGAATATGTCGATGTTTTCTTTCCACTCTCCCGTTCTACTAGGGGGGTTCCGACGCAAGATGACTGAAACAGAATACCCTAGCTTGAAAAACAATCTTTCAAGCAATTAAACTCAGTACGATTATCACTACGAACACGACAAATATTACTATCAAACTGACGTTTAACCATTGCAATGAATTTCATGAACATCGAATATACCTCAGTTTTATCTATTAACAAAATCACCCATACTGCTCTAGAAAAATCATCAACTATAGTCAAAAAATACTTAGCACCACATGAAGAGACACAACTATATGGTCCCCACAGATCACAATAAATGAGTTCAAAGCACTTAAAAGCTCTATTATTACTATCTGAAAAACTATCCCTTGTCTGTTTAGCTTTGTGGCAAACATCACATGCTTTATTTAAATGCAAAGAACTACTAATAAAAGGTAAATGCTTCATCACTTTCGCAGCCGGGTGACTAAGTCTACTATGCCATAACTCCAAATCTCCACTTTGTACTGCCGAAATAGCTGAAGCTCTAACCTTTGAAGAAGCATCACAAAAATAGTAAAGTCCACCCTACCGTTCACTCGTTCCAATCACTATCCTCGTACTTCGGTCCTGAATAGTACACAATGCATGGGTAAAGAGTACATCACATTGAGTATCATCGATTAAACGCGAAACGGAAATTAAGTTGCAATGTAAATCTGGAACATAAAGAACATTGTTGAGCGCCAACTCAGTAGACAAAACAACTCGACCATACAAATTAGATGTAATCAATGCACCATCCGGTAAGGTCACAGGAAAAGAAGAACACTCAAATCGGTCAACCAAACAATCTAAACAACCCGTCACATGTACGGGAACACCTGTATCAACAATCCATGGGATACTGAAAAACTTACCCATCAAACGATCAGACATGGGAGGAGCATCGATCAGAATTACCAATCAAACTCATGAGACGCCGATACTGGGAAGATAGATAATACGGGGAAGAGGGATCTTTGTTTGGGTCATAAGGTGAAGAGGTCAAGGGGTTCAGAGAAGTTCCACTGTTGGCAGATCCATCAGAACTATGTTCATTGGCCATGATTGACGGCGCAAGGTTCAAAGATAGAGGAGGCTAGGATTTTTAGGCTCTCATACCATGTAGGAAAATAATTCTTCTTATTCAAAACTGTGCAAATAATACAAATTTATAGGAAAATGAGTTTATGTTTCCCAGGAAACATATCTTAGACAAATTTAAACAAATATAATCTTCTATACTTGGAAACATATAACAAACTGATGGAAACAAATATAATCTTCTATACTGGGAAACATATATAAACAAATGGAAACAAATACATACAAATATATTCCTAACAACTGTCAATGAATACCCGGAAATTATATTTATTTTAGTACGTTAAAAGATTTTTTTATTGTTTTACTAATTTTGAAGTTCATGTTATATACGCTAAATACATATTAACTGCTCAAAATTATTTGTTATCTATATAATAAAATTCCCCCCCTAGACAAACCCTTAGACAAACAAGGAGACAAAGAGCGGCTGAGATTTAATCCCGCAAAAACAAATCCACCATCCTAATTTAAACACATCCCATAAACATGTCATTATTCTTGCATGAGCATTGAATAGGTTGATTTAATTCCACCCGCCTTAATTTGGTAATTAGATCTTATTTGAAAAGCTTATGACACATCAGCGCATTAATTTGGTAATTAAGGTAATTTATTACCGTTAAAAAAGGAATAAAATTTGAATAGCCATGACTGTTACTACACATACCTTCGTTTCGAATTGAATATTTCAACCCTTATCTATAAACACAATTAATTTCAATCCCCCCTAGACAAATCAGGAGACAAACAACAAGACAAAGAACGGTTCAGATTTAATCCCGCAAAAACAAATCCACCGTCCTAATTTAAACACATCCCATAAACATGTCATTATTCTTGCATGAGCATTGAATATGTTGATTTAATTCCACCTGCCTTAATTTGGTAATTATATCTTATTTGAAAAGCTTATGACACATCAGCGCATTAATTTGGTAATTAAGGTAATTTATTAACGTTAAAAAAGGAATAAAATTTGAATAGCCATGACTGTTACTACACATACCTTCGTTTCGAATTGAATATTTCAACCCTTATCTATAAACACAATTAATTTCACACAATTTATTTTATGTAATTGGAGGTGAAATTGGAAAAAATTAATTAATTACAAAGTATGTACGTTTTTAATTCTTTTAAATCTGTTAACGTTCTAATTAAGAATTTATTGACAGTAAATGGGAAACATTAATAACGTTTAAAAGTTAATGCTCTCATTCCTTTTAAAAAATATCTTATTTGAAAAGCTTATGACACATCATCGCATTAATTTGGCAATTAAGGTAACTTATTAACGTTAAAAAAGGAATAAAATTTGAATAGACATGACTGTTACTACATATACCTTCATTTCGAATTGAATATTTCAACCCTTATCTATAAACACAATTAATTTCACACAATTAATTTTATTTAAAAAGGAATAAAATTTGGAAAAAAATAATTAATTACAAAGTATGTACGTTTTTAATTCTTTTAAATCCATTAACGTTCGAATTAAGAATTAAGAATTTCATAATTTGAATAGCCATGACAGTAATTGAGTGACTAATTAAACATCCATTTCTTTCATTCCTTCAGGTCGGGTGTAGTTTTGGAGGATCAAGAGTTTGACTACAAAATCATGGAGATTAAAGTCGAAGAATACGAGGTAAAATCATGAACATGTAATATATTTTTGGCACAATTATGAAATTTAAATATGGCCATGTATTTGTCTTTCTACCAGGTTATTAATATTGATGATTTTTTTTTTAGTTTGATATCACATATGAGGTTCACGACGAAGTCAAACTTCATTTCGTACTGAGACTGTCAACCAGGTAAGATTCTTGAGATACTCTCCTTTTAGTAACTATTTATTTTGTAGGGAAGAAAATGCTACTGAAAAAGGTTGTAAAAATATCAAACATGTTTTAACACATTAAAAGCTCATTTTCTTATTATTTTCAACATGTGACTAATTAAACATCCATTTTTTCATTCCTTCAGGTCGGGTGTAGTTTTGGAGGATCAAGAGTTTGACTACAAAATCATGGAGATTAAAGTTGAAGAATTTGAGGTAAAATCATGAATATGTAATATATTTTTGGCACAATTATGAAATTTAAATATGGCCATGTATTTGTCTTTCTACCAGGTTATTAATACCGATGATTTTTTTTTTTACTTTGATATCACATATGAGTTTCACAACGAAGTCAAACTTCATTTCGTACTGAGACTGTCAACCAGGTAAGATTCTTGAGATACTTTCCTTTTAGTAATCTATTTATTTTTTAAAATATGTGTGTATGGCTTGGTCGTTCTGAGGCTACTACTATTTTATGTAAATTATGCAAATAATATTTTATTATACCCTATGCTTTTGATTTAAGCTGAATGCATGAAACTCATAAAGCCTAGATCCGTACTCTATCAGTTTAGTTCCTTACCCAATTTCTTCAATAATGTACCCAAATGGGGTGTTCATATCTGATGTGTTAGAAATCAGTTATATTGGAATATGTTTTCGCATTTGTACACATAGATTTGTGCTCTAGCAGTCGCAATATATGGTAACTACTATTATTTGATATGTTGAGCTGCATAATGGTACCATAAATTTAAATATTGAGATACATAATGTTGCTTAATTGGTAGGTAATGAAACTAACCAATGTTTATAGCAATGTTATTACTTGCCAGTTTCTTCAATAAATTGATATATTAATGGTAGTGAGAAAGCAAGCAATGGTCTCTGTACAAGATGTTTTGTAAATTTATCCTTTCTATACATGCTTACCCATAACTATGTATTTATTGAGAGTTAAAGCCAATTCCTACAATATTATAACTTAAATTAGTGATATTTAGTAGTACGAATTAATTGCCAGCTCAGTGATCTTTTCAATATGTTTGCACTTAGGCTGCTACTCAATGAAAATGCTGATGTTGACCAGAAAAGGAGTATCCAACAAAGGGTGATAGTTTAATGGTATGATCTATTTTATGTACCACATATAAAATAAATTGATAAATTAATGGTATGATCTTTCTCTTAGTCTATTGATATTGATGAAGCTAAGAGAACGCCAAATAAACTTCTAGAAATATTAAATAGTACCCTAGAGTTCATTTGGAAATTGGCTTGATTGATGCAATTTTAAGCACATGGTTTCAAAACTAGCTATAATTGTCATGATTTCAATCTTATTAAATAAATTTCCATAGTTGGACTGCTGTATTCTCTTTTTATAGTGAATTGTACATATCCGTGCCACTTGCCTAATATATAGCTCATTTATATAAATTTATATTTATATTAGTGGTTTAAGTATGGCTTATTCAAAATTGTAATTTAAGAAAAAACAGGATCATTCCTAAATCTTTAATGCTCATACGGAACCTCACAACTTTCCTTATTACATCTACTGTTTTTCATTCTTTTCTTATTATCTTCATTTCCTTTAATTTTCCAATGATTTTTTCCATTATAATTTTGATCCTGCCTAGAATTCCCTCTTCGATTTCATCCATATTTTTTCTCTTTTATAATTCTTTTCCTAATATCACAATAGTCATTTATCGTTTTTTTAGTTTCTGTCAAAGCATCGTCAATTCATCAATTTATTGGTTCATTTCCAACAGTCCTAATATTTATTTACTGGTTTATTTTAGATATTTACATACATAATTATCTAAAGAAGCATCAAATTTTCAAGTGAGTAATTCCCTATATAAGGTAAAAAAAAACACTACTGGGCGGATTGCTTTGATTTAACCAAGATAATTGAAAGGGGTATTTTTTGCTACTTCAACCACGTAAAACCATATCCACTAATTATTTGGCATATAGATTTGTCTCTTTCAATATAATTATATGGCGATTCATTCATTCATACCGAATTTATGACAACCACATCTCAAGAGTAGCAAACTAACCTTTTTGTGCATCATTGCATCCAGTGGAACTGTTATAGCTATATAACTGTTATAGCTTGTATAACTGGCATATTTGTCCACATTTTTAAATTCAAGCCTCCTCTTGAACCGTTAAATTAAAGAAAAGATTGCATTTTCAAAAAAATTAATAATTGTAGTTCTGATATTGCAGTTGATGAGTTTGTGTTGTCATGTTTTATTTGTTAGCCAATTTATTACATTTGCTAAATATGAGAAACAATCTACACGTTTGTCATTAGGTGGTAATTTCCAGTGGTGTTAGTTTGACGAAGTACTATTTACATTCTAATAATGATTTACATAATTAAAAACAAGATCTTTAGTGCCTGAATGGTGCATGCCTCAAAGAATCAGTAATAATTATGTGATTTTTCCCCCTCTTATGTAAAGGGATATAAAATAATTGGAGGAAAAGAGATTGCAAGCACGGGGAACAGCGAATAAGATGGGATAATAAATCTAAAGCAAAGAAAAGAAAGAACTATCATCAAATGATATCAAATAAAATGAGTACGTGAGCAAGATATGAAGAAGATGGTGGTAAGATAGAGGTTGAAGGCTAAAATGAAGTATCATATGATGTGAACGCTTCAGACATGCTAGCCAAAAGATTATAAATTCCTTCGATGAAATGCTAGACAGAAATGCTGTAGTTGAAGCAATCTGATGTTCATATGGATGTTAAATACAGAAATGCCAAGAATTGCAAAGCTCTACCATTTCACTAATGGTACTGATAACTCTGTTAGTTTAATTACTTGCCAGCAAGCCAACAAAAATCAAATCTTATATTTTGTACCAGTATGTTATTATGGATAACATTGCTATAAACTTTGTACCAATATGTTGAGATACATATTTTGTACCCTGAGTTTAGTTTCATTACTTGCCAGCAATCGCATAATGTTGCTTAATTCATCAATTAATGCATATATCTTTTTGTCAACTCAATAGAGACACACAAAATTTTATACTGTTTACCTTACGTGCAACCTGTCCCTACTCCCTATACATGCATTATTTACTTTTTGCTGCAAAATTTAGTTTACACAGCAGAATCCTAACACATACATATATCACTTACATTATGTATTTTGCCACTATATAATACGCTCTCACCGCTTATTAATACATGCAAACTAAAACACTTAAAGTCTATGCTCCCGTGCATCGCACGGGTTTCCACTCGTTATTATATATATTTTTTAAGCCTTTATTGAATTGAAGTACGCATATATTAAATTAAAAAAAAAAATCATTTACCTTCCTTAATTGATCGTTAAAGAATATGATAATTATTTGATATGCGCTCGTACCCACGGATGCAGATATGATATTATCCATATTCGAAAATAACCGTTGCGGTTCTATACCATAGTCGATTGCCAGCTATGCCATGATCAAATTCTACAAACTTGTCAAACTGACATGTTAACGCTGACCTTAACGAAAGAGCAATCAACTGCAAATGGAGTAATAGCTTTATCCAAATGTTTTGCTTTTTTGTTACGAGGTGCTTGGATTTTATTTCCTATGTTTGATGCTCAGATTGTTTGCTAACAAGAATAACAAAGGGTGAGTTTACGTTTAAGGTCTCACACGTTGGAGGCTATCGTCCAGCTGTTCATGGGATTTTTTTTAATTGGACGTGAAAAGTTAAATAGAAAAACTTTGGATGTAGAAATTTATTTTCAACTTAACCCTGTTGCATCGGATATAATTAGTACGTTCTGCACTTTCTCATAAGTAAAAGATAATCAAGAAGAAGACAAATTTTGAAAGAAAAAAAAAAGACGTTAAGTTCTAGTTTTAGAACTTTACAAACTTTAAACAAAAATGCTAAACATAATTAGCATTATCAGTATTTATACTATAAAAAGTGCCAATCATAATTAGCATCATATTCAATTTTATACCATATAAAATACTACATATATTTAGCAATGTCTTTTGATTTAGTTTTTTTTTAAATAAAAAAAAAAATCGTCCCTCGCTTAAAAATAAAATCTAGTGTCCTTTAAACATATATTTTTTTCAAAGGTATGCCTGTTTTCCACTAAATAGAAATTTATGCGAAATAATGAAACTTCTTTTCTTGAAAAGTTTACCCTTTCAAACATCAATCAAAAAAGACCAAAAGGAGAAAGAAAAAAAAATGCATATAAAATTTATTCGAATCATTAAGGTAAACAAAAACCAGTCTACTAATTAAATGAATGTATACGCTTTATCCGTGGATATTCCTAGCATTGTACGATAGTGCACAAATTTCAGTCATCACACTTTAGCATGCACTAACTACAGTTACCAACATTGTTCTTTCCATCATAACATAATTTACATACAGAACAAGTCATAATTCCATACATACCCCATCCAAAATGACATAGTTAACACAAAAGAAATCACCTCACAAAAGATGATTCAAAACAAAGATGATCAAACAGTTTGAACAGTCAAAAGCAGGCCATAATGATCACTAGGCAAGACAGGCAATTCAAGCTTCTTAACCCCATTTTTCACCTTCTTCTCCTTGACATAAGAAGCTCCAGGTACAGCATCCTTCCCTATCATCTCGATCCCTACAACCCTGAAATCCTTCAAGCAACAAACGAACCTGTCCAACCTCGTCTGAAACTTCCGGCCCCCGGTCAGCATTTTGTTCGAAACCGTGTCGTATGTCCATCCATTTTCGCCTCTTTTAAGCTCGTTCCATGCATCGATCCATCCGCTCGTCAAAGGGAAATCGCCATCCTGTTTGTCGTTCCAGTTCATATCGCCTCCAAATACGACATTTGGGTATTTTTTTAGTGTTTCGATCGATTCTTTCGCTTGAGTGATTCGTTCTTTGCTGTACATTTGGTTCCAGGTCGGTGGCGCCGGAGCTGGGCTTTCGAGGTGGGTTGTGGCCACTGTTAGTTTCTTGTTTGGTTGTAGGTCGATTTCTGCTATCAAGAGTTCTCTCCCCATTACCGAGTTGTTGAATTGTTTGCACTTGAATGATGTTTCGCTGAATTTGCTCATCTGCGATGGATTTTGAGGTCGAATGAATGTTGAGTAATGGAATAGCAGTTCAATCGAGTTGCGCTCGTTTTCTCTGTCATTGTACGCTCAATTGAATCTCAGACACATATCAAAATAACTTATTACTGGTTTCATGTATCTTTTACATAAATGTTCAAACAACAAAACTCAAAATTGAAACCAAATGGACCCTCCAATTTTGTGGGTGATTACGGACGCATATCACAACAAGGGTATAAATGAGTAGCCTAAACGGTCTATAGGAAAGCTTCGTAATCCTGGATGGGTAGAGAATAACAGGGGTGATTGACGCTTAAAATCTCGTATTGGATTTCGAGGGGAAAAGATAATGCAGATTAAAAATCAAGCATCAAAAACTAGTATTTAGCAAACAATATTTGCAAATGTATCGGCAATATCAAACCGATATTTGATGCAAATATCGGTACAAGTATGCAAATATCGCCATTTTATTTAAAAAATAGTGTCCTAAATATACCATATTTCCATGAAAAAAAGAAAAAAAAACCAACAAAATGACCATTCTCCGTTTGAGTGAGTTAGCTATACCCAATATAGGAGTTGGATAAAATTACTCCACCTTGAATTCCTACCAACGACTATTTGTGGATACCCAAAAATCATAAATCCATCTATAGACAAATATCAGATATCCTAAAAAATGGACATGGATACAAATTTTGTCAAGTTTGTATGTTATTTTATATGTATCCAAGCAAAATAAAAGATATGAATTAATTATTTTATTAAGAAGTGTTCTGTTGCACCTCAAACAGTGCAGCATCCATAAATGCCTCCTGATTTCACCTACGAGTACCGTTTCTCTCTCTACGCACTCATTCTCTCTATCCCTCAATTCGTTATTTAAATGGAAACCTGCGACTATGGTTGGGATGCTTTTGGTGGTGCTACAAAACAAAAGTGTTGTGGAGTGTTGCTCTATTTTATTAATTTAATAGTTTATATTTTCTACATTTAATGCATATTAACTATTCATAACTAATCTTCATTGATTTTGCATACTTTTGTAGTCCACGGCATTGGGGAAAAATCATGTTAAAACAAAATTTTCAGTGTACCTTTTTTTGAATTATTGAACAATAATAGATAGGATAATCATCCGATATCCATCCGCATTCGAGTACATAGATATTTGATATTCGAAACTGATTTCGAATGTGGATACAAATACGACACTATCGGTAATCGTAAATATTCGTTGGTAGGCCTATTCTTAGTAAACTACGCTAACCCTAGGGCAATTAATGTCTATAATAGGCAAATACAATAGATTGCTTCCACTAAAAGTGCAGACTAATATAGCTCAATAATGTATAGAGCAATATGACTCTGCACTACAGGTACAACTCTCTCTCGTTGTACATATCTGCAAGATAATACCCTTCAATAAAATTATATCAGTTATATATATATATATATATATATATATATATATATATATATATATATATATGAGATAGGTTCAATAGCACCCCTATTTTCTAGTCTTCCATTTGCACCCCATTTCTAGCCACTCGTTTATATTAGAATAATGTAGTGGAGGGAAAGAGAATGAGTGGAAGGAGAGAGAGAGGGGAAACTTGTGGTGGAAATCAGGGGGGCTTTTGGGGTGTTGCACTATTTGGGGTGCCATTGAACGCTCGCATATATATATATATATATATATATATATATATATATATATATATATATATATATGTATATATATATACTTATATTTATATATATAAGGAGGGTTCCGCTACACCTCTTATATTGCACATGAACCCTCCCCCTCAATCTCAACCACACATTTCCCCTACTTATTCTCTCTCTTCCCACTAACAAACAATATTCAAATGGGAAGAAAGAGAATGATTGGGGGAATGTGTGACTGAGATTGAGGGGGAGGGTTCACGTGCAATATAAGAGGTGTAGCGGAACCCTCCTCTCTCTCTCTCTCTCTCTATATATATATATATTTATTTATTTTTATGTATATATATATATATATACATATATATATGTGGCGAGCGTTCAATGGCACCCGAAACAGTGCAGCACCACTAAATGTCCCCTGATTTCCACCACATATCCCGTTTATCTTTCCCTCCATTCATTCTCTCACCTTCCACTAACTTAAACTACAATAAATACTTGGTTTCTGTTGTGGGCATTTGGGGTGCTCGCTATTTATATATATATATATATATATATATATATATATATATATATATATATATATATATATTCACTACACCATTAATGGCCATTTGGTAACCTTTTTTTTTCAATTGTCAACACTTATTTCTGTTGCCGTGTAATAACCAAAATAAGCGTTGCAATGTTCAAGAAGTGTTACCAAAAATACATTAATTCAATTTTTTTATTGCCAACGCTTATTCGTGTTGGCAAGGCTGATTTGTTGGGGTAAAAAAGTAAACTTGCATCCTTATACCCTATTTTCCTTTTCTTTTGTTTTGGCCAACGCTTTGCTGTATCACGGCCGCAAAATCCACTTACCCTATTTCACTTCTCAAATCGAACTGACGGAAAAAGAAAAAAAAATCAAATCGAAATCCGCTTTCTCCAATCGAATCGAATCGAAATCCGCTTTCTCCAATCGAATCGAATCGAAATCCGGTTTCCTCTATCCGCAAATCGAATTCAATTTTAGGGATCTCGCGTTCAACTCAGATTCAGGTAAAATTTTCGATTTTCATGTACTTATTAGGAAAATTCATATTCAACTTGGGATTACAGTAGTGCAGAATTTTGGGATTATAGTATTTAAACATAAGATTGCGAGGATTAGTAGACATTTATTTTGTAGTTATTGAACTTTTACTAATATCTGTTGTACAAATGCCAAAATTTGTTATTTATTTTCTTTAATTCCAAAGATAACAATAGTTGTAGCTATATGTACAACTAATTTTGTGAGTGCTCATGTTCATTCTTTTTTTGTTAGTTTTAACTAATTTTTATTAACTATTCCGTCAGGATATGACCGAAGGTATTCATTATTGACTCCGCTCTTTGTAGATCATTATGCGTATTGTGGTTTTGCTTCACCTTTTAACAATACGATGGCTCTATTTGCTTATGTGAAAAAAGTAAAAGCAGATATCCATATCGATATTCCATAAACTACCTCATGTGTACTAAAAGACAAATACATTTTTTTACAGAATAAAACTAAAATATATATTTTGCTGATTTTTAATTATCTTCTTTTAATTTCTGTTGATTTTTAATTTTCTTCCTTTTATAGATTACAGTAGATCCGATGATTCTCGATGCTCAACTTTATAGGAGACAAACTTTAACGTAATAAGGTATGCCATTGTGATTTGTGTTTTCAGTGCTTAATTGTGTAAAGTAGTAACAAAAGGTTCTTTTTATGGAAGCTTTTAAACATATCATTTATACATTAATTAATAGTTTGGTAAATTTAAGCAATAATTTCAAATTTTGTTTTTGTTATTTTAGTAAATTTAAGAAATTATTAGAAACAAGTTTCGGTCTTACTGCTTGAATGGTTATTGGGTGATGTGTGTTGTGCTCTGTTCAATTTTTGTACTCTTTTATCACCATCTTATTTCTTTGGATCATTGCTAATATGATGACTGCTGGATTTGTATAATTTGTTAAACTTTTCTGAACATTATGTTGGAAATGTGAAAACACCATGAACTACCACGAAAACTGAACTTAATATTTAGCAACTCACTCAGACCCCAATACTGAATAATCAGTTCTACTAGTTGCTCTCTCCATTACTGAATAATCAGTTTTTCTGAGCCTGTGGCTTAGTTTTTCTGAGCCATAAGGCTCAGTTTTGCTGAGCCTATGGCTCAGCAAGACTGAGCCACGGCTCAGCAAAAACTGAGCCTGTGGCTCAGTTTTTTTGAGCCATAAGGCTCAGTTTTTGCTGAGCCTGTGGCTCAGCAAAAAAAAGCCTTACGGCTCAGCAAAAACTGAGCCTGTGGCTCAGTTTATCTGAGCCATAAGGCTCAGTTTTGCTGAGCCTATGGCTCAGAAAAACTGAGCCTTACGGCTCAGTTTTTGCTGAGCCTTACGGCTCAGTTTTTGCTGAGCCTTACGACTCAGTTTTTGCTGAGCCTAAGGCTCAGCAAGGCTGAGCCACGGCTCAGCAAAAGCTGAGCCTGTGGCTCAGTTTTTTGAGCCATAAGGCTCAGTTTTTGCTGAGCCTGTGGCTCAGTTTTTCTGAGCCATAAGGCTCAGCAAAAAATATTTGGATATGATTTAGAGATGCAAGTTTTCTATTGATTTGTGTTGAATATAAATATTTGGATATGCTAAAATAAATTGATATACTGAACTGTTTGCTTCAAAGAATGAAGGAGATTGCAGTTGAAATGAAGTGATATCATTCGATTTGTGCTCGCATTCAGGTATAAATTTTATTTTGGTCTTTATTGATTTCATCCGAAATTTGGTTAGATTTGTGTTACTGTCTATGTGAAATAATGGATTGTTAATTTTTTTTTCCTGAGTTTGTTCAGGGAACAACTCGCATTCACATTCTATTTTAGGGATTTTGTTCGATTTGTGCTCGCATTCACTTGCATTCAACTCGCATTCAGGTATAAATTTTGTTCGATTTAGTTATGTTCCTTGTAATGAGAACCATTGTCCATTGTTAGAGTTTGTGGAAATCGAAGAAACATATATTATCGATTTGAAGAACGATTTTTGTGATACTGTGCCGTTGTTAGAGTTCGGCTAGTGGCAAAAAATAATAAGGGAAGATCATCCAAAAATAGATGTAAAAAACAGTTTCATAGTTATTCGAACATGTTGAGGTTTCTTTTTCATATGCATCCGTTGCTGATTCTATGTCGTCTTATGAGCCTCGATGTCAAAAAATAAAATAGCCAAAATCAATAAATTTACTGATTACTATTTAATACAAATGCCTAAAGTTACAAGGTCATTCATTCTTGCTATGGAGGTCATCCCTAAAGATGAGTTAACTCAGATAAAGAAATGAGACTAACTGAAAACAGTAAATACATAATTGTATGAAAGCAAGGAACATATGCCAAAAACTAAGACTAAAACTAAAGAAAACAAAACTGGAGAAAGCAAAAAAGAAACCTATTACAAAATTATCGCCAAACTAGCAACTAACCAGTAACTTTTGAAACAAGATGCTAATTGCAAACTCAGTTGCAAAACTGAATTTTAGTTTGCAAACTGAATTTGCAAATCAGTTTTGCAAAACTGAGTTTGCAAACTCAGTTTTGCAACTCAGTTTTGCAAAACTGAATTTGAGTTGGGCAACTCAGTTTTGCAAAACTGAGTTGCGGTTTGCAACTCGGTTTTGCAAAACTGAGTTGCGGTTTGCAACTCGGTTTTGCAATTGAGTTGCAAACTCAGTTTTGCAACTGAGTTGCAAACTCAGTTTTGAAAACTGAGTTTGCACCTCAGTTTTGCAAACACAGAAATCAATATCATCTTTCTAAGAGTTACTGGGGGTTGGCTATAGTTACACGTTATTATTTATTTAAATTTCATCAATATTATATTTTCAAGCAAATTTATAATTCCTAAATCAAGAGCACAAAGGAATTTAGATAGCATTCTGATTTTTTATTTCAATAAAAGATATTTCTATACTTTTCTCGTTTTAAGCTTGACGTATTTGTGAAATATTTGAAGTAGTTTGTAAAAAACGAACATTTCTCCTCGTTTTAAGCTTTTCCCTCGCTCTTTTCTCTCAACATGGCTTATTTACTGTTTTTGTAACCTTCGTTTTTTCTGAATGTATTTATACTTTTAATGGTAAGCATGCAAGTTTTGCACTTTTATTTGAACTTCAACCATTATATGAATGAGAAAATTGCCTATCTTTTGTTTCCCATGTATGTTATTTATGGAAATCTCCGTATATGTTTGCAAAATGGGAAATATGAGGTTGTTACCGATAGATGGCAAAAATTCAGCAATTTAATTGCAGGTAGGATTTAGTTGTTATTAGAGTTGGATTTAGTTTTTGCTAGAGCCATATCAGTGTTGCTATGTTTTGGATGACTTGTAATATTTGCATGTTCTTTTAAATGCATCGAATTTTGCCTTCTTTTCTTAACCCTGCATGATTGGCTGTGATGCTCTATTTTGCATGCTTTTGTTGCGCCTCTTTTTATTTCCTTATCATGTATATGTTGAAGGAATGAGAAATGGTTATGATACTTTTAATAGCACCATGAATGTTTAGACAGTACTTTTTAGAAATGGTGAAAGTTTGATAAGGTTACATAGTTTGGGGTTAAGTAGTCTGCGAGGCCATTTTTCCGAAGGAAGCTATTGACTACATAAGTGTTGATGGCATTTAGGTGTAGTGATATATGGCTAAGTACTACTGCATTCATATTACTGAGCCTAAGACCCAGAATTTGGCGCTATACAGAATTACCAGTTGCTTTGCATAAAGAGAGCTGGTCTTAATTTTGTGGTTTCACAAATTCATGCCACAAGCGATATCACTATTCCTAAGGTGTTTTGGCAAGCTGACAAAGAGCTTGGACCCATTTTTCCATAGTTTTGTCATTCCTTTATAAGTTAGATGTGCATTTATAATAATATTGAAATTTACATTGTTGTTTTTATCATTATAATTTCCTTTTAACTGTACTGTTAGCTAACGTTTTCATATTTGTCCATTATAGAGTTTCACTTACATGACAAAAGATGTAGAATAATAAAATGAAATTTCTTCCTCATTTTGCAAGGCAGACAACAAAATATTGGCTTTGGGTCATCTCTTTTGACTAATTTATTCGCTTTAAAAATCAAAATGCTATCTTTTGGGAGAATTCAAATCTGAACGTTTTGACCAACATCCCTGAACAAACTAAATGCAACTTTTTATTTTTTAGCATCATCAGACTAAACTGAAATACTACTGATATGTCATTTTGATGGTTTTATTTTGACATTAATTTTCTTTTTGCGTTGTCAGATAAGGTGTACTTGCTCTGTATTTCAATATTTGACAAATGGCCAATAAACACCCTTGCTATTTTGGCTTTATTTATTTGATAAAAAAACAATTACTGGTTTAGTATTACTGGCTTTATTCGGCGCAGTTTAACTGCGCCTTAGGCTCAGTAATAGTGAGCTGTTTGGCGCAGTTTAACTGAGCCGTCCGACTCAGTAATATTGAGCCGTTTGGCGCGGTTTAACTGATTTTCTCCTCACACCAATGTAGTTGATTGATGCTAATATCGGACATTCTTAGTACTCTTGATACAAGTTTCAAGTTTATTAGTCCCATCAGTATCTGAATTTGTTCTTCCTGTGTTAAGTTCCTCTTTCTTATAAGCGTGGTGGATGAATGGTTAAACTTTAAACTACATTATCGTGGTGGATGAATGCTTATTTTGACATCCTGTTGTGGTTTAAACTTTAAACTACATCATCGTGGTGCTCCAAATCTATCAGTTAAACCTATGCTCAGTGGTCGCCGGTCCAACAAAAGATGCGTAGGTAATCATAAACTGATGTTGTGTTTTGAACAAGTGCAGTTTTTTTTTTAATAACAAGTGCAGTTTTTTTATAACAAGTGCAGTTTTTTTTTATAACAAGTGCAGTTTTTTTTTTAATAACAAGTGCAGTTTTTTTTTATAACAAGTACAGTTTTTTTTTTATTATAATAACTGCAGTTTTTTTTTTTTATATAACAAGTGCAGTTTTTTCTTTGTAGCAACGGGTGGATTTATGTCTAACTCAAGTTCAAGGGAGTGGATTAAAAGTCCATATAGAAATTCTGAAGAATATAAGCAAGGCGTTCGAGACTTCATTAGTTTTGTGAAGAATCACTCATCTTGCGATGTTGAAATTTGCACATGTCCTTGTATTAAGTGCAAGAACTCTAAGAAGCTCTCACTGGAAAGCGTTGAGAAACACTTAATCATTCATGGTATGATTAAAACATATAATAGGTGGTTTTTTCATGGAGAGATGAGCAACAATAACACGGGGATGAATCATACAAAAAATATTATTTCAGATCCTCATATCCAAGATCAAATTCAAACCGACCATTGTGTAGAGGGGACTCTTAGAAATCTCGTAGACGATGCTTTTGGAGTGCATAATATGCCACAAGCTAGCGGTGAAGAGGAAGTTCAACATACAAATACAAACAATTATCATTCTTACCTTGGAGAGAAGCACAAAGAATACGCAGACAAAGCAAATGAAAAACTTTATTATTCTTGCGAAGAGGGGATTACAACGTTAGGTGTAATTGTTGAGCTTCAGAACCTTAAAAAAGAATTTAACTGGTCGGGAAATAGTGTGACTGAGTTGTTGAAGCGATTAAAACGTTGGCTTCCAAAAGAAAATAATTTACCTGACAAGTATCCCACGATGAAGAAAATAATAAAGGATTTGGGAATGGAGGTGAAGCATATACATGCTTGTGTCAATGATTGTATATTATTTTGGAAAGAAAATGTTGATGCGAAAGAATGTCCTGTGTGCCATAAAACAAGGTACAAAACAAAAAAAAACAGTGTTAGGGGAGGTTAAATTAACGAAAGAACCAAGAAAAGTTTTAAGATACTTTCCTATAAGTCCAAGATTAAGTAGATTGTACACTATACCATGGATAGCTCGTAAAATGCAATGTCACAAGAAAGCTACACCATCTTGGAATTCCATGCGACATCCTATAGATTCAGCTGAATGGAGATCAGTCAAAAGTCGGTGGCCAGAATTTGCTATTGAAGGACGCAATGTTTGGCTTGGTATTTCTACGGATGGGTTTAATCCAAATGGTGTTCTCTCCAATAGTTATAGTTGTTGGCCTGTTTATATGATACCTTATAACCTACCCCCTTCGTTGTGTATGAAATCACAATTTCAAATGTTGAGTATTTTAATTCCTGGACCAAGAGCACCAAGTCAGGACATTGATGTATACTTGGAACCTCTTGTCGATGAATTAAAACATCTTTGGGACGAAGGAGCGTCTGTTTTTGACACAGACAAGCAAGAATTTTTCAATATGAAAGCAATATTACTATGGGGAATTCATGATTTACCAGCTTTTGGTAACTTATCTGGCTGTGTGACTCATGGTTATAAAACATGTCCTGTCTGTGCTACCGAGACAGAATCAAAGTACATCGGCAACAAGATCATCTATTCAAAATATAGAAGGTTTTTGAAGAATGATCATCCATATAGAGCATTAAAACACGGATGGTATAGGGATGTTGAATATAAAGAGCCTCCAACTCGGCTAAGAGGCTCGCCTCTTTTAGAAAAGCTTGAGCGTATCAAATATATTCGTGGCAAAATACCACCAAGCAAAAAGAGATTGATTTCTGAAGCTTATGATAATGTAGATTGTCTTGTCGATGAGGAAGGAAGGCCGGCATGGTATAAGAAGTCAATTTTGGTTGACTTGGATTATTGGAGCAATCATAAAGTTCATCAATTTTATGTTTAACAAAGGAAAGCTATCTTCTAAACTTGCATTTGATAAGGATCACAAATTGCAATGTTGTCAAGTTCTTAAAGATGCAAAACTTCCATCATGTCTTGCAACTAAGTTAAACGGTCTTATATGTCTTCAACCACCCGGTTTGCAAATTAAAAAGACATATGATTATCATATTCTCATCCAATACTTGCTTCCTATCATGGTTCAACATGCATATCCAAAGTGTCGTGAGTTAAGACGAGCGCTTTTACAAGTAAGCTTGTACTTAACATAATATGTTCAAAAGTTCTTGTTCGAGAACATGTGCAAGCGGCTAAAGATATGATTGCTGAAGCATTATGTGTATTAGCACACTATGTTTCAACGGATTTTTTGATATAAGCATCCATTTGATGGTACATTTAGCAAATCAAGCTCTGCTTTGTGGACCATCGAATTATATATGGATGTATCCATTTGAAAGGTAAATATTATTTTTGCATTCAAATTATTTTACCTAAGGGTTATGAAATAACTAACTGTAAGTATGCATATTAATTTTTGTGTGCTAGGGCTATGAAAGATTGCAAAAACATACCTAGTAACAAAAGGTATATAGAAGGATCAATTTCTGAAGCATACCTTGTTTCAGAATCAGTTCGATACGCAATGGAATATATGCCAAATCCACGTGATGGAAATCATAGCTCTAAACAAGCATCCTTTTTAGATGAGAATAGTGATGATATATATGAGCGTTCCATCGTTGAAGGTAAACCGTTAAAATTATCTAGAGTGCAACGATCACAGATTCGACGATGGTTACTATTTAGAATTGATATACCGGAACGAGATGAATACTACAGTTCATACATTTTCACCTTTTTCAATACGTATCACATTTAGTCAAGAATATATATATATTTATCACAATATTGAATTTGTAGTGCATACCGCTTATCTTTAGAAGACGGTCTTCGTGGTAAAAGGAAAACTATCACAAAAGCAGAAGTAGTAGTCCAATCTGAATTTGTTGATTGGCTATACAATAAGGTGTGCTAAATTTACTTGAGAGCAATATATTTCTTTTTAACTAATGTTATTCTATTAATTTTGTTAATTCTTAACAGTTAGTGGACGAAAAATGCATGAACACAATGTTATGGTTGTATGTCAATGGTCCAAAGTGGGAAGTCAGAACTTTTCTTAAGTATAGAGTGAACGGCTATACATTCTCTCCTCAACATTATGACGATAGCATTTCAACGCAAGATAGTGGTGTCTGTATGGATGCGATCACTACATTTGTTGCAAGTTCAAAAGATTTAAATCCTACGGATGATGATACTACTTGGTATGGTGTTATTAGAGAGATCATGGAAGTTGATTACTATGATTTTCAACATGTGGTATTCTATTGTGATTGGGTGAATGTTGCAGATAAGAAAAATGGTTGTAAAGTTTGCCCGAATACAAATTTGTTAATGGTAAACTTAAAGAAGCTCAAGAATACCGATGGAGAATATGATGAGCCTGCTATTCTTGCGTCCGAAGCAAGTCAAGTATTTTACATCATAAATACACATATCAATTCCGACTGGTCAATTGTTCGACGCTCTCCTAAACGCATAATGGATAACATAGATGATTATGAAGTACCAACAACATATCAATCTATTTTGAAAGAACAACCAAATTTAGAACCATTATTGAAATGTATTCAATCGAAATCAACATGTTGATTGAAAATATTTTGCATGTATTTTGCTGGTTTTGATCATGCAATTGTACAATTGTGTTGTGTTTTGAAATGTATGATTTTCTTTTATTGATGTCTTTTGAAACTATTGCCAGTTTGTTATGTTAATTCATGTCTTGTAAGTATCTTTTACGTGTTATGTTAACTTTACATTTTGTTTGTTTTTTAATGTAGATTTTTCATTAAAATGACAAACAATAGCGCAAATGCAAATTTAAGTACAACACAGACTATTGAACCTCAACCACCCAAAGGTAAAAAGTACTTTATAACGGTTGGGGTTGAGGGTGCAATAGGGGAAGATTCAGCTAAATGGAGTACACGTAGTGGTGAGTTAATTCGTTGTCATATACCCGTTGGCTACAAAGAATGGAGGGCCGTAGATAGCTTCTACAAGGATAAACTATGGGAAGGGCTTTTGGTATTTTCACTCATATCAATTTCATCATCAAGTTTAAATTATGATATATTTGATTGTTTCATGATTTCGTTTATTTTGTTTCTTTTCTCGTGATAGGAAGAATTTGACATGGATGTAGACCCTAGCATAGCTTGACCGTTATTAGAGAAACATTTCCCACCGTACTATAGATCAATGAAGTCAACATTAAGAAAAAGTCTTCTTAAAGTTGATGACACTATGATTCCTAAACGTGTTGCCATTGACAGATGTCCAGATGATATAGATAGAGTGTGGTGGGAAAAGTTCCTTGATATTGAGTATACGAATGAAAAGATGGAGCAATGTAAAAAAAATGCAAAAAACAAAGCGAAAAACCAAATTACTCATACTCTAGGAAGGAAACCTTACCATAGAGTGCACCATGAAATGGTAATAAAATTATCTTTTGTAAATGGTTGTTTGTAGAATGTTATATTAATTATGTGTTGTCAACTTTGATATTTCTTGTAGGTCTTATCCAATCCAGAAGCAAATATTTCACGAACGACGATTTGGAAGGTTGGACATAAAAGAAAATCGGGAGAAGTACTACCATGTGCCGCAGAAACATATGTAGGTTTGCATATATGTTGTTAAGCTCAGTAAATTATTTTAATTGATCATTATTTGCCTGAACTCATGATGTTTTGCCTGAACAATGTTGAGTACATAAAGTTGGGTTTCTATAAATACCGAAAACATATACAGCTTTGCTGAGCCACAGGCTCAGCTAGCTGAGCCTTGCCGCTCAGTAAAGCTGAGCCGTAAGGCTCAGCAAATGCTGAGCCCACGGCTCAGCAAATGCTGAGCCCACGGCTCATCAAAGCTGACCCACAGGCTGAGCCGTGGCTCAGCATTTGCTGAGCTTTGGCTCAGCAACTGCTGAGCCTTACCGCTCAGCTTTGCTGAGCCACAGGCTCAGCATTTGCTGAGTTTTGGCTCAGCAAAGCTGAGCCGTAAGGCTCGGCTAATGCTGAGCCCACGACTCATCAAAGCTGACCCACAGGCTGAGCCGTGGCTCAGCATTTGCTGAGCTTTGGCTCAGCAACTGCTGAGCCTTACCGCTCAGCTTTGCTGAGCCACAGGCTCAGCAAATGCTGATCCTAAGGCTCAGCACTTGCTGAGTTTTGGCTCAGCAACTGCTGAGCCTTACCGCTCAGCTTTGCTGAGCCACAGGCTCAGCATTTGCTGAGGCTGAGCCTGAGGCTCAGCATTTGCTGAATGCTGAGCCTGAGGCTCAGCAAATGCTGCTGAGCCACAGGCTCAGCAAATTCTGCTCAGCTGTGGCTCATTAAAGCTGAGCCGTAAGGCTCAGCATTTGCTGAGTTTTGGCTCAGCATTTGCTGAGCCAAAACTCAGCAAATGCTGAGCCTTTTGGCTCAGCAACTGCTGAGCCGAGCCTTACCTAATTTGCAAGAAATTACCTAATGCTGAGCTGAGCCTTACCTAATGCTGAGCCGAGTCGTAAGGCTCAGCATTTGCTGAGTTTTGACTTTTGTGAATTCGGTATTTTGTGCGAGATGTTTTTCTGTTTTTAACAATAAACTGAAATTTTCAATTTAATGTGATATTCAATGAATGCAGGCACTTCTAGAGGCAGCGGAAGAAAAGAGAAAATTGGATGGTAGTTCTAGTGGCACAGTAGATGATCTTGATAACGATCCAATTGCAGAAGTTTTTGGTTCCGACATGAAGAAAAATTATTGTCGAGCAATTAGTTCTACTTCTTCTATAAAACAAGTAAAGGTGGCTCGAGCTGTAAAAGCTGTAACTGATAAAAAACAAGCCGTGGATTTGTCCGTTTGGAAATTGGAGATAGAAAGGCAAGTAGCTACTCAAGTTAATAACGCCATCAATTCAATTACTTCAACTTTTATGAAATTTATACCTAATTTGCAAGAAAAACTTGTTGCAAGTCCTTCCACTCCTCGTACAGAAGGTGCTTCTAATTTAAGGGATTCTCCTATAAGTAATAATGTAACCGTTACTCCAAATGTGTCACTTAATGATCTTCATTCATCTACAATGGAAAAGAAATACGTAATGCTATTGTCAAATGATCTAGAGAAGGAGGTAGCAAAAGGTTATCTTGGAACACAAACAGTTTGTCATTTTAGGAAAGTGGTACCGAATATAGAGAAAGTAATTTGGGTTGTTGAAGTTCTTGAACCGGATGCACCAATTTATGATGGTCCTCAAAATGGAATGTACAAGTTATGTGAATTTTCAGATGGAGGCTTCGTTATATGGCCAGAGTTTCGTATTCGTTATTTGTAGAATCTTATTTATGTATTGAATTTAGCAAACTAATTATGTATTATTGAATTTGACATCTTAATTATGTATTGTGTTTGTTTATTGTTAACTGATATTCTATGTCGTTATGTTATGAATGTTATCTATTAGTATGCATTGAGTTTAATATTAGTTTTTGATTCATATTAAATATCGTCTATATTATCATCATGTTGGTTATTAATTGAATATTAATGTTAGAATATGCGAGTTGTTAATACATATTTCTGTTATTATTAAAATTTATATTTGTTGTGAATTAAAATTTTGTAACATGTATAGGCGTTACAAACAAATGTATTGCAACATGTATAAGCGTTGCAAACAAAAATCTTACAACGATTATAAGCATTGGTAAAGAAAATCTACCAACGCTTATAAGCGTTGCTAAAGAAAATCTACCAACGCTTATAAGCGTTGCGACTGAAAATATACCAATGCTTATAAGCGTTGGGACAGAAAATCTACCAGCGTTGGTACTAATTTGCCACCCCTCCATAGCAACACTAATAAGTGTTGCTGAAATTGTTTGCGACGGTTATACTCGTTGGGAATCACCTGTTTTGGTGTAGTGATATATATATATATATATATATATATATATATATATATATATATATATATATATATAGGGAGCGGCTATTGAGACACAAAATTAAACACACAAATGGGGACACAAAATTTACACCGTTGAATTTGTTTGTCTTTATGTTTGAGGTGTAATTCAAGGGGAAATCTAGTCGTTGAGATTGTTTGTGTTTATATTTGTGCCACCATTTTGTGTTTAAATAGAATTTCCCATATATATATATATATATATATATACACACACACACACACACACACACACACACACACACACACACACACACATGAGGAGCGTTCAACGACACCTCAAATAGTGAGCACCCCAATTGCCCCCCTATATAAACCAAGCATTTATATTAGAATAAGTGAGTGGGAGGTGAGAGAATGAATGGAGGGAGAAACGGGATATGTGGTGGAAATCAGGAGCATTTAGGGGTGCTGCATTGTTTGGGGTGTCATTGAACGCTCGCCAATATATATATATATATATATATATATATATATATATATATATATATATATATATATATATGGCAGCTATTTAGACACAAACCAAGAGACATAAAGCCTCGACCGTTGAATTTTTTTGTCCTTATATGGAAATGTGGAATTCACGGACAATCCAATGGTGGAGATCAATTGCGTCCAAATTTTGTGTCTAAATAGACTTTCCCATATATATATATAGTTATATATATCTCTACTAATAAAGGAAATTTTTGTAGTGTGGTGAAGCTTTTATGCATTTCCAAAAAAAATCCTTCCCCCCCCCCCAACAGCCTACCGTGACAACAGAATATTTGGTTTGAGGGCAATAACGTCTTTGGTCCTTCCACTTTCTACTCCCCCACTCCGTTACATGCGGTTAGTCAACCGGTTCCACGCATTTTTTTTCCTCTCCTTTCCTCGCTGTCTTCTACACGTTTTTTCTCTTTGCCACATATTTTTTTCCCCATTCCCAATTCAGAACCGACTCTTATCTTCCACGTTTAGTCCACCTTCAGAAAATCTGAGCTTCATTCCTTCGATTATTCACCTCCTCTGCCCTTCTCCTCTCTCCAGATCCACCGTCTTCCTTTCAAAAACTATAACCGACCGACCGGATGTTCAACTTTCTTCGAAACTTCCGGTTTTTGTCAGATCTGCTACTGAAGTTCAGATCTGCCAGTCAACCATCCCGTCTACCGCTTTGACGAGAACATCAACGCTTTTGATTAGTTTATAAATATCATTATTTGTGCATTAAAGATGTTTGTGGATATTACTGAAAAGTTTGCACTACAGGTTTTGTGCTTGCAGTTAGGGTTCCGGTGAATTGGCGAAGCTGGAGTCTAAGATGCATCTTCAGATTTGTTGGATGGTCACATCTTGCTGATCGAGTATGCTGCCAAAGCCGTCAACAACAACATTAAGTTTTTCATCATAGAATTCTGTGTAGGCATTTTGTGGATTTTATACATTTTTGTATCTAAGGATTCGTTTGTTTTTAGGAAGTGGGGAAGCTACGAGCTGTGCTTACTTTGAGGATGATGCTGCCTGGACCAACTCGAAGAATTCATCCAATTCACCGTAAAGGGCTTGGTACATTGGTTTCCTGAGTTTAGTGTTATCGTACTGCTATGTGTGCCTGTATATGCAAATTTTTCCTGATAATTTTGAATTCACCAAAAAAGGATATTTACCATCGTAGTGGATTAACCAATGGTTAGTGGCATTGCTTATAAAAGCATAATAGTCTAATAGGTAGTTGTTTCTTTAAATCATTTTTGTCTTTTGTTTGTGGTATATTTGTTGATATTTTTGTTTTGACTATAGATTTATGATGTAGAGATTAGACACAATATATCTAAGAGGAAGAGATTTGAACGACAACTGAGGTTGCCTAATTCGAGTTGCAAGCCTACACAGACCCGAATGAGCTCACTATCCTTCTTGAAGTTCAGACCGTATCTGGATTACAAATACTTCAGTAAGGCTGATGGTCCTCAGTCAACCTCATCCTAAAGCCTTTGTTATTGATATAAGGGACCAGTTACAGGTATTTATTTACAAATGCACATGAGACATAGCTTAGATTTTTTTTAAAAAAAAATGCATGTATTGGATGTATGCTGCAAGCATTGAGGAAAAAAAAATTAGATTAAGAGTCTGTTTGCATTTTATATTCCAGTTTTTTTCCCTCTCTAATATACATGCTTAATGTAGCTTTCAAAAGAGTTGCCACCTATATTGTTCATCACAAATGATTTACATTTACATATTGTTTAGCAATGTAAATTACAAGTTGTCAAAATTTCAATTCTTACAATCGTCATTCTTGGAACAAAGTTGAAAAACTGTTTGGCCCATGCCCAATTTGAAGTTACCTGTTATCATTAGTTATTTTAATTGTTGCATAAGATATTTGTTTTCTAATATATATGTTGCAGAAATATACATGGGAACAATTGTATAAATCTCGAAATCTAATCAGATATGAGAGTTCATCCTTAGTACGTTTTTTATATTTTTACGCTGCTTCTAAGTTTGAACATAATTAACACCGGAAATTTTGATGTGTTACTTCAGTTTTTTTATTTTATTTTTTTATTTGTATATTTAAGGAGAGATGTTATGAATTCATGTTTTAAATAGATGCCGCCAACTTTATATCTTTCATTAATGTTCGTTGAATCAAATTAATTAACCATTTATAGTTGTTGGTCAGTAAATTTATGTTGTTTTAAACATTTAGTAAATTTCAACTATGTTTCGTAAAGGTAGCAAATTATTCTTTTGCATGTATCTATGCGTTTTATGTCGGTTTTTGTTTTAGCCTTTACCTAAAAGCCTTTTTCCCAGTATATTTGATTATTATAAACTTAGCAATATCTGATAAACTTCCAGGTATATTTAATATATTCCAACTGTTTCTTATTTACTTAATTACCTTAATGGACTATTGGCTTAATGGAAAAAAATGAGCTGCCTGTTTAGTTTTAGACTTTAGGATTTTTTTTGTAGGAATCTTTGAAGAGTATTAAAGTATGTATATAATTGATTAGATGTGCAAGAATTGCTAGGTAAATTCTACTCTTTTGTTTTGTGCTCTCTTTGTATCATTTGTAGTTCCATATGTTGTACTTTTTCACTACATGGAGATATAAACTTGGAGATTAACCACTGCTTTCTTACTCCATAAGTGCTGAAAGTTATACCAAATACATTCACTATAATTAATACTTCATTAGCTCTCTTTGTATCGGAAAATATATAGTTTTCATCTTGCACACAATTCTTACATTATAACTCATTTATGTTTGATATTTACTAATACAACCATAAATGCAATTGCAGGTCGAACAGTGCATAAACGGAATATGGAGTCCTAAATGTTGCAAGTATTTCAAAATTGGTATAAACTATTTAAATAAGTTATTTTTATTGCGATAGTGGACGAGTGGAACATAAATAAGGATTTTTGCTCAGTTTGAAATTAAAATTGACAAAGTCAAATTATCATCGATGGGGTCTCATTTGTGCTTATACAAGTTGCATACATATCTCATTTTACCGTTATTTCTACATACAAAACTGGGTAATAATTCTCTTTGATTTATACTAAAAAATAGCATTGTTTTATGGCTATCGAAAACTTAAACTTGAATACAGAAATACCAATTTTAATTCTCTGTTTCACCTAACCAAAATGATTGTTTTAGGTAAAGTTGATAACTTTCCCATTATTCTTATATATTTTTTCTCCTGTTGTAAAACATTTACATCAGTTTATATATTTCAGGCCAAATAATGTTCATGACGTGAAGCTCATAAAAAGGTAAATGTTGTGTAGTTTCCATGGACTTTAATTATAAACGCACTACGTAGTTCAGTTTTGAGTCAAATTGGATTTACTTACTAAATATAAAAATATATTACACAAATATTCTGTCTAATATGCAGGTTATGTTGATTTGTGAAAAATTGTGTTTGGTGAATTGTGATTTTTAAATATTAATTGCCTTATTCGAATAATCAGCGAGGCAACTACGATGTTTCTTCTTCATACATTTAGTTAGTCCATCCTTACATGACCTATTTTGTGTTGTGCTTTTTTTAGTTTTTTTATCATATACTTTATTTTAAGGTCCAATTTTTGTGCATATAAGTTCATATGTTGTAGTGTACACAAAATTAACTTAATATTTATTTGTATCATCAACACATAAATTTAATAAATTTACTGCAAATTTACTGGGTCAGTTTACAGGAAAGTAAGCCTTTCGATTTACTGCAAATTTGTATGGTACATCATGTTATATGTCATTTGTCTACTTACTTTTTACTGTTCATTTAAGTATACTTAACTTTAATAAATTTAAGTTATGGGAAATCATGATTTCAGGTTTGTGTAAATTTTGAAGTCCCTCTTGCCAAATTAGTTTTCTGTCCGATTGCATTTGTGTTCTCTTGATTTTGAGTTTAATTAAGTTTATTGCTATGTTCAAATAAAAGGAATGAATAGATTTTAATTACTACTTCATTTCATAATTTTGGATATGTTATATTATAAAGAATACAATGTTTAACTACGAGGGTCTACAAGTGTTAACCTATGATTATTATTTTACTACGATATTATTTATTTCTAACGTACTGCTTATTTCCTCTGCAGCAAATGGAATGCGGGAGATGTTAAGAAACGAGCTGGCTAAAATTTAAAAATAGGTTTGAGGAATTACAGACTGGAAGACAATACTGCTGCCATTCGAGGTAAAACATTTACTTTCTAATCAAATATCAATAAATTTCCATATAATGGGATATATTTTATGATTCTGGGTAATCAAATTGTACGCTTCATATATAACAAATTCAATTGCCGTTAAAAGAAAAAAAAATGGTAATACTTCCTTCTGGAGTATGCTTCCACTCTCCAGTTCACACTCCATTTTATATTTTAATTTTACTTTCAAGTCAACTATTTTCCAATGTTTTATACTACAAATTCTTTCTTGAAATTCTTTTTGGAATTATAAATTTACCTACCCGACATTACAGTGCAAAGGGGAATATGCTTTAAATGCGTGGGTGATTTATTCATCACCTTATTTGTTGGTTAATGTACTAAATATGTCAAGAATGAAGATACAGTGCGGCGTGTGCTCGAAGGGGGAGGCGACGCTGCTATGCTGCGCAGACGAGCTGGCGCTCTTCTCCGACTGCGACTAGAAAATCCACACAGCCAACAAGCTCGCCAACAAACACCAGCGGGTCCCACTTCTAGCCCTCTTCTTCTTCTCACATGCCTTCATGTGACATTTTCCAGGAGAAGATTTGATATTTCTTCTGTCTACAAGACAGAGCTCTTCTATGTAGAAACTGCGATAGGAGCATTCAAAGTACATCCGCTCACGGTTCTCCACATCAACGATTTCTTCTAACTGGAGTTCAAGTAGCTCATCAGTATCATAAACTACAAACAGTAATACACCTACAAGTACCAACAATGATAGAAGTAACAGCAATAGCAGCAACTACAACAACATCGACCATATATCCAATAAAAGGCAGCGCGCTAACAGTTTAATGAGTATCGAAGATGAAGGAGATGAATTTAAAGAACAGTGGATGTGGAACGATATATATTGTAATGCAGACTTTGATCAGAGTTACATGATATCTGAACCTGGATCTTCTAATTAGCTTCCTTGCAATTATTTACACCTGAATTTGGAAAACAGAAGATTTCAGGTATTATCTTTTTCTTACATTTGCTTTGGTGTGTTAGCTCCAGTTACTCATTTGGTTAGTTGTATGAAAGGTTGCTTATTATCTGTGTATTGTAATGTGTTGTTTATAGAAACTATTGTATTGCATTTGAAAGAAATAGTTTAGCAACGTAATTGTAGATAGCCAAATATATATATATATATATATATATATATATATATATATATGTTCTAACTTTTACCGCTCTTCAGTCTTAAGAAGCTGATCATGTACCTCTACTTAAGTAATGATACAATATACAGGATAAATTCAACCACAACATACCTACGCCATTTATTAAATCATAATGCTATTGAATATTAATCTTATTGTATTCATGTAGCGAGATTAGTCGAAGCCGAGCTGCGATGTCTGAAGAGTCAGAGAGGGCCTGAAGAGTCAGAGAGGGCTGATGTGTACAGATATACCAGAGACTTTAGCAGGTTCTGAGTCAGTCATGGGGAAGGTAACTCTTTTCATTTACTGCAAAACTGCACGCTCTTGATGTTGTAATAATAATACACTAAAATACTTTTGTCCTGGATTTGGTAGTAATGAGTGAAGTGTTGGAATTTAAGTAGAGATGCAGTTTGTGTAGTTCTTTTGTACTATTAGTTTAAGCATAAGCTACCAATTTTTTTATTTTATTTATCTCTACTGAAAAATAAGTTGTTTTTACTATTATGGTGGAGTTTGTTAACGGTGTACTGGAACCAAAGCAAATGTCATTTGAAATGAATTTTATGTAAAGAAGGGAGATGAATTTAGTGATAATTAAATTGATGCCCTGCCAGTATACAAAGATCTTGAATGTCTATTAATTATAATCCTGCTATTTTTAACATTTTTTTTAACTTCTGCAGCTTGCAAAAAGTGACAGGAAGGCACAGTATTTGGCCACCCGTACGACTAAACAGTCATGCAAGTTCGATCTGCCTGCATTTTCCTTCCCACAACTGTTCCTTTTCAGTTTCTATTCTGTCTTGACATGTATTCCATAATAATATGTACTTGCTGTTTTTAATTTGTATTTGAAATAAACATGGACTGCAGTGTTCTCTGTTTGCCTATTATTGTATATGCCTTTTGCGACTTAAACAACTTCACGTACAGTTTTGCCTTCTTTACTGCCTTTTTTACTGCTAAACTGTATCTTCCCATGCTAAACTTTATGCCTTTTTTACTGCGTTCACTGTTCTCTGTTTACTTTTGTTCATATTGAATAAACTGCTAATTTTATATGCACAAACAGCCACAAACACTACTTCAAACTTCAATTTCAGCTTTGGTCAAATACATCTATGCACACGCCCATCGGACGTGCGTGTGTACTGGTATATATATATATATACACACACAATAAACCACCAACCTGCATGCAAAAATATGGCCTGCAATCCACCATATTCCTTGTAAGGGAACACTTATACATACTCCACCATGCTGAATCTTGAAATAATTCATAAATGCATGGCGTCACCTCCTGCAAAAAAGTAATCAGCTATTAATTTTCAGAAAAAAGGATTATGGTTAAATAAAAAGTAAGAAACAAGTGCGTACTTGGAAACAAATAATCTCAGGCAAGTACTGCTGAATGAGATCACCCAAAGCTTTCATCCTCTTATGCACTTCTATGTCTTCGCGAAACCAAACATTGTAGGTTAAAATCTTAATCATGGTATTATTGGTCCTCGAATCGTTTCTTTCTGCCATTTGTTGTTAAAAAAAACTGCTTAGAATGCAAGTAACCATCTTTACGTATCAGACATACACAAAAATTAGACTATAAAATAGACACTTTAATATTATACCAGGATGCAATATACAATTTCAAATGCTCTCAGTTAAGTCCAAGACCACACCCCAGTGGTAAGGCACTCAAACAATATTGTACATTCAAAATAATTGATGGATATAATATATTTGTGTCTTACAAATTTGAAATTTATCTTATAATTGTGAGTTATAATGAAATTTATTTCTTTTTAATAATTATAGTGATATAAAACTCTAAGAAAAATGCATGAAATAGTCTTTTGTACAAAATGTTTTTAAAAAATCCACTAACAAGTCCTAAGAAAAAAATTATAAATAAGAGAAGTTGCAAAGTGAAAATAAGATTAAATGAAAATAATATATGAAGTCTACAATAATAAGATTTAAATAAACAAAAGTTAAACATGAATCAAGTGTACAATAACAAAAAATAAAAATTATATTATGCTTCTAATTTTTTGAAACATAGTCACTAGTTTCATCTAAACCATAATCATTATTTAAACGATCATCAATTTCTTCTTCTTCCGAGTCATACTCTACGGCATTTTTCTTCTGAGTCATTATATATACAATAATGCGCTATTTCGAGCTTAATTTACCACCCAAACATTTAAAAAAGAGACAAAAACAAAATAACGCGCTATTTAGAGCTATGCGTTATTTTGCGCTATGATAAAATAGCGCGCTATTTTTACGCTAAAAGGAATCCTTACGCTATTATAAAGTACAAATGCGCAAGCACTGCGTTATGCGCTATAGCGCACACTTTGATAACATAGCTACCAAAGACATTCAAATAATCAGCGCAAGAAATTGAGGCCAAGCGGCTTGAACACCGATTCTAGCTATGAGCGTTAAGGCACACGCTTCACGTGTGACCATGTTGTATGTTTTACACGTTAATTGTTTTTTATAAACTGTATATGTTTAACATATTAAGAAGAAATGATTCACCTGAATATTTAGTTACATTTTTTCGTTGAAAGTGTATGTTGTTAGTTTGAATATTTATTTCTATATTACAATACCTTTTTTAATTAATTTTAATCTTTATTAGTATTGTTAATTAGTGAAGAACGATTTTGTAATAGAAGTTTATTAGATCATATTTGCAAGTAATTTTAAAATTTATTATTATCTGATGAAAGGCTGTTTGAATTTGTAAAAAAACGTAATTATTAGATTCGATTTTTAAGGAATATTTATTTAAAGTGTCTAAAGCAATTGTAAGTAGATTTTATCTCCTAGCTTATAGAAAAGATCAAACAAAATAACAATTTAATATTTTAAAAAAAATGGGTATTTTGGAAAGTTTACGATTGGACCAAAAGTTTACGCTTCAAAGACAAACATTAACAAAGATATTTTATGTGCAAGTATTGAGGAAAGGCCAGAGTATATTAATTAGCGGCCTTTGTCTTGTCTGTTCACAACCGAAGCAGTCAATGAGGGTATTCCTCCATTTGTTGATTTCATTCTTACCCGAATTGTACTTTACACTACCATTAGTACCAATAAGTTGTCATCCTCTATTAAATACCAAGTTTCTCTTTCTTTCTTTCTTTCTTTTTTTTTTTAAAAAAAAACTTTAAGTTAACAAGTTCAAAAGGGTATAACAAGAAGTAGCGAGAGCATAAAAAAATTCACAAGGACTTTTTTTTTTTTGGGTGAATACTCTTGGTCTCCAGAGATACGTGTATCCTAGTAATAAGTGTGTCTTCACTTCCAAAACTGTACCTTATATAGAAGCAATAAAGCATTTACGTAACTATTGCTTTTTGGGAACAAATATTTACTAGGCACACAAGAAACACCAATGCTAAAGATTAAACTATCAATTTGCAACACAGTTTGAGAAATGAAACTACACTTATCCAACTGTATAGTGCTGTTATGCCCATTAATCATCCACAGTTGATTAGTAATATCAAATGTTGCATGATCTTAATTAAATTATTTACATACCAAATGATGTTAACATAATAGATAAAGTCCTTAACATCCATCAAACTTTTCCAAACAAAAGAATTTTGAGGTTTTCAACATCTTGATGGTCAGAAAGGATACCGACCAACAACATATATGCAAGTTCAAAATCAAGCAACGTGTGAAGAAGAAAAGGAAGAACAAATTACATCATGCAGAATAAGGGGAAATGTACAATGTGTATGTATTAGTTTCTGTCTTCATTCAAGGGAAACTGCAGCTGATTAAGTGCATTAATTAAAGGCGCATAAACAGACTAAAATACCCAACTGGATTTGTATCTAGTACACGCCCAACAACTGGGCATACGATACATGCACTCTCACGGATGGATGTTTATTTAATACATGCCCAACTACTGGCCACGTAGTTAACACAAGAATGGATCCAAAGGCGTATTAAATGTGCACTTGGATCCAGTTATGTTTCTAAAATTGGAAAATTAATCTTAAAGGTAACTGGAGTGTCTTAATTCAACTGAACGAGACAAATTTTTCCTCAACTCATAATCGACATATGTTGGACATGGCCAAAGAAATAGTTTGCTCAATCTAGGCATGTTCAAGAGCTTTTTTTTTAATCTATACAAGCAGTGTTATCACTCAATTAGGGGAAAACGCCTACGAAAATATCGCTTGGATTTGCGAAAAGGTTGCTTGGATTTATCCATTGTTTATTCCTTATCTCTAAATTTCTATTTCTTTATAGCAATAAATAGCGCGTAGAGCAAGGCTTGTGCTATATTACTTATAATAGCAGAGATCCCCAATAGCGCAAGAATAGGGTCATATTTTAACAAAGTGCAAAATAGAGCATAATTTAAATAGTGCGCTATTTTGTTTGTTTGGTTTTTAAGGTTTGGACAATGTATAAAGCTCAATCTAGCACATTTCCAGTTGGAGTTGAATGATTATGCAACATGAACACTTTGCTTTCTGATTCAGTTCCAATTCACATGATCTTGCAACTTCCAACATAGAACAAATATTATTTCTTCCACAAGTCAATATCAACTATTGAAAAGCTGCAGCCGGCTCAATTAAACTTACATGTTTGTTTATTCATTTAACTTGTTAGTTGATTTTTTTTAATTCTTTCTTCTCATATTTGAACCACAATTATTTAGTACCAACTCCTAAGATATTTCCCTCCTTTTTTCTTTATTCTGAAGCGGGCTATAACATAGTTTCTGTTTTCTGGTAACATCAAATATAATGTTGTTTCTGTAGTAAAGTAAATTTATATTACTGCTAATTGAAGAAGCAAATTGTTTCTGTACTACATTAAATTTTAATTAGGCATAATATGCTTGCTTATTTGTAAAAAAATGCAAAAAAGAAAGAACCAAATAACATCCGCAATAACACATGGTGCAACGTAGCACGTAACGGAAGCTTTGCACTATTTGCTACTGGGTGCTATGTATACAGGATAGTAATCATCTTCTATCAAAATCATTGTGAAATCATGGAGGATTAATGAAAGCTTTCTTCTCCTCCTACAAGGGGCAGAGGCAGGATGTTAGATCACCGCGGGCTAGGGTTGTACTTATGAAAAGTAACACTAGCTGTAAAAATCATAAAATTGAAGTTTCTACTGTATATTATTGATTGTTAACGCAGTTTTCGTTCTTTAATAACTAGATGTTATAACTGATAATTGATTTCATGCAAATGTTAAAACGCAAAAAGATATACTTTGTCTACATAAATATAAACCCAAAAAACAAAAGGGCTTTAAATTTTGTATGATTATTCAACTTACTTTTCGGTCCAATTATGGTGTTATCAATATTTTTACTGGGAATCAATAAACAAATGGTCCACTATTTTTATTATACTGATTCCCATGCCATGATTATTACTTTTACTAAGCCGGACCTTTTTAATAATGATAAACAAAAGGTCCACTATTTTTAGTTTTTTACAACTACTGGGAAATCAATATGGTGTTATCAATATTTTTACTCGGGAAGATAAACGATGTACTGTTTTTACTGGGAAAGATGAATACAGAAATTATAACTGTGCCAAGATGATTACTATATCGGGTTACCGGATAACCCATGTTAACAATTCTTACCCGGGCTGTAGCCCAGGGTGTAATACACGTAGCTCCGTCCCTGCCTCCTACAGTCCTACTATTATATTTGCATGTGTATTCGATAACTTCCTCTGTTCTACCTTTTCTCTCAATTTTATTCAACTAAATCCATCGCGTTTTTATTCAACTCCTCATCACCTTATACCACTTTCTTATATTCCTCCTAATATGTTTATGAAAATCTAAGTAATCACGTTTATTAATTTTCATGACACCAACATTAGGGATAACAATTGTATTAAGGAAAATTCTACTCACAAACCATAATTTAATTTATCTACACCGTGCTTGCACCGGGGGGGGGGGGGGGGGAGCTATTATAGTATAGAAATGGAAAATCTTGTTATATACGCCATAAATTACTAGATATACACTGTAAAAATTGTTAGAATCATCTATATACTCTTTACTTAATATGCACCGTACATAACATGAAACTGCCCACATCTTGGAATAAAAATAGATCATTTATTTCATGTTGATAAATCTCTCTTGCATTGATGGAATAAAAAAAACTTAATTCCTTAATTTCCATGTTCATTTTTCCAACTTTCAGATTCAAATCTGTAAATGAAATCTGAATTTACTTAATTACTTAATATATATACATACATACATACATATATATATATATATATATATAGGGAAAGTCTAAATGAACACAAAATCTGAGCCATTAGATCTCCCCCTGAATTCCACCTCACACATAAAGACAAACAAATCGTGCGGTCCAGATTTCGTGTACAATTTTGTGTCCTTACAGCCCCTCACTATATATATATATATATATATATATATATATATATATATATATATATATATATATATATATATATATTTGTGTGTGTGTGTGTGAAAAATTCGGAAACTAAGATCTTTAAAAGATTAAATTTGGATTATCATTCTGGTCGTGATTTAATTTGGGTAAAGATAGAGAATGATTGAGTACTCATCATATTAATTTTAATATTGGATTTCAAAATCTCAATTTTTTGTTTAATTTGAAGTAAAATAATAATAAAATGTTAAATTGATTACGTCCGAATATAATCTAAAATTATATGAATAAAATTTAATATTTTAAAGGAATTTAAGGTATGTTTTTTTAAAAAAAAACCCAGCATTCACTTGTTTGACCACTTGTTGTGGAATAAGAACTATAATTGTGTTTTTTAAAACCAGTGTTCAGATGATCAGATCAAGAACAATTATTAAGCAAAAAATGTTAAGCACTTTTCCATTGCTTATCCAAGTTCCAAATGCTTGATGATAAATTTTCAGAATATAAACTTAGAAAACCAATGGTTTACAATACCAACATAATTTTATATTTAAAAGGTTTTTTTTTTTAAATTCTATCATTTTTAAAAGTAAATTTTTGAAAAGCGGTAACTTAAAACTTTCTATTACTTATGTAACATTCAGGTTTTCTAAAACTTCAAATATTATAAATATTTAGAATTTTTTGATAATAATTGAATTGGTAGTAATTCAAATTTCAAAATTAAAAGTTATCAAGCAAAAACAACTAACATATAAGGTGATATTGTCAAAATAACCTTATACTTCAACCATAATCATAAGTTTTAAAATTTTAAATAAACTATTATTCATGATTCAACATTCAATAATCAGCATTACGAATTCAGCATTCAACAATCAATATTTAGTGTTCATCTTTCAGCATTTAAAACAAAATAACCTAAATTTACTTCAAAAAATGTTATACATAATTTTTAATGCTTCTACGGAAAAGATTATATTGACTATATATGATTTGATAAAAGTAATCAATTACCATGCATCATTGTATATTGTCAATATAATATTTTTGATAAAATTAAGTAAATTTTTATACATCATTTATCAAAATTCTATTCATACATCTTTTGAAATATCCACTATCCACGCATAACCAATTTTAATATTTTTCACTTCAATCAAAGAGAAAATATAGAATTTGAATTAAACCAAAACTAGATTAAATAGTAAAAGTTAAACTGTTTGACATTTTATGTTTAAATTAAATTCAAACTGCTACTTATAGACAATTAAATAAATTTAAATTTGACAATTAAATAAAATTAAATTTCATTTACAGAATCTGAATTTGATATTCGAAAGTTGGGAACGTGATTTTGGAAAATTTAAAAATTAGGGTTCACTGGTTTGATTAATACAAAAAGAGTTACTGAAATGGGATAAATGGTCTGTTCTACTCCATAGTGGTACTTGTGTATTGTGATGTGTATGTTATGTAAAGAGTGAAGTATATGATATTTTTTTGGTGTATGTAGGGTAATCTAGGGACTGCGCGTACTGTTATTTATTATTACTTACAAACCCCCAAAATGAAAGCAATGTGACGGAAAAAACTGAACCTGAAATCACGGTACAAAGGCCCTCATCCCCCTTCTTCTTCAATCTCCTATCCTCCAGGCCATCCTCAATCACTTCTGCTTCCCCTTTTTTTCCCGCATTTTCGAAGTGGAAGGAAGGTGGAACCAATCTTAGGATCCGATAACTCATCGGGTTCCAAATCCACGAAATCTACATGCAAAGAAGAAGAAGTATCGGAATATCTGTTCCTGCAGCCACAAATAGCGCAGAGAGAGTTGGAATTAGGGTTTGAGAAAGTGCAGGCAGAACAGGACCACTGATTGGAGGAAGAAGGAGATGCGGTTGAGGAAGAAGGAAAGAGGCAGATTTTGCAGTTTAGGGTTTGGGAGGGAGAATTTTCGAAAGTGCACCGAGAGCATGACCAAGACGACATTTTTGGACGTTGATGGACAAGCCTTAAATAGCATTCCCAACAGTTGTGGGAATCCAGAGGTGAGGAGCAACAAAAAAAAAATGGTAATACTCCCCACTCACCTAGCAGTGAGTGGAGAAAAAAAAATTACAAAAATTACTAAACGGGAATCTCCGTTTATGTGCTGTTTTTTCTTTTTTTTTTTGGCCTGAATACTCCTAAACGGTGTTCAGTTTCCCGTTTAGGATCCCCACTCAGAAATAAAAGCGTGGATTCTCCCCACTTTCCCTCCTTCCTCACACCCGAATTCGCACTATTGCAGCGCGAGACGAGGAAAAAAAGTGGCGATTCTCACCGCTTTCTCCCTCCTTTGCTACTGCTGGAAGTTCTCTAACTGGAATATGAATTTGAATGCTGACAACATAAACGGGAGACCCTTAATTTTTGGAAGGCTTTGAAAAGAGTGAGATGCACCGCGAATTCTCACTGCAAACACCATTGAACAAATTTTAGGCATTGTGGGTTTATTATCAATACCCTTTTTATTTCTATACACCGATAACTATTTATTGGAAAAGTCAAGCTAGACATAAATTTCGAACATAGTTGGTGATATAATGAATCTATATTTTTGAATTGCTCACGAGCTCCATTATTCATATAAATACAAATGGATCAGATTTTTTATAACTAAACAGTCGACTTCTTAGTTAAAAATATAAAATAATACATAGAATTGTACCTAACGGGTATTGAACAGTATTTCTTTGTTTTCACGGGTATTTAGAAACAAACTTATCTTGCAACTCTTTGTCCCTTTAAAACGGGTTTCACTCATTGTTCAATACGCCACCTTTCTGCATGACGTCATACCACTACCATTCCTCAATCATTGCTCCTCCAACGTCGTGCCATCAACCGTCAACTTCCAATTTTCTTCATCACTCATCAATCCACATAGTTGATTTAGCGGTCATCTCGCTACCCCAATTCAAACCATGACCCTACGGTTTGTAGGATTATTTACAACACCTTGCTTCACTTTGACTCTCTAACTATATAGACATTATTTTCTCCATTTTTATTTTTGAAATTCCTCACCAGTCATTAGTTACACCATAAATTGTAACATGTTAGAATAACGATAGCATACATTATCATTATATGATTTTCATTTTTAAAAGTATTCATTGTAAAAATGATATTATACGTAAACATTCTACTACATAGTAATATTAAAGGTAAAAATTTCATTTTTCAGTGGAAAAATAATATGACTACATCCCATGCAGTGGGAGATGGAGAGGAAGTGATCTCCAAAACAAAGACATATTAACATCTTTTAGTCTCCAAAATGAATGCATGAAAAAAAGCAATGTTTACGTGGTATATGTTGTTCTTTTCTTTTATTTTCTGAAGACAAATCATTTTGGATGGTGGATAATGCAAAATATGATGTTTTTCCATGTCAATCATATATATACACACACAGAGAATCATATATATATATATATATATATATATATATATATATATATAGGAACACGTCCTTTTGAAACTTCCTAAATAACCTCCTAAATAGCTGCCAAATGACGTAGCGTATGAATGGTCAATTATGTCGTTTTGCTTTTAGAATCTGATGTGCTTAATGTAATCATATGGTTTCATGATGTAGCTGCTCTCCAATCTCCCCTTCCATGTCAATCTATTTTTTTCCGAAATAACAACTCTATAAATTAATCAATTTAAATCTTCCTTCCCTTGCTCTTATCTGGTTTTCCTCATCCTTTTATTTATATCTTTTTGTCCAATGATAAGTAAACAATTTCATCTCTTTCTTTGTGTTTTTTATTGTAGAACAACTCATTCATAGTATGTGTAGATGCAAACTAGCTTAATAATGCTATTAAGATTTTTGCATTTTGTATTAATATTACTTTGATATTATTATCTTAAGTTGTTTTTGTCACTATTTTTCATCTTAGAAGGAATTAAAATTGGTAATTTTCGTAGTCCATGATTGAGTAAATATTTACTTGCTATGGTTTTTAAAATTTTATTAATTTTTTGAATATAACAATAATTTATGTTTTGTGTTTTAAAGTACCTAAATGGAAAATATAGAGATTTTAATTTCTTATTTTTTGGTTAATTTTGGTTATATGTTAAATAGTGGCTTGTATTAACCAAAAACATTCCCTAAGTTAGACAAGGTGAAAGAAGGCCAAAATAAAGGAGGAAGATTCTTAAGAAAGCAGGGAGAAACAAGATTCTTTAGGAATTAACTAAAATGATGATTCCTGGAGAAACCGAAAGCTTCATAATACGGTCGAAGGGTGTATCGTCGTTAAGCAAAACGTGAAAAACAAAGTGGCGATAAAGAGTCGTTAAAGAAAGAAGGCACCCGGGATAATGAAGGAAAGCCTCTTTCGGTGACATCAAAGGAAATATCCTTCTGAAAATACATTCCTGACCTGAACAGCAAAGCATAGCCCCGTAGAAAGCTAGAAAGAGAAGGGCATCGGAGGTTGTTCATCATTAACAACCTTGTATTCAATAAAAGGCTCATTATGTCGAAGAATGCTTTATATAAGAATAAATTGTCCTTGGCTAGCACAAAAAGTCGGGAACTTGCGTAAACGCATGCCTCCCGCAGCAATCAAATCCATTTTCTAGAAGATGCTCTTTAGATATACCATAATCGCAAACCGCTTACCAACAGGGGCACCTTTGCTGAATTCTCAGGACCACCTTTGATGAAGCATTAAGACGAATCATAATTAACGAAAGAGGGGTCAAACCGAACTTATAAATACAACCCTAGGGATCCAAAATCAGACAAGTAATTCCATTCCAAAATATGTAACTACAAATTGCTGAGTATAACGGTAATTTCAAATTAATTTGGATATTTCCCTAGTCTTGTAATGCTATTTGAAAATTAATAATAAAAGGAGGAGACTAGAAATCATAGCCCATGGATTTAAATTCTAAGGAGAGAGAAATTAATCATATTGGCTACTAATTTATTTAATAGCCGATTGCATATGATTTTAGCTTCCATATTCTTACTCTTATCCGAAGTCATGTTGTGGATCCTATGGGAAGAAATGAAAAACTAAAGGCCAACGATATTGAAATCTCACTCGAAGGGGGGAAGGATAATTACTGTTGAAGGAACCCGACTCTGTCTTTGAAATATAACTAGATTCATCCTTCGTTAATGGGTTTCGTAACATAATTTTTTTAGTTCGTTTGATTCTTGAGGAAGGTTAAGAATTGTAATGTCCCGTATTTTTACGGTAAAATAATTAATTTATTTAATTATTTAAATAGTAATTTATAGATTTAAATGGTTTAAATTAAATAATGGTGAATATTTAATTAATATAATAATTAAATAATATATTTAATTTTGAAATAATCAGAATTTGTGAATTGGCAATATAATGTGAACTGGGCAATTCAAAATATATAATTCGGTTTAAAATTGAATTATAATAACAAATATATTATATAAACGAAGTTCGAATGTATAATTCTATTATAATTAAATTTGAGCTTGAAATGGCACGGCAGTTCGCTATTTGGCGATTTGAACTTCAATTGGATATACAAGGTCCGTTTTAAATCGGATTTCTGTGAAACAAGAAACGTTAGGAGCTGGTGAAGTATATTTTTTTGAAGAAAGAGAAAAATCAGGATTTCGTCGTGTAGATTGTGAGTTGTGTCCAAATCAAATTTTAAAATAGTCGCTATAGAATCGTTTATCGACCGTAACGGTTTATTCGATATAACTAGATACCGGTTTCGAATTTAGACAAGATTCATTTGAGACATAGTGATAATTTAATTTTTAGAATTTTACTGTAATTTTTATTAATTAAATAAGCAACTTTTTATTTGGAGTATTTTGCACCCTATATCAACATTTCAGGGTTTCACAGAATAAGTTATCGGACCTATATTATTATATTTTTGGGATGATGGCACACTGCTCGTCCCAACGGTATATTTACTTTTGTCGATAGCGGCCTATAAACGAATGGAGTATTATAAAACCGGTACGCTAAAAGCCTAAAACAAATATAAAGAAATTTATATTCATTACTTCAGCCATAAGTAATCGTACAAGCTTCTTTCTACATGGTGGACAATGACTGTGGAGAGAAATAACCATTCATTCCTATTACTTTGGTTTTCTATTACTTGGCTCTTAAGTATACACGCCCGTTCTTTTCAAGGTTTGTCTCAATGACCTTATATAAATATATGGACTAACGTAGTAAAACTCTCTTCCACTCTTTGGCCTTACCTTTCTACTTTTTACTTCCTTCTTTTTCAATCTCTTCTCTTCTCATTTTTATAATTTTCCCCTTCTATGTTGTATACGTGAAACAAAGAGGAATGGGGCTTCCTGTTTGTACCAATGCCATAAATAAAAAGTGGCACTAACGTTTTTCATGCATGCGTATGGTGGTAGCTGTGATGGACGGTTGAAGACACGGGATGGAGGTTTCCACTGGTTATCCAAAGCAGCAGCTCCTCTCGTTTGTTGGAAGGAGAAGCAGCAACGCGAGTTATGAGTGCAAAGGTGGAAATGAGTTTCATCGGTGGTGATGGACTGAGGGAGGGGATGATGGGTACGTGGTTTCCGTGTGTGGTAGGGAGTGCTGCGGTGGGAGACAGGAAGGATTCACAGGCGGGTTGTTTTTGACTGGGAGTGATGCGTTTTAAGTTTAAGTGGGATTGGTGAACGAAGGAGCAGTTGGCGTTTGAGTTTTCATGAATGGACATTGATGTTTGCCGAGCAGCACAGTTTCATGAGGAAGAACAAAGAAGAAGGTCAATGGGTTTAAGGAATGACGTTGGGCTGGTTGGAAAGGGCGAAACAAGATCCGTTGGGATCGTATGGACAGACACTACATGATGGAACTGACTGGAAGTCCATCGGAGCTCGTTACAATTTATGGCGAAATAAATTGTCTGTCAGAATCAAGCGATGGTTATCGTTATTAACGATGATCGTCCAAAGTGAGTAAAACTCACCAACTCTAAATAGTTATATTTTTATAACGTATTCTTAGAACTGATAATTATTTGTTGATTGCTGTGTGTTAACTGTTTGGTTGAATTGCTTATGTATTGGTTGAAATTATAGATAATGATATATATATATATATATATATATATATATATATATATATATATATATATATCGTTAATCAAATATTGATTTTGTTTAGCAGAATATTTCATATGTAAATGAAATCGATGTTAATTATATTGTTTAACATCTGTGGATGCAGAGAAACAGGTTGGAGGAATCCTCAACATTTATTTTACTATTTTTCCTATATTGTGTTATATGATGTGATATGAAATCTGTTGTTGATTTTCTATGTTTGAATGATACCAATCATTGTTATATGTTACGTTAAATACCATAACAAATACTGGAATATAAAAAGGGAATTTTCCATGTTATATTAAAATAGGAATATTTATAAATTAAGGGATTTTATAAAGGAAATTATTTGTAAAACAAATATAAAGGAAATTATTTGTAAAACAAATATAAAGGAAATTTTGTGTAAAACAAATATAAAGGAAATTATTTGTAAAAAAAATAGAAAGAGGAGTATTTGTAAAACAATTACAAATAAAATAGAAAGGGAAATATTTGTAAAACATTTACAAATAGAATTATAAAAGGAATATTTATTTAGAAAATAAACAGAACTATAAAAGGAATATTTGGAAAAATAAATAGAATTGTACAAAGAGAGAATTTTACACTAGGAAAGTTTAGACCCGTGCTTCGCACACGGGTATAACAGAATATGAATTTAAAGTAGATTTTTAACAGAAATCTATTTTAACAGATAAGTGGAGAAGATTAATTTATAAATAATATTTTATAAATTAAATAAAATATTTATCATTGGATAAATAAAATATATAAGTCAGGGCTTATATAGAGAAGTAAGAATCAATTTCAACATCGATATTTGAAACTGAATATGGACGTAGAGTTATTTAAAGGAGTTAATCAAAATGTGTTAATCAAAATGAGTTAGAGGAGTTAATCGATTAGAGTTAGAGTTAATCGATTAGAGTTAGAGTTGACCAGTTAGAGTTAATCAGTTAGAGTTAATCGATTAGAGTTTAATCGAACTAGAGTTATTCGAATAGAGTTAATCGAACAAGAGTTAGTCGAATATTTGTTATTGGAGTAGAGTTAATTGAATTAGAGTTAGTCGGATTAGAGTTATTCGAATATAGTTTATTCGAAGAAAGAGTTATCGAATAAGGTTATTCGAATGAGAGAATTAATCGAATATAGTTTATTCGAATAGAGAAAGAAATTATCGAATATTAGTTGTTCGAAAGGAGTTATCGAATATTAGTTATTCGAAAGGAGTTATCGAATATTAGTTATTTGAAAGGAGTTATCGAATATTAGTTATTCGAAAGGAGTTAATCGAATATTTATTATTCGAAAGGAGTTAATTGATAAGAGTAAATTAGTTAGAGTTAATTGAATATAGTTAATCTAGTAGGGTAAATCAAATAGAGTTAATCCAATAGAGTTAATCAAATAGAGTTAATAGAATTGAGTTAATCAAATAGAGCTAACTGATAAGAGTAAATCGATTAGAGTTAATCGAATAGTGTTAATTGAATAGAGCTATTCGAATATAGGTTATTCGAAGAAGAGAGATTATCGAATATAGTTTATTCGAAGGAAACAGTTATCGAATAGAGATTTATTCAAAAGAGAGTTACATAAGGAAGTTTGTTAAAGATTTAAAAGATAAACTTTGACTATTTCGAAGTTAAAACGTTGTTCAGTTAAGGTCTGAGAGGTAATTATACCCCAACTTGATTGACTTCCTTCTTAACTAAGGAACGGTAAGGCTTGATAGTGAATGATGGTTAAGTGAATTTAGTTAATGAGTGAAATGGTTTGAGTTGGCATGGCGATGTTTGATTTAAACATTAGTTTAAATCCAGTGAAGGAGTTTTGGAAATGTTTTCCAAATAAGAATCAGAAATGTTTTCTGATAATAGAAAATAAGAATTTTGAATATATGGAAACAGGAGATAAGTAAATTAATGAACTAAAGAGATAAATGTTAAATGATGATTGATCGATATAATTTCCATCTGGAAATAATATCGTTGTTTGCACATGTGTTTTTCTTTGATAGTTAAATCACAGACTATCAAAGTTTTGACCATTTTTCCGTCGTCAATGCGGAGAGACAGGTTGGGTTATTATCCGAGAACCACTCCGTATGGGCGTTAGCGTTTCGAATCAAATAGATCGAAGACAAATTGAAGACGGAGTTATGCAAGGGCTATCCTATTTACAAAATAGTGCCTTCGGTTTGTCCAGTCCCAGGACAACCTATATGGAAGAATGTTTGACAGAGTATATCTGGTAGATCACGTAAGTTGATCGTTTCAAACGTATTTACGTATGTGGAGGAGGAATTCGTTTCTCTTAGCATTATACCAGTGGTATTTTTGGGGAAATCAATTTGTGATTTGACGTGTATGACGATGTGGCATTCAAAGTAAATGGAGGAGTGATCTGTTAAAAGATACGTTTTTGACCTCGAGCCTCATCAACTGGGAAATGACATAAATCGGGCAGGCAACATGGCTAAGTGGTTCGCAACCAAGTAGGGTATATTGTCACCATCTAGAGAATATTCATATTTGTTACTTCTTTCAATTCTGTATCTCCCGGGAATGGTTATGTTGGTTTACCAACTGTAAGGTGACAATATATTCGATACACTCAAGCGAAATGAGTGGTCGAGCTGCAAGATGTTCTTGTTGAACTCCAGTGCATCGCTTCTAGAGTACACTGAGCGGAAGGTGTATCCATACCTTGTCATAGTTGGCAACCATTCCCCAAATAAGAGCCCGCGGTTTTGATTGTATATTATATATGTAGAACGTTAGATGCAAGCGTTTCTACTAGATTGATATTACTTGTGTTATACATTATTATAATATCATAATAATATTGTTTTACTAATGATTTGGGTTATCGTAAGATAAAAACCATCCGTGTTTATGAGTGGATCGGTCTTACGATTATTCTTTCTTTTGAAAGGATTTTTAAAGTTAAACAAATGATTTGAGTTTACTCACACCAGTCACATGACTGACCCAGAGTTTATTTTGTTTTGTTTTCCCTAAACTCTTGGGTGCCCAATTTTGTACGGGCAGTCAAGTAGTCGGGATTTACATATATATTTGGAGAGCTGGAGTAGGAGGCTTCAGAATTATATAGCTATGGTTATTTCCGCTGTGTTGTAAGTGCTGTACTTTGGAAATGATATGTATATTCAAGTACGGATTTATATTTGAAATTTATGTTATATATTATATGTTATTCGTTCCGCTGTGAGGTTCGTGTTACTCTGATATTGTGTTGTTGTTCTTCTTCTATTCTAAGTTTCTATCTTATATATTCTCACCCTCTAATTTCTTTCATGGACTATCCGGTGTTTCTGATGCTTGAATAGTCGATATTGGGTTATTTGTCGAGTATCCAGGATCGCAAAAACCCTGGGTCGTTACAGTGGTATCAAAGCTTAAGGTTAAGTAATTACCTTGGCTCTGTGGCGTAACTCAGTAGAGATAGGGTTAGTAATACCCTAGATTGAGTTGAGTGTATATATACGAGTGAACGTATTTGTTATTTGATATAAAATAATTTTATATTGTGGAGATGTATTGGTTGAGTTGTTTATGGGTTCTGGTCGATCAGTTTGATCCACTGTATCAGTAGGAGTTTATAAACACTCGAATACGATGGGTCGACATGATATATTTTGAAAAGAGGGTAAATGAAAATAGTTTTACCCAAAGTATATTTTGATATAGAGAAATTATATATATTGGAATTATAATATATTGGATACATTGGTTGCTATTATAATCGAGTAAGATTATAAATTGAAATGGATGTAAGTAACCAATCAGAAATCATATAAGAGAAACAAAGGAAATCCGATGAATTGAATTTAAAATTTGAATCAGAATTGGGATTAAAACCCTGAAAATTTGAAAAGTGTTTGTAAATGAATCTGGGTTAAATATATGTGAATTTTAAAATCCTGGGAGATTTTAAATTTGTTACAAGCATTGTGAATGGTATTTTGAAATGTATTTCAAAAATGAATAGTTTGAAAGTGATTTTGAAAGTGATATAGTATTGAACTAACTTCGATAGCTGGGAAGTAACCATGATGAAGAATCGCGACATCATTAGTGTTCAATTTTGAGTTCTAAGTGACGGATTACTACCAAAGATATTGATTTCAAATTGTTTTGGCAAAACAAGTTGTTTCAAATCCTGAAAAGGAAAGTTTGACTTTTGAGAAAAGCAAAGCTGTTTAAAACTCCCAGGAATAGTCTGTTTGAATTAAAAACAAATTTAAATAAAAATTTATGGAAATAAATTGGAATTGAATTGAAAACCAATTAAGTGGAAATTGAATTGGATTAGAATGATATCGAGTAAGCTGGATTGATGATATAAGAATTTGGAATCAAGAATAGTACTTGGGTTTGAAATGAAATTTGGCTTGGAAAAGCAAATGATTGGGTTGTGGATAAAATTGGTTGGAGATTGATTGGAATAACATTGGTATATGTTGAATTGGTAACAGATGCAAAGGATATAGTGATATGCCCGACAAAAAGGTACAAGTTTATTTTTATATGGGTATCAGATTTTGGTGAGCCGAATTGGCAAGCCGCTTGGCTGTTTTATTTTCTTTTGGGTTGGAGATGGCCCAGAGAGGCGAGTTGGAGTTTGAACTATTAACCATTACAAATGAGGTGCTGGCGAAATTTTTCGAAAAGTTAAGGTGTTAGAAAATTTTAAGGATTTTTGAAAATACTCGTAGATAAGAATTAATAAATATTTAATTGAAATTAATTGGTTCAGTTGAAACTGAAGTTAAGAAGTGAACAAATAAGTTCTAACCAGTCAATGGGGTTTGTTTTCTATCTCAGCAATTTCGAGGACGAAATTATTTTAAGGGGGAAGAATGTAATATCCCGTATTTTTACGGTAAAATAATTAATTTATTTAATTATTTAAATAGTAATTTATAGATTTAAATGGTTTAAATTAAATAATGATGAATATTTAATTAATATAATAATTAAATGATATATTTAATTCTGAAATAATCAGAATTAGTGAATTGGCAATATAATGTGAACTGGGCAATTCAAAATATATAATTCAGTTTAAAATTGAATTAGAATAACGAATATATTATATAAACGAAGTTTGAACGTATAATTCTATTATAATTAAATTCGAGCTTGAAATGACGTTGCAGTTCGCTATTTGGCGATTTGAACTTCAACTGGATATACAGGGTCCGTTTTAAATCGGATTTCTGTGAAACAAGAAATGTTAGGAGCTGGCGAAGTATATTTTTCTGATGGAAGAGAAAAATCAGGATTTCGTTGTGTAGATTGTGAGTTGTATCCAAATCAAATTTTAAAATAGTCGTTATAGAATCGTTTATCGACCGTAACGGTTTATTCGATATAACTAGATATCGGTTTCGAATTTAGACAAGATTCTTTTGAGATGTAGTGATAATTTAATTTTTAGAATTTTATTGTAGTTTTTAATTAATTAAATAAGCAACTTTTTATTTGTAGTATTTTGCACCCTATATCAACATTTCGGGGTTTCACAGAATAAGTTATCGGACTTATATTATTATATTTTTGGGATGATGGCACACTGCTCGTCCCAACTGTATATTTACTTTTGTCGATAGCGGCCTATAAACGAATGGAGTATTATAAAACAGGTACGCTAAAAGCCTAAAACAAATATAAAGAAATTTATATTCATTACTTCAGCCATAAGTAATCGTACAAGCTTCTTTCTACACGGTGGACAATGACTGTGGAGATAAATAACCATTCATTCCTATTACTTTGGTTTTCTATTACTTGGCTCTTAAGTATACACGTCCGTTCTTTTCAAGGTTTGTCTCAATGACCTTATATAAATATATGGACTAACGCAATAAAACTCTCTTCCACTCTTTGGCCTTACCTTTCTACTTTTTACTTCCTTCTTTTTCAATCTCTTCTCTTCTCATTTTTATAATTTTCCCCTTCTATGTTGTATACGCGAAAAAAAGAGGAATGGGGCTTCCTATTTGTACCAATGCCATAAATAAAAAGTGGCACTAACGTTTTTCGTGCATGCGTATGGTGGTAGCTGTGATGGATGGTTGAAGACACGAGATGGAGGTTTCTACTGTTAATCCAAAGCAGCAGGTCCTCTCGTTTGTAGGAAGGAGAAGCAGCATCGCGAGTTATGAGTGCAAAGGAGGAGATGAGTTTCATCGGTGGTGATGGACTGAGGGAGGGGATGATGGGTACGTGGTTTCCGTGTGCGGTAAGGAGTGCTGCGGTGGGAGACAGGAAGGATTCACAGGCGGGTTGTTTTTGACTGGGAGTGATGCGTTTTAAGTTTAAGTGGGATTGGTGAACGAAGGAGCAGTTGGCATTTGAGTTTTCATGAATGGACATTGATGTTTGCCGAGCAGCACAGTTTCGTGAGGAAGAAAGAACAAAGAAGCGGGTCAATGGGTTTAAGGAATGACGTTGGGCTGGTTGGAAAGGGCGAAACAAGATCTGTTGGGATCGTATGGACATACACTACACGATGGAACTGACTGGAAGTCCATCGGAGCTCGTTACAATTTATGGCAAAATAAATTGTCCGTCAGAATCAAGCGACGGTTATCATTATTAACGATGATCGTCCAAAGTGAGTAAACCTCACCAACTCTGAACAGTTATATTTTTATAACGTATTCTTAGAACTGATAATTATCTGTTGATTGCTGTGTGTTAACTGTTTGGTTGAATTGCTTATGTAGTGGTTGAAATTATAGATAACGATATATATATATATATATATATATATATATAATCGTTAATCAAATATTGATTCTGTTTAGCAGAATATTTCATATGTAAATGAAATCGATGTTAATTATATTGTTTAACATCTGTGGATGTAGGGAAACAGGTCGGAGGAATCCAACTGGATTCCTCAACATTTATTTTACTGTTTTTCCTATATTGTGTTATATGATGTGATACGAAATCTGTTGTTGATTTTCTATGTTTGAATGATACCAATCATTGTTATATGGTACGTTAAATACCATAACAAATACTGGAATATAAAAAGGGAATTTTCCATGTTATATTGAAATAGGAATATTTATAAATGTAGGGATTTTATAAAGGAAATTATTTGTAAAACAAATATAAAGGAAATTATTTGTAAAACAAATATAAAGGAAATTTTGTGTAAAACAAATATAAAGGAAATTATTTGTAAAACAAATAGAAAGAGGAATATTTGTAAAACAATTACAAATAAAATAGAAAGGGAAATATTTGTAAAACATTTACAAATAGAATTATAAAAGTAATATTTATTTAGAAATTAAACAGAATTATAAAAGGAATATTTGGAAAAATAAATAGAATTGTATAAAGAGAGAATTTTACACTTGGAAAGTTTAGACCCGTGCTTCGCACACGGATATAACAGAATATGAATTTAAAGTAGATTTTTAATAGAAATCTTTTTTAACAGATAAGTGGAGAAGATTAATTTATAAATAATATTTTATAAATTAAATAAAATATTTATCATTGGATAAATAAAATATATAAGTCAGGGCTTATATAGAGAAGTAAGAATCAATTTCAACATCGATATTTGAAACTGAATATGGACGTAGAGTTATTTAAAGGAGTTAATCAAAATGTGTTAATCAAAATGAGTTAGAGGAGTTAATCGATTAGAGTTAGAGTTAATCGATTAGAGTTAGAGTTGACCAATTAGAGTTATTCAGTTAGAGTTAATCGATTAGAGTTTAATCGAACTAGAGTTATTCGAATAGAGTTAATCGAACAAGAGTTAGTCGAATATTTGTTATTGGAGTAGAGTTAATTGAATTAGAGTTAGTCGGATTAGAGTTAGTCGGATTAGAGTTAGTCGGATTAGAGTTATTCGAATATAGTTTATTCGAAGAAAGAGTTATCGAATAAGGTTATTCGAATGAGAGAATTAATCGAATATAGTTTATTCGAATAGAGAAAGAAATTATCGAATATTAGTTATTCGAAAGGAGTTATCGAATATTAGTTATTCGAAAGGAGTTATCGAATATTAGTTATTCGAAAGGAGTTATCGAACATTAGTTATTCGAAAGGAGTTAATCGAATATTAGTTATTTGAAATGAGTTAATTGATAAGAGTAAATTAGTTAGAGTTAATTGAATAGAGTTAATCTAGTAGGGTAAATCAATTAGAGTTAATCCAATAGAGTTAGTCAAATAGAGTTAATAGAATTGAGTTAATCAAATAGAGCTAACTGATAAGAGTAAATCGATTAGAGTTAATCGAATAGTGTTAATTGAATAGAGCTATTCGAATATAGGTTATTCGAAGAAGAGAGATTATCGAATATAGTTTATTCGAAGGAAACAGTTATCGAATAGAGATTTATTCAAAAGAGAGTTACGTAAGGAAGTTTGTTAAAGATTTAAAAGATAAACTTTGACTATTTCGAAGTTAAAACGTTGTTCAGTTAAGGTCTGAGAGGTAATTATACCCCAACTTGATTGACTTCCTTCTTAACTAAGGAATGGTAAGGCTTGATAGTGAATGATGGTTAAGTGAATTTAGTTAATGAGTGAAATGGTTTGAGTTGGCATGGCGATGTTTGATTTAAATGTTAGTTTAAATCCAGTGAAGGAGTTTTGGAAATGTTTTCCAAATAAGAATCAGAAATGTTTTCTGATAATAGAAAATAAGAATTTAGAATATATGGAAACAGGAGATAAGTAAATTAATGAACTAAAGAGATAAATGTTAAATGATGATTGATCGATATAATTTCCATCTGAAAATAATATCGTTGTTTGCACACGTGTTTTTCTTTGATAGTCAAATCACAGACTATCAAAGTTTTGACCAATTTTCCGTCGTCAATACGGAGAGACCAGTAGGGTTATTATCCGAGAACCACTCCGTATGGGCGTTAGCGTTTCGAATCAAATAGATCGAAGACAAATTGAAGACGGAGTTATGCAAGGGCTATCCTGTTTACAGAATAGCGCCTTCGGTTTGTCCAGTCCCAGGACAACCTGTATGGAAGAATGTTTGATAGAGTATATCTGGTAGATCACGTAAGTTGATCGTTTCAAACGTATTTACGTTGGTGGCAGAGGAATTCGTTTCTCTTAGCATTATACCCATGGTATTTTTGGGAAAATCAATTTGTGATTTGATGGGTATTACGATGTGGCATTCGAAGTTAATAGAGGAGTGATCTGTTAAAAGATACGTTTTGACCTCGAGCCTCATCAACTGGGAAATGACAGAAATCGGGCAGGCAGGATGGCTAAGTGGTTCGCAACCAAGTAGGGTATATTGTTACCATCTAGAGAATATTCATATTTGTTACTTCTTTCAATTCTGTATCTCCCGGGAATGGTTATGTTGGTTTACCAACTGTAAGGTGACAATATATTCGATACACTCAAGCGAAATGAGTGGTCGGTCATGTGTGGCCGAGTTGCAAGATGTTCTTATTGAACTCCAGTGTATCGCTTCTAGAGTACACTGAGCGGAAGGTGGATCCATATCTTGTCATAGTTGGCATCCATTCCCCAAATAAGAGCCCGCGGTTTTGATTGTATATTATATATGTAGAACATTAGATGCAAGCGTTTTTACTAGATTGATATTACTTGTGTTAGACATTATTATAATATAAGAATAATATTGTTTTACTAATGATTTGGGTTATCGTAAGGTAAAAACCATCTGTGTTTATGAGTGGATCGGTATTACGATTATTCTTTCTTTTGAAAGGATTTTTAAAGTTAAACAAATGATTTGAGTTTACTCACACCAGTCACATGACTGACCCAGAGTTTATTTTGTTTTGTTTTCCCTAAACTCTTGGGTGCACAATTTTGTACGGGAAGTCAAGTAGCCGGGATTTACAGATATATTTGGAAAGCTGGAGCAGGAGGCTTCAGAATTATATAGCTATGGTTATTTCCGCTGTGTTGTAAGTGATGTACTTTGGAAATGATATGTATATTCAAGTACGGATTTATATTTCAAAGTTATGTTATATATTATATGTTATTCGTTCCGCTATGAGGTTCGTGTTACTCTGATGTTGTGTTGTTCTTCTTCTTCTATTCTAAGTTTCTATCTTATCTATTCTCACCCTCTAATTTCTTTCGTGTACTATCCGACGTTTCCGATGCTTGAATAGTCGACATTGGGTTATTTGTCGAGTATCCAGGATTGCAAAAACCCCGGGTCGTTACAGTGGTATCAGAGCTTAAGGTTAAGTAATTACCTTGGCTCTGTGGCGTAACTCAGTAGAGATAGGGTTAGTAATACCCTAGATTGAGTTGAGTGTATATATACGAGTGAACGTATTTGTTATTTGATATAAAATAATTTTATATTGTGGAGATGTATTGGTTGAGTTGTTTATGGGTTCTGGTCGATCAGTTTGATCCACTGTATCGGTAGGAGTTTATAAACACTCGAATAGGATGGGTCAACACGATATGTTTTGAAAAGAAGGTAAATGAAAATAGTTTTACCCAAAGTATATTTTGATATAGAGAAATTATATATATATTGGAATTATAATATATTGGATATATTGCTTGCTATTATAATCGAGTAAGATTATAAATTGAAATGGATGTAAGTAACCAATCAGAAATCATATAAGAGAAACATTGGAAATCCGATGAATTGAATTTGAAATTTGAATCAGAATTGGGATTAAAACCCTGAAAATTTGAAAAGTGTTTGTAAATGAATCTGGGTTAAATATATGTGAATTTTAAAATCCTGGGAGATCTTAAATTTGTTACAAGCATTGGGAATGGTATTTTGAAATGTATTTCAAAAAGGAATAGTTTGAAAGTGATTTTGAAAGTGATATAGTATCGAACTCACTTCGATAGCTGGGAAATAACCTTGATGTTGAATCGCGACATCATTAGTGTTCATTTTCGAGTTCTAAGTGACGGATTACTACCAAAGATATTGATTTCAAATTGTTTTGGCAAAACAAGTTGTTTTAAATCCTGAAAAGGAAAGTTTGACTTTTGAGAAAAGCAAAGCTGTTTAAAACTCCCAGGAATAGACTGTTTGAATTAAATACAAATTTAAATAAAAATTTATGGAAATAAATTGGAATTGAATTGAAAACCAATTAAGTGGAAATTGAATTGGATTAGAATGATATCGAGTAAGCTGGATTGATGATATAAGAATTTGGAATCAAGAATAGTACTTGGGTTTGAAATGAAATTTGGCTTGGAAAAGAAAATGATTGGGTTGTGGATAAAATTGGTTGGAGATTGGTTGGAATAACATTGGTATATGTTGAATCGGTAACAGATGCAAAGGATATAGTGATATGCTCGACAAAAAGGTACACGTTTATTTTTATATGGGTATGAGATTTTGATGTGTCGAATTGGCAAGCCGCTTGGCTGTTTGATTTTCTTTTGGGTTGGAGAAGGCCCAGAGAGGCTAGTTGGAGTTTGAACTATTGACCAGTACAGAGGAGGTGTTGGCGAAATTTTTCGAGAAGTTAAGGTGTTAGAAAATTCTCAGGATTTTTGAAAATATTCGTAGACAAGAATGAATAAATATTTAATTGAAATTAATTGGTTCAGTTGAAACTGAAGTTAAGAAGTGAACAAATAAGTTCTAACTAGTCAATAGGGTTTGTTTTCTACCTTAGCAATTTCGAGGGCAAAATTATTTTAAGGGGGGAAGAATGTAATGTCCCGTATTTTTGCGGAAAAATAATTAATTTATTTAATTATTTAAATAGTAATTTATAGATTTAAATGGTTTAAATTAAATAATGGTGAATATTTAATTAATATAATAATTAAATAATATATTTAATTCTGAAATAATCAGAATTAGTGAATCGGCAATATAATGTGAACTGGGCAATTCAAAATATATAATTCAGTTTAAAATTGAATTAGAATAACGAATATATTATATAAACGAATTTTGAACGTATAATTCTATTATAATTAAATTCGAGCTTGAAATGGCGCGGTAGTTCGCTATTTGATGATTTGAACTTCAACTAGATATACAGGGTCCGTTTTAAATCGGATTTCTGTGAAACAAGAAACGTTAGGAGCTGGTGAAGTATATTTTTCTGATGGAAGAGGAAAATCAGGATTTCGTCGTGTTGATTGTGAGTAGTGTCCAAATCAAATTTTAAAAAAGTCGCTATAGAATCGTTTATCGACCGTAAGTTTATTCGATATAACTAGATACGGGTTTCGAATTTAGACAAGATTCTTTTGAGACGTAGTGATAATTTAATTTTTAGAATTTTATTGTAATTTTTAATTAATTAAATAAGCAACTTTTTATTTGCACTATTTTGCACCCTATATCAACATTTCAGGGTTTCACAGAATAAGTTATCAGTCCTATATTATTATATTTTTGGGATGATGGCACACTGCTCGTCCCAACGGTATATTTACTTTTGTCGATAGCGGCCTATAAACGAATGGAGTATTATAAAACCGGTACGCTAAAAGCCTAAAACAAATATAAAGAAATTTATATTCATTACTTCATCCATAAGTAATTGTACAAGCTTCTTTCTACATGGTGGACAATGACTGTGGAGAGAAATAACCATTCATTCCTACTACTTTAGTTTTCTATTACTTGGCTCTTAAGTATACATGTCCGTTCTTTTCAAGGTTTTTCTCAATGACCTTATATAAATATATGGAGAAACGTAGTAAAACTCTCTTCCACTCTTTGGCCTTACCTTTCTACTTTTTACATCCTTCTTTTTCAATCTCTTCTCATTTTTATAATTTTCCCCTTCTATGTTGTATACGTGAAACAAAGAGGAATGGGGCTTCCTGTTTGTACCAATGCCAAAAATAAAAAGTGGCACTAACGTTTTTCATGCATGCGTATGGTGGTAGCTGTGATGGACGGTTGAAGACATGGGATGGAGGTTTCCACTGTTGATCCAAAGCAGCAGGTCCTATCGTTTGTAGGAAGGAGAAGCAGCAGCGCGAGTTATGAGTGCAAAGCAGGAGATGAGTTTCATCGGTGGTGATGGACTGAGGGAGGGGATGATGGGTACGTGGTTTCCGTGTGTGGTAGGGAGTGTTGCGGTGGGAGACATGAAGGATTCACAGGCGGGTTGTTTTTGACTGGGAGTGATGCGTTTTAAGTTTAAGTGGGATCGGTGAACGAAGGAGCAGTTGGCGTTTGAGTTTTCATGAATGGACATTGATGTTTGCCGAGCAGCACAGTTTCGTGAGGAAGAAAGGACAAAGAAGTGGGTCAATGGGTTTAACGAATGACGTTGGGCTGGTTGGAAAGGGCGAAACAAGATCCGTTGGGATCGTATGGACATACACTATACGATGGAACTGACTGGAAGTCCATCGGAGCTCGTTACAATTTATTGCGAAATAAACTGTCCGTCAGAATCGAGCGATGGTTATCGTTATTAACGATGGTCGTCCAAAGTGAGTAAAACTCACCAACTCTGAACAGATATATTTTTATAACGTATTCTTAGAACTGATAATTATCTGTAGATTGCTGTGTGTTAACTGTTTGGTTGAATTGCTTATGTATTGGTTGAAATTATAGATAAAGATATATATATATATATATATATATATATATATATATATATATATATAAATCATTAATCAAATATTGATTCTGTTTAGCAGAATATTTCATATGTAAATGAAATCAATGGTAATTATAGTGTTTAACATCTGTGGATGCAGGGAAACAGGTCGAAGGAATCCAACTGGATTCCTCAACATTTATTTTACTGTTTTCCCTATATTGTGTTATATGATGTGATATGAAATCTGTTGTTGATTTTGTATGTTTGAATGATACCGATCATTGTTATATGGTACGTTAAATACCATAACAAATACTGGAATATAAAAAGGGAATTTTCCATGTTATATTGAAATAGGAATATTTATAAATCAAGGGATTTTATAAAGGAAATTATTTGTAAAAAAATATAAAGGAAATTATTTGTAAAACAAATATAAAGGAAATTTTGTGTAAAACAAATATAAAGGAAATTATTTGTAAAACAAATAGAAAGAGGAATATTTGTAAAATAATTAAAAATAAAATAGAAAGGGAAATATTTGTAAAACATTTACAAATAGAATTATAAAAGGAATATTTATTTAGAAAATAAACAGAAATATAAAAGGAATATTTGGAAAAATAAATAGAATTGTATAAAGAGAGAATTTTACACTAGGAAAATTTAGACCCGTGCTTCGCACACGGGTATAATATAATATGAATTTAAAGTAGATTTTTAATAGAAATATATTTTAACAGATAAGTGGAGAAGATTAATTTATAAATAATATTTTATAAATTAAATAAAATACTTATCATTGGATAAATAGAATATATAAGTCAGGGCTTATATAGAGAAGTAAGAATCGATTTCAACATCGATATTTGAAACTGAATATGGATGTAGAGTTAATCAAAGGAGTTAATCAAAATGTGTTAATCAAAATGAGTTAGAGGAGTTAATCGATAAGAGTTAGAGTTAATCGATTAGAGTTAGAGTTAATCGATTAGAGTTAGAGTTGACCAGTTAGAGTTAATCGATTAGAGTTAAATCGAACTAGAGTTATTCGAATAGAGTTAATCGTACAAGAGTTAGTCGAATATTTGTTATTCGAGTAGAGTTAATTGAATTAGAGTTGGTCGGATTAGAGTTATTCAAATATAGTTTATTCGAAGAAAGAGTTATCGAATAAGGTTATTTGAATGAGAGAATTAATCGAATATAGTTTATTCGAATAGAAAAAGAAATTATCGAATATTAGTTATTCGAAAGGAGTTATCGAATATTAGTTATTCGAAAGGAGTTATCGAATATTAGTTATTCGGAAGGAGTTATCGAATATTAGTTATTCGAAAGGAGTTATCGAATATTAGTTATTCGAAAGGAGTTAATCGAATATTAGTTATTCGAAAGGAGTTAATTGATAAGAGTAAATTAGTTAGAGTTAATTGAATAGAGTTAATCCAGTAGGGTAAATCAAATAGAGTTAATCCAATAGAGTTAATCAAATAGGGTTAATGTAACGACCCAGAAAATCTGAACCAATTTAAAATTTTTAAATTGGCTAAAATAATGGATTTTAAATATTTAAAATAAATATTTTAAATAATGGCGATGAAAATGAGTTTGAATCGACATTTGAAAACCAATATAATTAATTATAATTATATATAGAATTGAAAATGGCGCGGTAGTTCGATAATTCGATTTCAAACTTCAATTGAATATACCGGGTGCAAAACAATCTGGATCTTAGTGAAACCAAAAATAATGGAATCTAATTGGTAATATCTTTCTAACGAATCCGACAAATCGAAATTTGATAGCGGGAATCAAAAGATATGCCCAGTTGAAAATTCTGAATAGTCGCTATGGAATTCAGGCCCTTAAAAATGGACATTTTGCAGATGACCTCGGATTTAGACGAAACCACTTTTGTTAGATCCGCAGTGTCAAGTTATTGCTAGGTTTCAAATTTCATAATTTTTCGAATCAATATGTGAGCGTGGCAAAAGAAAACGCGTTTGACCAGTTTCTGTTGATTTTAATCGACTGGAAATTGGCCATTTTTCAAACGGTCTCAGAATTTGACGAAACTAGTTTTGTTAGGACCGTATCGTTGATACGAAGCTAGAAAATATTTTTCTAGAATTTTTCTAGTTAGTATGTGACCCCGGTAATTTGAAATGTGCGTTTAAAATTCAGTATAGTGATTTAAATGAAAATTCAAAAGGAAACTGATTGTAACGATCAAATCAGCTTGCGATACATATCCCATTGTGTTCAGAATGGGGGTAAAACGCTATGGACGACAGGCGGTGGGCCTCGTTGCGAGGTGATATGTAAAAGTCAACCTTTTGCGAAATTTAATAATTAAATAATAAAAAAAAATAAAAAAAAATATACTTTCCCTCCTTCTTGGCCCCCCCCCCCCGATTCACAATCCAGAAAACAGAAAAAAAAAAAAAACCCTAAGCATCGAAGCCCCCCCCCCCTCAAGACCAGTCGCCGACGAAGCAGCCCCCCCTCAAGCGAACGACGCAGCCGCACATCCCCTTCTTCATCGCCCCCCTCCATCGACGAAGACCCGAAGCCCCCCAGATCGCAATCGCCGAAGACAAGCCATCGCCTCCCTCCATCGACGAAGACCCGAAGCCCCCCCCCAGATCGCAACCGCCGACGACACCTTCTCCCCCTCCTTTTTGCAGCTAATTCGGTGAGCATTCTTTTTTTATTTTATTTTATTTTATTTTATTTTATTTACTCTGTAAAACTGTTTTGTTTTTAAAGTTAAAAACTGATTTTGTTAAAATATAAAACTGAATTTTTTTTTAGTTAAAAACTGATTGGGTTAAAAATTTAAAACTGAATTTTTAAAAGTTAAAAACTGATTTTTAGAAAAGATTAAAACTGTTATTTTTAAAAGCAATTTAAAACTGAATTTTTAAAAGAATTTTAAAACTGTTTTTTTTTCTAAGAAGAAATTAAAACTGCAATTTATAAAAATAAAAACTGCATTTTCTATGAAGATAAAAACTGCATTTTTATAAAAGAGAAAAACTGATTTTATATAAGAAATAAAACTGATTTGTTTTTTTAGAGAAATAAAACTGTTTTTGAAATAAAGAATAAAAACTGAATTTTATAAAAAAATAAAAACTGATTTAGTTTTAAAGGTAAAAGCTTTAAAATGGGAAGAAAGGTTTGAACTTTCAAGAGAAGAAAGAATCATATTTTTATATGTTGAAAGCAAAAGTAAAAATCATATTTTTGTATGTTGAAAGCAAAAGTAAAAATCATATTTTTATATATTGAATAGCGAAGTCGAAAGTTCGATTTTTATATATTGAATAGCATAGTAAAAATTCTATTTTTACATATGTAGAGAATACGGGCGAAAGCGACAAATAGGCGAAGATTTCTATTAAGAAGAGTCTTGAAGTTGGATAGCTATTGGTGAGATTTCTGATTTAAAATTTATTATATATGTGTGAAGTAAAAGTGAATTGCTATATATAAATATATATATATATACGCCCCTCGTCCACAAACCATGGACGATATTTATTGGTTGAAATTGTTGTGGAAATTTGATTGATAGCGAATGATTGTTTGGGATTGTTTGTGATTGATATTGGTTGATTGTGGTTGAAAAATACCCATGGGTGGTTGTGAAATATTTGGTTGAAACCACTTAGGATTAGTTTGTGGAAATGAAATAAATATATACATGCCGCCTGCGTGCGAACTAGATGCATGAACCCCATTGTCAAAAACCGCGAGGTTTTAAGGTAGAGCGAGGAGCCGTACTAGGGACGGTGCCGGTGTAACTACCCTGCCGTTATGCTGCCGAAATTTTGAATAATATTTGTGTGTTTGAATTATTTTCATATGCTTAAACTATATTTATTCATTGTATCGAAAACATTCATGTGTTGAATTGATATTCATTCGTTGTTTAGAAATTCATGTGTTGAATGGTATTCATATTTTGAAATAAACTGTTCGATAATAAAAATCACATTTTTATCTATATATAGAAACTATTGAAAACATTCATGTGTTGAATTGATATTCATTCGTTGTTTAGAAATTCATGTGTTGAATGGTATTCATATTTTGAAATAAATTGTTCGATAATAAAAATCACATTTTTATCTATATATAAAAACTATTGAAAACATTCATGTGTTGAATTGATATTCATTCGTTGTTTAGAAATTCATGTGTTGAATGGTATTCATATTTTGAAATAAATCGTTTGATAATAAAAATCACCTTTTATCGACTATATGAACTATATAGAAAAAAATAGTGTTTTGAAATGAATTGTTTTACAATAAAAATCACATTTTTATTGTATGCATAAATCGTTGAAATGTGAAGTGTTAAAAATAGCCACTTGTTCAAAATAAACATATATGAGTTGAAATATTCATTAATTAGCTAATGAAATGATTTGCACCTATTTATGTAACATTAGAATGAATGGAGTTTTTAAACCAAATAGAAATCAAATATGAAGTCGAATAGAAATTGATAAATGATAAGAACTGTATATATATGTACATGCATATTCATTGAACAGGTTATAGCAAAGGGGCTAGAGAAGAGGAATAAAATTTTGTGCCCGACAAATAGGTACACATTTACTGATTTGTTTGGGTGATGATTTTGAGCCTGTTGGCTAGCCGCTTGGCTTCTTCTTTTTCTTTTTGAGATTAGAAGGACCGGGAACGCTATTTGCGATTTCCCGACGCTCCCGGTGCAGGGGAGGTTATGGCGAAATTTTTCCAAAATTTAAGGTGTTAGAAATTTTTTTGAAGTGAAAACGATATTGAAATTGTTGAATGAACTATATTTATATAAATATATAAATATAAATAAAATTAAAACGAAACGAAGCCGTGCAGTTCGTATTTTGAAATCGTGATTTCAAACGACTAGTGCGGGAAATCCGACCATTGGATTTTCCCGAAACCTCAACCGTCGGGTTCGCCTTGGAATAATCTTTCCAACGGCACCAACCTTGTAAAAATCCAACGGTTGGATTGTCTGGAATGTTTAATTCAAATCTGAAGAAAAACAGCGCCAGAAACGATTATATTTATTTATATATATAAATATAATTATATTTAATCGAATAACGACGCTGCAGTTCGTATTTTGAAATCGAAAATTCAAACGATTGTACCGGGAGATCCGACCGTCGGATTTTCCCGAAACTGGAACCGTTGGGTTCGTTTTGAAAAGACCTTTCTAATAATGTAAATTTTGTGAAGATCCAACGGTTAGATTTTCAGATATGTGTAAATCAAATCTAAAGAAAAACAGCGCCACAGCCGCCTTATGGCCCGAAGCGTCGTTTTGAATAAAATGGCTATTTTAAAATAAATAAAAATAGCGATAAATAGTTATAAAATATCGTAAGCGATATGGAATGGAAATAAACTGAATTTGCTTGATTTATGTGATGTTTGATGGTTGAATGTGTTTGGTGTGAAAACTATATAAAGAACACAATTGGTGTTGTCGAATAATTTAACCATTGAAATAAATCGATTTGAAATTCTAAATATACGTGAATTATTTGAAAAGGCCGAGTTAATTCTCATTTCGAATAATCGACCGACGATTGAAATTCGAAGATGAAGACGATGGTCGAAGACCGGAGATCTTCACCTCGTTTGGATGGTAACCGAGGTCCTGATTGGGAGGCATCCCGAAATATGGATAATGAGTGGTGATCGTTCAGACGTACGTGTTGATCGAAGGGTTTGCGAGGTATTTAGTGCCTCCGGTTTCGTTCAGACCCAGAACGGACTTGTAAATGGACTGTGTGTCCGACATGGGAATTTGTTCTGTGTGATTGATAGCCATCAGTTGCACGGTGTGAATTGCCTGTGTGGCATGCTAAGATGCAGTGATCAGGGCTTCTGTTGAAAAGCAAAGTCTTGTGGTGATGATCAAAGCACCGCCTGTGTGGCGTAGCTTTGTGTATAACGTGAATTCGCGAGCCTCACACCCCGGTATGAACCTAAAACGGGAGAAGGACCTCAGGGAGGGCATGTGTTTCTTTCTAGCTAGGGTGGTGTCAGTGACCTACCAGCCCTGACATTTATATACTTTTCACCTATGTGGTTGTTGCTGTTGCGAGGCGCCTCGGTTTGATCGGACGATCCGGGTCCGATGGAGTCATTCGTTGGCTCGTTTACGCCCCAAAGGGCGGGGAAACGTATTGTTCAGGCACTATAATCCACATCGGTGGACCGGCCCTGACGATCCAAGGGGCAGTTGCGGCTGTTCCGGTGGCTCGGGCTAGAGAGTCACGAATTCGGTAAGGACTATCTTTTGCCTTGGTTCATGACGAAAATCCAATTTCCAAATACGACATCGTGCGGTTTTGATTGTATACCTATATATGGCGACATAGTGGTATGGGGCATTAATGCCATCTATGATTGATAGTTATGATTTGAAATTGTTTTCAAAACATATAAACACTAGCAATAATATCAAATGCCTTTGTTTTATTCGTATCAATCATATTTTGGCTGTTATAAGGTAAAAACTCTATCCTCCGGTTTGCGTTGCATTGTGTGATGGGAACTGAGTCTTATAACGGCTTCATTTTTATAAAAAGCATAGCGATGTTTAAAAGAAAGATTTGTCGTAAAGCACTGGCAATCCAATGGAGTAAACCCGTTCCACGAAAGTGGCGTGGTCCTGTGATTAGCCAATTATATATGTGTTGAGTAGATTTCTCATACCAGTCCCATGACTGACTCGTAGTTTGTTTCACTCTCAAACTCGGGTGCCCCTTTTTCTACACGGGCAGCCTTGTATTCAGGTTTAGCTGGTTCTTTCTGGATAGCTGGAGCTGAAGATGGATTCTATCATTTATTTCTTTTTATGCTGTTCAGCTCCTATTGTACATATTTTGTTTATTTCCGCTGTAGACATTTATGTATAGCTGAACTGTATTTGTACTAAGTAAGATCCTGTATACTGTGTAACTCTGATGATTACTTTTATCCAGTATATTTTGTTGTTCATTCTGGTGTATTTATTTAATTCTGTTCTGCTATTATATGTTTCTATGTTATATTCCAAAGATAACCTTGTTTCCGTGAGAACGGGAAATCGGGTCGTCTCAGTTAATATAATTGAGTTAATCAAATAGAGCTAACTAATAAGAGTAAATCGATTAGAGTTAATCGAATAGAGTTATTCAAATATAGGTTATTCGAAGAAGAGAGATTATCGAATATAGTTTATTCGAAGGAAAGAGTTATCGAATAGAGATTTATTCAAAAGAGAGTTACGTAAGGAAGTTTGTTAAAGATTTAAAAGATAAACTTTGACTATTTCGAAGTTAAAACGTTGTTCAGTTAAGGTCTGAGAGGTAATTATACCCCAACTTGATTGACTTCCTTCTTAACTAAGGAATGGTAAGGCTTGATAGTGAATGATGGTTAAGTGAATTTAGTTAATGAGTGAAATGGTTTGAGTTGGCATGGCGATGTTTGATTTAAACGTTAGTTTAAATCCAGTGAATGAGTTTTGGAAATGTTTTCCAAATAAGAATCAGAAATGTTTTCTGATAATAGAAAAAAAGAATTTAGAATATATGGAAACAGGAGATAAGTAAATTAATGAACTAAAGAGATAAATGTTAAATGATGATTGATCGATATAATTTCCATCTGGAAATAATATCGTTGTTTGCACACGTGTTTTTCTTTGATAATTAAATCACATACTATCAAAGTTTTGACCAATTTTCCGTCGTCAATACGGAGAGACCGGTTGGGTTATTATCCGAGAACCACTCCGAATGGGCGTTAGCGTTTCGAATCGAATAGATCGAAGACAAATTGAAGACGGAGTTATGCAAGGGCTATCCTGTTTACAGAATAGTGCCTTCAGTTTTTCCAGTCCCAGGACAACCTGTATGGAAGAATGTTTGACAGAGTATATCTGGTAGATCACGTAAGTTGATCGTTTCAAACGTATTTACGTTGGTGGCGGAGGAATTCGTTTCTCTTAGCATTATACCCGTGGTACTTTTGGGAAAATCAATTTGTGATTTGACGGGTATGACGATGTGGCATTCGAAGTTAATGGAGGAGTGATCTGTTAAAAGATACGTTTTGACCTCGAGCCTCATCAACTGGGAAATGACAGAAATCGGGCAGGCAACATGGCTAAGTGGTTCGCAACCAAGTAGGGTATATTGTCACCCTCTAGAGAATATTCATATTTGTTACTTCTTTCAATTCTGTATCTCCCGGGAATGGTTATGTTGGTTTACCAACTGTAAGGTGACAATATATTCGATACACTCAAGCGAAATGAGTGGTCGGTCATGTGTGGCCGAGTTGCAAGATGTTCTTGTTGAACTCCAGTGTATCGCTTCTAGAGTACACTGAGCGGAAGGTGGATCCATACCTTGTCATAGTTGGCAACCATTCCCCAAATAAGAGCCCGCGGTTTTGATTGTATATTATATATGTAGAACATTAGATGCAAGCGTTTCTACTAGATTGATATTACTTGTGTTATACATTATTATAATATCAGAATAATATTGTTTTACTTATGATTTGGGTTATCGTAAGATAAAAACCATCCTTGTTTATGAGTGGATCGGTCTTACGATTATTCTTTCTTTTGAAAGGATTTTTAAAGTTGAACAAATAATTTGAGTTTACTCACACCAGTCACATGACTGACCCAGAGTTTATTTTGTTTTGTTTTCCTAAACTCTTGGGTGCCCAATTTTGTACGGGCAGTCAAGTAGTCGGGATTTACAGATATATTTGGAGAGCAGGAGGCTTCAGAATTATATAGCTATGGTTATTTCCGCTGTGTTGTAAGTGTTGTACTTTGGAAATGTTATGTATATTCAAGTACGGATTTATATTTCAAGGTCATGTTATATATTGTATGTTATTCGTTCCGCTGTGAGGTTCGTGTTACTCTGATATTGTGTTATTCAAGTAGGGATTTATATCTCAATTTGAAGATGTACGCATGCAACTTTCCTGACTTTGACATTCATGGCAGCGAACTAGGGTTCTAAATTTTGAGTGGCCTAGTTGGAGATTGAAGGAGCCAAGCTTGGGATCGTCAAGAGCATGGAAAAGCACACCTCCTCCATGATTTTTTGCCAACTCGATAACCATTTGGGATCGCGACCTGCCAGGATACCACAAGCCGAAAGGCAAGAGAGAAGGTCGCGTTTTTGTAGAGGGATCCGAGTGCAAGGCTAAGGGGTTGACTGAGTGGAGATTTCGTGTAGAAGTCCGCTAGCGAATGGAAAGCATGGAGAGATGAGGGAGATGGGAGGATAGAGAGGGAGCGAGGTAATGGTGTATGATTCCTGTAGCATGCATTTTGAATTAGAGAAGAAAAGGATTATGATTAATAATGGTAATTAGTTAATTAATTAATTATAGTTTAGGTTGTTTAATTACTCGTTTAATCCAAAAACTTATATATTGAATATCTTTTGCGTATGATGTTACATTTAAACATTGTTCCTTCCATTAGACTCTATTGGAGAGCTCTACATTTTGAAGTGGATTTGGACTGATTTGACCAAGGTGAGTAATATTGTCCATCACTGAAATGTAATTGTTTATTTAGTAAAAATTTGACATTTTAGGTGATTTAAAATTTAAAATATAAATTTCTAGGATAGTTGAACCTAGTTAATAATAAAAAATAATTAAAATTATTTTGATTAGTTTAAAACTGAATTTCACATTTTTACCCATTTATGCATTATTGCATGCTATTTCGACACCATCGCTAGAATTGAACTATTTTGACACCAAATCATCATCAATAGTTTTAGATGGGTTTTATCTATTTTATGGATGTTTGTTTGCTAATTTAAATAGTTATATCATTATTGGTTGCATGGATGATTGTTTGTTTAGTTAGTTAAAATGTCATTTGTAGGCGACTTAACATTAGGAAAAATATCGTCTTCTATAGTTCGTTGCTAGTGCTTATCGATCAAACACACAAAATGTTTAGTGTATGTTGGTTGAGTACATAGACGTGACTCAAACAAGATCAGTTGTATTTGCGAAGGAGTTGTGAAGCATATGGATTAATATGAGGATAAAGCAGGATAGAACATGACTATAGATTTGAAAACACGGGTTGGACTTGGCAACGAGCTTGGATTTTGCAATGAATGCCGAACATTTTCACTTATTGTACACCTAACATATGTGGACTAATTACATGATCAAAATAATAATTATTAATTATAGTAGAGTAGTCGGTATCGGCTACTATTAATATTGTCCATTTTGGCCTAATTGACATGAATGGCGATGCTTTTCTAAGCAGCAGAATTTCATGGTTCATTCAACAAAGACTTGTAAATCTTAGGAAATCATTCTTATCTTATTTCCAGTTTAATTCTAGAAACACTATCTTTAAATTTAGAATAAGAATTGAAGTTAGTAGGTTAATGATGCAAGTTCAGTTGCGCTATTCGGAAGAAATTCGCACTTTCCAACAGTCGGATATATGTACAACTAATATGAGATGTCCTTGACCATAGAAATTCATGACAATGATACACGAATTTATCCTTAATGTTTACTTTGAGAGTTGAGATATTAAGTGGCTATAGGGCTCGCCTCCTGTGACGATCCCAAAACTCCGTACCACGGTGTTAAGGATAATCATTGGAATATAACACATTAATCATCATTAGCAGAATACATATAATAGCATAAACAAGAAATAGAATAATTTACACAATATGACAGCGGAATCATATATATATATATATCACTACATCAGAGAGCACAGTGCAGGATACTACTTAGTGCATAATAATACACAATCAGTCAACATCGCCAATGGCGGAATCATAATACATAAGAGTACATAAACTAAACATCAGTCTACATTGCCTGTGACGGAATCATAATACATATATTATAATGGCGGAAAGAGTCAAAGTCTTCTCAATGTAGTCAAGCCTCGCCATAGCCAAAAGTGCGCCAGATACCTGTAACTAGGCTGCCCGTGTGAAAATAAGGGCACCCGAGTTTGCAAGGTGAAACAAACTACGAGTCAGTCATGGGACTGGTATGAGAAATCTACTTAACCCACTAATCAACAATAATAAGGCAAATCAAAGGACCACGCCACTTTCGCGGAACGGGTTTACTCCAATGAATGCTAGTGCATAAAATAAAGTACACGGTTCAATCATCGCAATGTTTTTTTATCAAAATAAAGCCATTATAAGACTCAGGTCCCATCACACAATGCAACGCAAGCCGGAGGATAGAGTTTTTACCTTATAATGGCCAAAAATGCTTCATACGTACAAAACGAAAGTGTCTGATATTATTACTAGTGCATATATGTTTCAAAAGCGATTTCAATCATAAATATCAATCCTAGGCGGCATAAATGACCCATACCACTATGTCTCCATACTAGTAATACAATCACACCCGCAATTTCGTATTGTAAATTGGATTCCATCATGAGTCGAGGCAAGGGGCAAGCTCCTCTCCGTTCAAGACACTCTCGCAAATGTCCCAGGACCGCACACAGCAATCCTTGGATCTTCAGGGCCGGTCCTCTCTTACTTTTGAGGATTAGTTATTCCTGAACACACGTTTCTCGGTCCTTATAGACCTATAATCGAGGCGCCTCGCATTCCGACAACCACACAGGTGAAAAGTATATATAAATGTCAGGGCTGGTAGGTCACTGACACCACCCTAGCTAGAAAGAAATGTCGTGCTCTCCCTGCAGTCACTATCCCGTTTTTGACTCATACCGAGGTGTGAGGCTCGCGAATCCACGCTATACACAAAGCTACGTCACACAGACGATGCTTTGATCATCAACCACAAGACTTTGCTTTGCAACAAAAGCCTTGATCATATGCCACTTAGGCGTGCCACACAGGCAATCCACTCCATGCGATTGATTTCTATCTATATATAACCTCTGAGCTCGTACGTCTCAGAGAAGGGCGTTAAGCAAGAGAATAAATCCTCCACCGCCAAACAGATATATATTCAATAGAGATCAATCAGACAGAACAAAATCCAATGTCAGACACACAATCCATTTACAAGTTCGTTCTGGGTTTGAACGAAGCCGGAGGCACCAATTCCTCGCATATCCGCACAATCAACAATATGTCCGGACGGCTACTACTTCAGCTCCTTCAAGGTAGCTACTCCAATCACGAGCATCAGTAGCGCCCATCCATCCAATGTGGAGATCGTCGGTCTCCAACCGTCTTCAACTCCTCGACTTCACATCGTCGATCGATTATTTGAAATGAGAATAAACTCGACCTTTTCAATTAATCCACGTATATTTAGATTTTCAAATCATTTCATCACATGGTTAAATCACTCAACATTCACATCTCAGTTCCTTAGTATAGTTTTCATGTTAAATGCATTCAACCATCACATATCAAGCAAACCAAGCAAAATCGGTTTATTTCCATTTTATATCGTCAATAATATTTTCCAACGATATATCACCATTTTTATTTATTTAAGAACGACCATATTTAATTAAACGACATTTCAGGTCGTGCCGAAGCACTGGCGCTGTTTTTCACTAAATTTGTTTTACACATATCTGAAAATCTAACCGTCGGATCTTCACAAAGTCGGTGCCGTTGGAAAGATATTCCCAAGGCGAACCCAACGGTTGCGGTTTCGAGCGAATCCAACGGTCGGATTTCCCGCACTAGTCATTTGAAATCACGGTTTCAAAATACGAACTGCACGGCCACGATTCGTTTTGATTTAATTATATTTATATATAAATATAAATATAGTTCATTCGATGATTTCAATATCGTTTTCACTTCAAATATTTCACTAACGCCTTTAAATTTTGGAAAATTTTGCCATAACCTCCTTTGTACGGGAGGGGCTGGGAAAATTCCCAAATAGCCACACGGGCGTCTCATGTCAAAAAGAAAAAGAAAAATCCAAGCGGCTAGCCAATAGGCTCATAAAATCATCACCCAAACAAAACAGTAAACATGTACCTATTTGTCGGGCACAAAATTTTATTACTCTTCTCTAGCCTCTTTGCTATAACCTGTTCAATAAATATGCATGTACATATATGCAATTTTCATCACTTATCATTTTCTATTCAATTTCATTTTCGATTCACTTTGGTTTAACGTCACCATTCATTCTAATGTTGCATACATAAGCAAAAATCACATCATTAGCTAATTAATGAATATTTCAACTCATGATTATTTATTTGAACAAGTGGTTATTTTTAACACATCACAATTCATTAAAAATGGTATTTTTGGCGAACTAAAATATATTTCAACACATGACTATTTCATTTAGTTCCTTCACATGTTACAAATAATATTCACTTCACAAATATTTATTCCAACACTAGTATATCTTTAGCAAATCGCATATATGATAAAAATGGTATTTTTATCATCTAAAATATTTATTCAACACATGAATGTTTTCAACAATTCGTAGTTTCAATAAAAATGTAATTTTTATTGTTTAACCTTTTATTCAACACATGAATTTTTTTCCAACACACACACTTCTCAACACATGAGCATTTCCACACATGGATAGTTTTTATAGTTTGTTCTTATAAGAAAGATGAAATTTTTATTGTTGAAACTATTTATATATAAGGCGAATTATTTTACATACTTCATATATATTATAAAAAGGTGATTTTTATTGTTTAAACACTTTATTCATTCACACATGAATTTAGTTTTCACACATCACTTCTCAACACATGAGCATTTCCACACATGGATATAGTTTCAACACATGACTTTAATTTCAACGCATGAAGATAATTTCAACATATGAAAATAATTCTAACACACGAATATTATTCAAAATTTCGGCAGCATAACGGCAGGGTAGTTAAAACCGGCACCGTCCCTAGTACGGCTCCTCACTCTACCTTAAAACCTCGCGGTTTTTGACAATGGGGATTCATGCATCTAATTCGCACGCATGCAGCATGTTTTATTTCATTTCCACAATTATTTCCAATTTGTTTCAATCACCAATGGGTATTTTTCAACCACAACCAAACAATATCAACCACAAACAATTATTCAACCATTCGTATTTTTCATCCAATGTTTCACACCTATTCACAACAATAAATATCGTCCATGGTTTGTGGACGAGGGGAGTATTTATATATATATATATATATATATATATATATATATATATATATTTCTCACTTGCATTTCAACCCACAAATCATTTAAACCATGCATGTATAATTCATACTTCGCCCATACAACTTATACTACGCATGTATATGTGGTATACAACACGCATATAAATTATATTTCGTCTATATAATTTATACATGACATTTTCTATTCAATTTCATTTGATTTAGATATCTCACCTTGCTTTGTTGCTTTGCTATAAATCGATACGAGGTCAGAAAAATCCGCGGTCTTCTCTAGAATGTAGAGAGCCTCCTTGCGGTCACGATGTCTCCTGTTTCATCGAATTTCGTTAATACATGAAAAAGATATGATTTTTCAAAGCTTGGAACACTTTTAAGTGTTTAAACAATATAAAGGAACCACCTTTATACGCTGTTCAAAACTAGGTCGGAGAAATTCGCGAAATTCGGGAAGAACTGGGATGATCGGAGGTGCTGACGTGGAAGAGGGAAGAGAGGGGAGTCGATCGGTGGCGGTTTGGGGTGGCTCGGTGGTCGGTGGCGTCGGCGGCGGCGCTGGGAATTGTCGGACTTCCTAGGCTCGATTCAGGCAGAGGCGGCGAGGGGGGGGGGGTCGGGAGTTGGTCGGATTTGAAGAGGGGAGGCGGCGGCGTCGACTGGTGGTGGTGGCGGCGGCGATAGGGGGCTGAGGCGGCGGCGATTTGAAGGGGAAGGTTGGAGCAGGTTTCCGCCGTTGATACGAGAGAGAAGCGGGTTTTTATTTTATTTTAAAATAATGAATGGAATTTTCTGATTCGCCGGAATATATATATTTCAGAAAATTAGGGTTTTCACCTACGAACTCCTTTTCAAACCCAACGACTGTCGCCCCTAGCTAAATACCCCCATCCCGGACACAATGGGATATGTTTCGTTGGCCAATTCGACTGTTACAGTCAGTTATTTTTAAAATTAAAGTATAAAACATTTAATTTTAACTTTGAACGTACATTTCAATTTGCCAGGGCCACAAACTGAATCGAAAAATTCCAGAAAAATAAATCTAGCTATGTTTTGACGCTACGGTCCCAACAAAACTAGTTTCGTCGAATTCTGAGATCGTTTGAAAAATGGCCATTTTTTGGTCGATCCAATTTAACAGAAATTGACCAAACACATTTTCTTTTGCCACGCTCACATACTAGCTTCAAAAATTATGAAATTTGAAACCTAGCAATAGTTTGACATCCCGGACCCAACAAAAGTGGTTTCGTCGAATTCCGAGGTCGTTTGCAAAATATTTATTTTCAAGGGCTATATATTCTATATAGCGACCTTTCTGAAAATTCATTCGGCCATAACTTTTGATCCCCGTTATGAAATTTCGATTTTTCAGATTCGTTAGAAAGATATTCATTAACAGATTTAAATATTTTTGGTTTCACTAAAATCCGTTATATTTTCCACCCGGCACAGTCAGTCAAAGCTTGTATTCAAATTTTCAAACTGCCTCACTATTTCTAATTCATTATTTGATTAAAATGTTCTATTTAAATTGTTCAAATTGCATTGAAATATCCAATTTAACAATTTTAAATTGGCTCGTATTTTCCGGGTTGTTACACCTCCCTTCCAAAAGAAGAAATAAAAAAGGAATATTTCGATAGCATAGCCTATTTCGGGATTAGTGGTATTAAGTAGTGGGATCTACATAATGGGTATTAAGTGATTGGACTCACTCTTCCCTTTAAGGCTAGAGTCATAAGGTATTCTCTTATCAGGCATTAAGTGAGTGGATAGCTCACCATAAATTAGAAGAATTAAATGGCTAATTAGGTGCGAGATCGGTAATCTTCGCGGTGTTCCGCTTCCTCTAGGAAATAAGTTACTAGGAAAGAGTCCGCCTTGGGATAATGTATTAGATGATCTGCTATATAGGTACCATAGGCCTGCCTATCCTGCGGGAAGTATTAAGCAACTTAAGGATAATCTAATAAGGTTAGTTAGATAGTAACACAGTGGTTCACTGGGAAAGGTCATAAATGACAGCTAGTCGTCTATCTATCCTGTAGGTAATAAATGTTTGCTTACTATCTCTCGCCTTATGTAGGATTGAGATATGCTCAAATGATGGAAGCCTTAAATTTGAAGGACTTAGTAGCTAGTGTCCTTCGATTTATAATAACATGTTGTAAACCACCTAATTAGCCCTTAAGTGATCATAGGAATCTGCCTGACATATTATATTGTGAGTGAGGCCATGTGTGGTTATATATAACCCACCTCCTATATTAGTAGGGTATTAAGTAGTTACAAAGCCCACCTCTGAGTTTTAGAATTGATTTGTGTGATGGTTTAAATGCCTCATTTATGCATAAAAGTTATACTCAAGTATATTACGATAATCTATCTTTGGGAAGTGTTATGTAACACCCCCACGTCCGTTAATGTCACTCTTTATCAGAATGCATTAAGTTTTGTGAAGCGTTATAGGTAAATAGAAACAGAAACATTACAAGACTGATATAAAATAGCAGCAGAATTTAAAACTTTTATTAAACAGAAAACATCATGATTCAAAACATAGTTACATCATAAGTCTGAAATGCATGAAACCCAGTACATCAACTTAAAACTTCTATCTTGTACTAAAAATAATCATAGTACAATAAACATGAAAGGAGCATAATCCCCAAAACATAGCCATAATGGAGAAGGTATGAAATCAAGCAGTACATCTAAGCAGCTCCAAGCAGAATAAAAGAAGAATCCTGATCAAGATTGAGTATTCCTACCCTAAGAACCTGGGGGTGGGGGGGGGGGGGGAATGAAAGGGAAAGAAGAGGAAACAAAATGGGTCAAACATAAGTCTGGCGAGTCTAGTTACTTTTAGCATATAAATAAGTAAAAGCATCATGACAGACTTATAAATGGGGTAAGAGAGAAATACAACATATAAGGCAGGTATGACAAGATAAATTAGATAGAATAAGTAGCGCTTCCCTAACACTTTTCTTTCTCTACACCATTACTAGTACACTAGACAAGATGATCCCCAACAAGTACAAGATGGTAGACTTAGGTATACTTCTAGTGAGAGGTTTTACCCCACACAATAATAGGCAGCCCAACTGAACATACCAGTGTTACCCCTAATGATAATAATGGGCTCCTAAACAAGCGAGACTAGATGCACCCTAATTACAACCCCAATCGATCGGCTCCCTACTCAGTAGATACCTTGTGCTGGCTCCACAATAGGATGTATTACTTCCTAAAGTGGCAACCTTTATTTTTAGGATGTGCACAACCATATCTACTGATGTCACGGCGTCTTAGCCTCCCTAGTCTGGACCTATGCACGCACATGACCCCATCGGAATGCATCGCCCACACTGTCCCCTCTTTTGAATCTCTTACAATCAGCTCAGTAAGCGTGCCCCGACTCCGATATAGTTCGGAGTACTCGTTTGATACCTATATGGGTTATTGACTGAAACGGGTCCCACACACAAGATGATACAAGCTTCCCCCTAGGCTTGCATCCCTACTGCTAGGATTTCCAAAGGTTATGCCTACCAGAGTAACAAGATTGCACAGCCCCAACAGGTTAAGTTTGTGGGCCTATATATAAATATTACCCACCACCCCAAGATATACTTAACCCTTCCATTGGTTCAAGCAAGTTTACTTAACCCCTACTCAAGTTAACATGTTCATGTAATCCCTATGGATTCAAAGAGGTTAAGTATTCAAGTTCATTACCATTCATTCATTTATGGTAATAATGCGCTAGACCTCCCACATTAAGCCTACGACTTGTGGATGTTGGATATGTCGGGCGGTTACGGGCAGACTTCTTCCACAAGTCGGACTTAACCTCGTGTCTTTGCACGTTACGTGTTTATGCGCTTAAACCCGTTACATTATATTCACTTCTTGTGGTTGCTAGATATGTCGGTCGGTTCCGGGCAGACTTCTACCACAAGTGTAGTCTAACCTCGTGTTTAAGCACGGTTACAATTTCTAATTACTTGGCATATTTATTCTATAACAATCACCCATGTTTCATTATAGGTTTTCATGCCCCTTTCCCATGTCATATTCATCATGTACCATATGCCCCCAAATTAAGGTCTTTAATCACAGTTTGGTTTATGCCCAAACCATATTCAGGTATTCAATTCAAGTTATGCCCAAATTTTCCAATATAAGTTATGCCCCAATTATAATGTTTTCCCCTCGTTCCCAATTTCACGCGTTCTCATATTTCAGCAGTATGCCTAGGCTCGAAAGTATCCTGGCTATAAAATAAAAAGGGAAAATAAGAAGGGAAGAGAACAGAAATAAGCATAATAACAAGATAGACATATGATGGTAGAAATAGGTATAGCGACAGAATTGGGCATAATGACAAGATAGGCATATAAGAACAGATCTGATGAACATGTGATAATAGAACTGATTAGGTTACCAAGCATAATAGGCATGTCATGAATAGACATACGAGATCTAAACAGTAAATTAAATACACAAGTTATAGCAGATCTGATATGATTCAAACAGTCACAGGCTTAGATCCAATTCATAGACATGTCGATAACTTTTAAGTATTTATATCTAAAAATAACGTAAACTCACAGGGAATGGATCTAAGAACAAGGAATAAGATGTAGATGATGTATCATAGATCTCTGAATTTGTCCATCTCTTGTTGTTGAAGAAAAATAGGCTAGATCAAACTAAGTTGGGGCAGCACCTCGTTGTCACCATTGTTTTTAAATGAATAAAACAATGACAACGATGTCTTATTTATAGTCATCAGCCAAAGAATCTGAACCAGAAATCAATCCAAGTTCGGAGGTAGGGATCTTCCCAGATCCGTATGGTGGTCGACTCCCCCTTATTGTGTCGACCAAGGGTCGACACCCCTTTGATGGGGTCGACCCATGAGTCGACACCCTTAGCGGGAAATTTCCCGCTCCTCTTCCGCTGTTCGATTTTGAATTTATTTGAATTCTGGATTTATTTTATTTATATATATTTCTCTTATGCGTAAACAAAATTCTAACCTTAATAACTTCTCCATTCGATATCCATTTTACGCAAACTTGGTGTCTATCCCGACCAAAATTCCGAGATGAACGCCATGGCCCGGTCCATTTTACTTAATTCCCAATATTTAATTAAGTATTCTTTAATTTATCATTCTAATATTCTTTAAAATTACGGGGTGTTACATGTTACCTTGGATATGGTAGTTAATCGTCTTGCCTAATTCTTGCAAGGTTGGGTTAGAATTACCAGCCTTGCTAGACATATGATTTGGGTGAAACCAAATGGGATATATTTATGTATTGTGGACAATGTTATACATTTTTCTACTCACCAAATCTTTTTTTCTGACCCCCTTCCTTATAACAACTCTCAGGTTTATCTTGGAAAAGACAAGTGTTCAAGTTTGGATTTCTATTCTTGTTCTCTCATGATCGGTATTGATGTGGCGATTCACTATTAAAGTAGTTGCCTTAGTTAGTGCTTATTATCCTATCTTGTTTCCACTGTAAGTTAGTTTTATTTTACTTTGATTACGCTTATGTTCATCATTTGCAGGTACCAGATTTACACTATGCATGATTGGATGAGGTAGAGTTTCGATTTTTTTCAACATTCGGGCTTAGAAAAGTATGGGGTGTTACAGCAACCGTGTGCAGCTGCATCAGTGCCAATCTTGTGTGGTAAAGAATATCATGGACATAAGGTCTGAAGGAGGGAATGCATCCAATAGTGCATATGTCCCGAGAGCGCGCTAGATAACTCTCAAGGATGTTGTGAGCCGCTTGTAGGATAGTTGGCGCTCGAACTTGATTGAAAGGAATTCCATGATTGGTGCACAATCTTTTCAGCATTGGCTCTTGATTGTGGAGGGCTATGAATCGGGATGATTTTCTAAGAGAATAGCTCCTAAAATAGTGTCAGGAGTAGGAGCGATCCCATCTACATTGCCTCCATCGGCTCCACCTTCGATGATAACCTGGTCTGTAGCTGTTGAGACTACTGGTTGCTCAATATGCATTTGTACTTGATATCGCGACATGTCATTACCTGATTCGGAAGACAAGCTAGATCTTGTACATGGATCCTTATTTAACCATCCTTCTTAGCTCCGGCATCGTAAGATGTTGTTGATTATCTTCTGCTCATTTTGCTACACTACTAAGTAAACATCACAGTTGGTGTGATTAACCTATATCCCACATGCATGAATATGTGCGGTGTGTGTAGTGTAGTGTAAAGACACGTGCGACTGCATTAATGTGAACATAATATTAAAGACGCACTCCAAACAATAACTAAGCCGACCATCGTTTTTTATCGCCTCGTCAATTCTTGATCACGAGAAATTTCAGATCAAATACCATGTAGGGGATGACGCTCTACTATTGGGGCAGTTCGTGGTTATGACTATGTCCAGTCATATTCGTGTACAAGTACAGATGTGGTCCAATACTAACTATCCATAAGTCCACGTATTCTCTAAACCTAACGGTCCAAAAGTCCAGTGATGCAATTTGTACAAAAAGTTGCATCATCGTTTCCCTAATAATTGTCAAGTTTGAAAGTTGCTCGCGACTAGGCAATAAAACCATACCAACCTAGGTTGGTCTACCTTGATCGGCCATCCCATCAACTAGTCCGGGACAACCTATACCTGGTTTAGTCTATCTCCGTATCGGCCTACATTTAGATCGTCTTACATCCATATTGGCCTATGTCCGGTCAGCCTATGGCCTTGCCGTCCCGAACCCTTCATCTCTCCACCCTTCATAATTTTTCCTTCCTCTTCTGCTCCACATAATGCCCTCTTCTCCATCTCCATCCTCCAATTCCTTCTACCAACGTTTTACTAATCCCTCTCCTCCCTTTTTTCTTCTCGATCATGCTGACATAAGCCCAACTCCTCCATCTCCTACAATTCCTGAACTCCACCATGTACTTCCATATAACTTCCCCACTTTCATATCACATCATCACCATCCTTAGCCTTGACACTACCTTACGCCGCCATGACAACCCAAAGTCACCACAAGTAAAACATAGCCATGACTTGGCCATAACATTCAACTGCATATGAGTTATTAGTATCGAGAACCCAACTTTTTGGGAATTAAGGGTGGAAAACATATATTGTAAGCGTAAATGGGCTAATGGGGGTATAGGTGATGGATCGTGATTGTTGAAGTCATGAGGGTTGAGGAAGCTTCATTTTGGATAATATGATTAGGGTAGAAAGCAAACAGGAGAAGAAGAAGTTAGGGAAGAGGTGAGCAGGCTTTTATAGCTAAGGGGAGAAGACTTTTCATCTTCTCCCCCGAAAAGACGATTCGCTCTGAATTGAACACACCAACAAGAAGCAAAGAAGACCAATTCTGTTTTTCTATCGACCCAGACCATATATAAAAAAAATAAAGGGAGACAGATTCATATACAATTATGACAATGACGAAAACAGGAATGCCAGCATGCATAGAAAACCGACTCAATTCGGCAACATGCTCAACTAGCAAGCATAATGACGTTGTATAACAATAATGTATGCGTGTTCAAACACACACGAGATCCAGCAATTGGACATTAAAAACGAAATGAAAATAAAAGGTCAACGTCTATATACAAAGGGGTCTCAGTAGTTACCTGGGATCGTCAGGAATTCTCGTTTAATAGACTTTAATTTGAAATATTCAGGCAAAGACTTAACCGAAAGAAACACGATCGACTATTTATATAGGAAAAATTCTCAAGCGTCACAACCATTGGGAAGGACATGACAGTTCCTAATGTTACTTCATAGAAGATTACCATCATATTAGCAACAACACTGAAATGGACAGTCCAACCAATTCAAACTACATCCCATCCACGACATGACGTACTTTAGGAAGCAAAGTGTTGACCTGATCGCTTCCAACTTCTTATAGTCAAATAATTCAAGACTCATGCACAAGTGTACTCAAGCTGAGAATAATTAAGAATAGAAGCAATATCTTGTAAACTTGTGGAGATAAACCTTCCTAAATCCAATTCGACATCCTTGGTTTGGCCGGATTGACCAAGTTGACTTGTGCTGGATCAGATGCCCTCAGATCGGTGCTACACCCCATAATCTCGGTATTGCTAAGCTTATCTACCCAACTCAGCCTTATTGATTGGCTTCGGTTCGGCCAACACATTACAATAACCAGTTTCGGTTTGGTGCAAACACTTCAAAATGTAGATCGACCTCGCTATTAACGCAAACATGGATTCAGAGTGCTCAGACCCACTCCGCTGTCCCACCCTACCCGCTAACTTCACTACTCCCTCTTCCCCGTATACATACCTGACTGACCCAAATTCAAATCCTACCTACAAATATAATGCCAAAGCACATTGGAAATGATCTTCAACTACTTCTTACTACTCCGATATTTTCTTATCTATTGTATTCGAGGTCGTCTCGACCGACACTCTGTAAACATCAAAATTTATCTTGAAAGAGAAGAAAACATTAAGTGGACCTGGGCAAATTCGAGCCTAACAACTATAAATTATGTATTGTTGTCGTCCTGCTCATTTATTATTTACTTTCTTCTTTTTCATTCTCTACTTATATAATTTGGGGTGTTGAACCAATTTTGATGTCAACAAAAATTATTCCATAATAATTATTTGCATAACATATTCATGTCAAAGACTTATATGCTTAAATTTCCCATTGTATACATTAGTGTATGCTCGAGACATAGTTGCCCGAGTATTGCAACGTAAAGATATAATTGCCATTTATTTCGGCTATGGCTTGATATCCAACAACATATTTCTTAGCACTCTACTTGTTTTCCAATGGCTAAAGTGTTATAAATTCTAATTCAGTCATGGAGTTCGAAATGCAAGTTTGTTTCTTTGATGCAAAGGAAACAACATCTCCACCTAATATGAAAATCAAACTCAATGTAAGTTTATTTTTAGTAACGACTTGTATTCTACATATTGAAGGATCGTTAAAATTTAATTTATTTACATATGAGGTCGTATGATTATATATTTTTAGGATGTGATCAGTAGGATCATTTCCTACTTTCAGATTTTTTTCTAAATTTTCTATGGTAATTTTACGCTTGTTGATGAATCTTTATTTTTTCCATAACTTTTGACTGGAAAAGAATCTAGTTTTGAAATACTTCCAATGGATCTGAATGATGGTATGAGTGGTCGCATTGAGAAATGGACTAACTATTTGGAAGGATTGGCTTAATTACGGTTTTGGATAATTTTGGACCGCTTAAGTAAGTAAAAGAAGCTATTAGCGAGTGGGTCCTAGGATCATTTTGGAATTGGGGTTAGTGGGGCCTAGAATGGGTAGAAGAATCATCTCATAGTTATTGCACAACTCCTAAAATAGATCTGATATTAATAGTTTTATTCTCTTAATTATTACATTAAACCTTACTTAAATAGTCAAATCTCATCATTAGAAAAGGATTAGAATTAATCAACATCAAATCTAAAAGAGAGCTACTGCAAGTACCTAGGAATCCGTGTAAATGACCATTCATTTGTGTCTTACAATATTTTGGAGATTAAGGTGATGATTAAGGCGATTATTAATGTTCTTACTTGCTAATAGGATATTAGATTATAGTAACCTCTCAAAAATATGAGAAATTGCTTATAAATCATGTTTAATTAAGTAATCATACATAATTTGGATCATGTTTGTGAAATCCGGAATTTGATGGCATTTTCAAACTACCTTATGAACATATACTTTTTTTTGATGCCTTGATTCACCTTAGATGGACTAAATGTTTGTTTCTGGATGTTTTGCATGTTAGATGCTTGTTATAGGAATGCTTGAATGGATGTAAACGCTGAACAAATGGCGAATTAGGAATAGGGCATCACACAGTAGTTTCTAAGATAGTGATCTGTTTGTGTCCGGATCCTTGACCCCGATTGGCATACGGTTACTATGGGACAACAAGGTAGGTTCCCAAAGACTACCCATAAAGTTTCAAGTCATTTGGATTTCATGTGTCGAGCTATGGAGTTGGGAAATTCTATTTTCCCAGATCGGCATGGTCAACTTAGTCTCAGATCGATGTAAGTTTTGGTTCCATATCGGTATACCTCAACCTGGCTCTTGGTCAACATAGGGGGCTTCAACTTTGGATCAGAATAGGGGATTTAAGCTTAGATTAGCATAGAGGGTTCCAATTCTAGATCAACATAGGAGGCTTAAACTCCAGATTGACATGGTGCAACTCATTTATAATCAGCTCTGTGAGCTTTTAATTTGGATCGGTAGAGTATTAAAGAGGGTTTTCGGCCGAGTTGAAGGGAAGGGACCGACTTAAAGTGTGAAGCACACCAAATCAGATTCAGTCAGATTGTTTTGTCAGGCACACCAAACCGGATCGAGTCGGCAACCGATCCCATAAATGGGACCAACATCGATCCAAACCCAAATGGGTTAGGTGACCACTAGGTGGGTCGTGTGTTCTTCAAGAGTCTGATGATGAAGCGTATCTTGTAACTTATAGCACTATAATTCGTATGAAAGCCTATTCTGGCGATGATTCTACATATTGAAGAACGACTCCAATACAATTAGCTAAACCGAAGATGCATGATAAACGACAAGCAAATGTACCCATGCAGCTGAGTGAGGTGGACAAGGGACATGATGATGTTCTACAATGATCATTGGGATAGTCCGTAGTGCATATCGACTTCAGACAAGAGTAATATAGACAGCCCAAAGACAGAATCTACTGTGAGGAAAAACATGTGCAAATGGGTTTTCAATACTAAAGATTTGGTTACACCTTTAAGGGAGTGGCGTATGGATGAATCAGAGCTAATTGTGGCTTGGACTGATTGGCCTAAACTCCGAGGAATGTTTATATTTGAACTGGATAGGGTTATTAGCTATAGTACATTGCAGTTGGACAAATAGATAGACTAGTAGAGTCCATCATGGTAAGAATGGAAGTTTATGCTTGATTGTTTGTTGTTACCTTATCATGCACACATTTGTTTACACTTAGTAACATGGTGGTCGTAAATTATAGTACATCATTACATATGCTAACACCAAACTTTGTTTGACTTAAAGTTTTATGCATTGCTTCTTATTACTCTGGGCGCTCTTAAATGAATTGACTAGAAACAGGTAAGGGTGTACACCAGTAGCTAATCCAGTGATGAGCATGAGGACATCTTACGTATTATTTTCGCGTACCTATTAATTTCAGTGTTCACTACTTTAGGTCTTAGTAGTTATGACGACTTCCCTACACTACCAACACCTAAGTAATGCGTTGTAGTGATGTTTGGTTGATGCAAGACAGTTTGAAATAAGAAAAGTAACCCAAAACTGGTTGTATATCTCACGATTCATGGAACTAAATATAAAATCAATATAAGACTAATATAAAATAAGCGAGATAGTACAAGCTAGAGTGAATCATAAACATCAAAGTAATAGACCCATATCATAACATGACATCAAATAGTCAAATACAGATACATCTCCACAATATTGTCTCTATTCGAAATACACTATTATTCCCAAAGTAGTGATCGATTGAAATAAACAGGGATACAGTATATATATATATATATATATATATATATATAATACATGGAAGCCTCCTGCTCATCTCCAGACAGCAACTCTAGCACACCAACCTATCTCTAGTATGCTAATTTAAGAGCACTTAGATTAATAAGAATCAATGCATAAAACCCCTAAGTCAGACAAAGTCTAATGTGAGCAATACTAATCTCAAACACTAAATCAGGAAACGATATAGGTATAAAAAATTATACCTAACTTGTCCTCGCATCCAAAGAGTTAGCACATTTGATAATGTACTCTATATAAGGTCATTACATTACTGAGTGTCAGTAGAAGTGTACGTGATAAGGTAGTAGCAGACATCCAAACATAACATTCATCCTTACGTTCACTCACTTGGTGCATCAAATAGGCGATGCTTATTACTAAGGAAACAAACCCCGTCGAGGCACATGTAAGCTTTACATCGAAGATATCTACTATAATCCTAATATGTCCTACATCGACGGACTATAGTGCACAGCCCTACCTAGTCCAAACATCGACAGGCTCTGGGGTCTGGACAGATCTGTTTCTATACTGACGAATTCTGATCTATCATTGTGCCTCCTCTTAGAATGTGTATGCCACTCCTAGGCATCGTCTATCCTTTTGCACACGTGCCCGCAACAAAGTCAAACTTGGAAGTCACCCTGATGGTTCCCATCTGGATCCTTGGTGATAACTCTTCATTTAGACCTTCCTCACATCTTGGGCTTACGCTGGTTGTATTGGAGTTCATCTTACGAAGAACACAATTGTTGTCACAATGAAATGCCACACCATGCATGCTCCATCATACAGAATCCCCCTTCCATTATTTCTTCTTGGGTTAACTCAACTCTGGTTCAACATAGTTGAAATTGATTTGGCCACCACATCCATATTGACTTAGTTGATCTGGGCTTGGTCATTATATTTGGATCAAATTATCGATCTGTGCTTGGTCGATCCGGACTCAAGCGCTTGATCGAGTCCAGTTCCGGTTCGAGCATCGAACCGGGAGCTCTTCCCTCTACACCCTTTAGCCAATTTCCATCTTCATCCTCTTTGTCGAATCGGAGCTCTTTCCTTATTCAAATCATATTTGAAGACGATATAGCTTAATCTCTCGAACTCCAAACGACTTGAAACTTAAGTGACCACTCTAAAGTATCATGCTGATCCAATTCATGTTGATCCTGCTCGATGGTCGAACTGAATCTGCTACATGCTTCTTCCATCCTATTTCTCCATTTGTCGGTGTTCGCATCCATTCTAGCATTCCTAGGCAATATACTAACATGCAAAACATACATAGCAATATTTAGATCAACAAGGCACAATAAACCATCCAAATCCCACACTCATGTCTACCCTTCCATAAATTTCGGGTTTCACAAATCATACCCAAATCATCCCAAACTTGCATATATGTCATTATATGATTTATAATGATTTGTAAGCATTTTTCCATATTTTTATAAGATAATTACTGGGCAAGAATACTCTTTGCTCACCTTAATCACCTGAAATGTCTTAAATCCAAGTTGGAGAAGGTTTGGCTTAGATTCCAATGTATTACAGCAGCTTTAGACTTGATTTTATGTTAATTTGACTTAGTCTTCACTTAATATGGTAGCTTAGATAATTAAGGTAAGGATTAGAGAGGTTTTTGGAAGAGAGAATCCATTAATGGGTGTAGGGCCTTATCTTGGGAGTTGTGAAATGATAGAGAATGTTCTCCTACTCATTTCATCCCCCTACAACTTGGAAATCCCGAAATGGGTATTTGACCTACCCACTAATGATCACTTAAGCCCATTTGAGATGTTTAATCCCTTCTAAACCTTATTTCAGCAATTCCTTCCAAACCGTAAGTCTATTTTCTTATGTGATCACTCTACAAAATGGCAAACCAACATCTGAACCCAACAGAAGTAGTTGAAGGTCTAAATTCCTTATCATTCAATAGGTATGCTCGAAACAAGATCCATCAAAGGTAAAATGGTCACGTTAATATTCAATGAAAATAATGAAGATAGGAAATGGCCTTATTACTCATTTTCCAAAGTTATAAAATCATAAGAACATATATGAAAATAATATAAATATTCTATGATCCTCCGATACGTAGAATATGGGTCGTTACATTCTTTACCTTAAGAAATTTCATCCTGAAAATTTTCAAACATGTTAATAGAGTTATCTCGCATACATACTAATCATCAAAATCAACCATACACACAAAGCAATCATGATGAGAAAGGGTAATGCTACCCTATCCTAGTATGCAGGATATTAGATAAGAGAAAATTTTATGATATCGCAAAATGAAATTAAAAGCGACAAGTTAAAATCTTACCAAGCAAAGTGCTCTGAATATGATGTCCTCATGCTCCCCTAGGTTTCCCAAGTACAATCACCCTCGCTTTTTCCCTATGTTGACAAGCTTTACGGCTTTCCTTCTAAATTGTTTTGTTTCATGTTCAACGATAAGAATAGGCTTGCAAACTCCATTAGCTTCCAGTTCTACCTCCATATCATCCCATTGATCTGGTGTGATATATGTCTTGGAACCATGAAACATGGAACACGTTGTGCCCCCCAGCCATCTTGTGAGGTAGATCGACTCTATATGCCAAATTTCCAACCCGCTTCCAGATCTGAAAGGGACCAACGAACCTTGTTGCTAACTTTCACTTTCTACCAAACCGAATCACATTCTTTAAAGGATAAACCTTGACAAACACTAAACTACCAATGGTGAATTCTAGATCACTACGTCTCTTATCGAGGTAGCTTTTCTTCCTGCGTTGACATGTTTTCATTCGTTGTCGAATGATCTCAATCTTCTTTGAGGTCTCCCTAACCATATTTGTCCCAAGTATCAGTTTCTCGCTCACTTAAAATCAACATGAAGGGGCGTTGCATGGCATTTCATATAAGGTTTCATATGGAGCCATGCCAATGATAGATCAATAGTTATTGTTGTAAGAAAACTAAACCAACTGCAAGTGGTCATCCCACGAACCTCCAAAGTCTAGGATACAGGCTTTTAAGAGATCCTCCAAAATGTGATTCACCCTTTCGGTCTGACCATCGGCTTGAGGATGGTAAGTGGTACTGAGATGTAACATAGATTCCAAAGCTTCTTGTAAGCTCTTCCAAAATCCACTAGTTAATAATGGATCTCAACCCGCTATGCATTTCAGTGTTCCATGGAATCACACAACCCGCTTCACATACAACTCAGCTAACTTGGTTGTCGTTCTATTTGACATAACGAGGATGAATCCGACACTCTTGGACAACTAATCCACGAAAACCCAAATACTATCATGTCTCTTCCAAGTCCTTGTCAACCCATCAGTTACTACCAAAATTCAACACGGAAAGTAAGTCAAGGTAAAGGGGTATCGAACGAAGTCGATACCAAAAGTATATGCTAATTTCCAAAAGCAGAGACTAATTACCGAAAGCAGAAGGCAAACGCAGATTACCGAAAGCAGTGGTCAATGATCGAAAGTGGTAGATGTCTGAAAGTAGGAGCATTGTCAGAATTACAAGCATCAACAAAAAGTCAAATACCCAGTGTCGGCACCAACTCATGAATAAAGAAAGCTTACTATCAGCACCAACGTTTGGGAACACTTAGCTCAGTGTCCATACTCAAAGGAGAGATAGCCAACTTGGTTTCGATACTAAAGGAAAAAGAATAAAAGGATCATAACAAGTGAAAAGAGAAGGAAATTATAAGGTGTTGGCAATACCATAAGCCAAAGCCGAAAGCACGCATTCTGACAACAGAATAGAGCAAAAGCGAAAGAAGTTAATCTGGCTTTTCTCCAAAAGCAAATAATGGGAAATGATTAAACAGATGATCCGACATCAGAGTATGAAACAAGACAAAATAGAGCGAAAGTGGCTATCAGTACTAATTTGCTTTAGTATCGATACCGATAACAGGAAGCATTCAGAAGTTATTGAAGCAAGATTTGTTATCGAGGCTACTATTGTATATAACAATTCTATGATTTTTGTTTGATGATAACAAACATACATACTATTATAAATGTGTTTGAAATTGTACTATTCTACTATATCATAGACAGAATAAATATTTTTATTTAAATAAAATACCACTCCACAAGAATTTAAATATTCAAACAGTATTTTATTGAAATATAAATATTTTATTTCTACATTTGAATAATACAGATTTATAACTCCATTATTTGTACATCTCACTGTAATACAATACATTAATTTTCTTGTTACATATGTTCCTCACTGCAAACTCTCATTTTCACTCAGTTGTATATACATACACTTTCACTTTCACTTTCACTCAGCTCACTCATATACATACATTCACTCACCATCACTCTGTCTGTCTACAGCCTACTTCACTGTCAGTCCAGTCGCCTGCTTAACTATCGTAGAAACACACGCAATAAACTGGAACAAAAATATTTTTAACTTCTTGTAGATATATTTTTAGTTTAAAATTTATTTCCTTAGAATTTTGGTGTGTTTCTCATCATATTTCATGACTTGATCTGATTTATATATCCATCCATTTATGTCTAGACAGCTTGTGATATTCATAGTAATTCACTGTAAATACCACAAGGTAGATAAATCCTTTAGTGCTCACATATATAAAATGCCCGTGTACAATACGTGTAACACCCCACGTCCATTAATGTCACTCTCAGAGGGAATGCATTAACTTTCATGGAGCATTATTAGTGTATAGAACAGAATATAACAAGACAGATACATATATTGGTACTTGAAAAAATTAAAACAACTTTTATTGCAGCGGAGAAATAGTTTGATTACAACAACTTCATAAACCAACAGTAAAACCAAGTACACTTAATATCCATCTTGACAAATTGTTTTCTGAGTACATAAAGTAAAAAGCATAACCCCAACACAAGTAGCCATAAAAGAGATGAGCTGAACTTTACTTTTAGCAATCCAAGCACTTCCAAAAGAGGGAGAAAGATTCCAAGATCAAGCTCCACTAGTAGTAGTCCCACCCTGAGAACTTGGGGGGGGGGGGGGGGAAGAAAAGAGGCGAAAACAAGGGGGTCAGACATAAAGTCTGGCGAGTACAATAACTTTAACAATATAATTATTAAAGTAATTAGGATAAGGCATAAACTGGTAAAACAAGGTATGACTGTGAAACAAGTGGGCAAGGCAAAACAAACAAGAGGAATATTCTGGAGTTAATCTCGCTCCTACTCACTATAGGGTAATTACTATACTGCACCATTACTAGTCACCCTAAAAGTTGATCCCGCCTACATAATAATCATAATGGTAGTTTCGTGTACACCTAGTTGCCTTCATAGGTGTCGCCTGCCCCTATCTCCACTAGTTGTACCTACTACCCTCATGCGATCGGCTCCCTAACTCGTAGATACCCGTGTTGGTCCCACCGTGGGGTGTATCACTCCCCAAAGTGGCAACCCGATACCACTAAAGATGCACGACTTATATCTACACGATGCAACAACGTCTTACCTACCAGCCCGGGCCCACGCATGCATATGACCCCGTTGGACTTGCGTTGCCACCGCTATCCCGTTTTGACCTATTACAATCAAACCCAGTAAGCTTGTCCCGTCCTTGATCTAACTCGAGCTCGCAAAGATACTTAATGGGTTACTGGTTTGAAAAGGGTCCCCCATACGTGACACAAGCTTTCCACCTATGCTTGGTCTCCACTAGAATTTCCCACTTAACCCCTTCTTATTCATGTCTTCTTACATGTTTTCAACTTAGTTAAGTGTTTCTAATCGTATTTCACATGCCACCCAGGCCACCCACTTAACCCCCATGTCCCACTACATGTTTATCTGGTTAAGTGTTACTTAATCCATTAGAACGGTAACCTTATAAAGACCTCCCACATTAGACTACCATTTCCGGTTGCTGGATTTGTCGGGCGGGTCCGGGCAGTCTTATACTGCAAACGAGCCTAACCTCATGTCTTTACAATTGTTACGCATTTAATTTGTGCCTTTGACCTCTCACATTAGACTACCGTTTGTGGTTGCTGGATTTGTCGGGCGGGTCCGGGCAGTCTTATACCACAAACGAGTCTAACCCCGTGTTTAGGCGGTTAATTATTACACATAATTATTTAACCCCAAATTGGATTAACATCCCTATTCAAATATGTCAATAAATTCCAAATTAATTTATGTCCATAATTGTCACCTAAATTATGTCCATAAATTCCAGGTATATAATTTATACCAATTAATGTCACAAATTAACTATAAGCCATTTTATGCCAATTCACAATATTAATATTTAATATTTAATATTATCCCATTGTTCCCACGCTATTCGTACGTTTTAATATGACATATGTTAGACTCGCAAATAGTCTAACTTATAAAAAGAAAAGCAACATCACAACTTGCATAACACATAAAATAGATCTAAGAATCATGACATAAGTTTGCGTAGCCAATAACTTGCATAGGCAATGGGTATACATAAATTTGTATAAACTATCATGGATCTAAATATAGATCTAAACATAAAGATGTGAATTTGCATATACAGATATGGTTTTCCTATAACTTGCATATGAATTTCATTCAAACTAACATATGATTCACATACAAAACTAGCATAGGCAATGGGCATATAGAACATAAGTTTGCATAACTATGTACTGCCATGGATCTAAATATAGATCTAAACATAAAGATGTGAACTTGCATATGGATCTAAACATGTAAATTAATGTCACATGTTTTGCATATAAACTAGCATATATATATATATATATATATATACTTGATTCACATATGTTTTAACATCCCAAACTTGCATAAGATTCACATATGTTTTAACATCCCAAACTTGCATAAGATTCATATAAGAACATATAATCCAACATCACAAACTTGCATAAGATTCATATAAGAACATTTAATCCAACATCACAAACTTGCATAAGATTCACATAAGAACTAGCATATAATTCAACATCACATGATTTAATAGTCACATTCTCATAATCCCAATTATGACTTATCACAATTAAATTAATTAATTAATTTGTGAAAGAAATTATACTCACAAACAAAAGAATAGTCTTGTTTTTCTAGGATCTGTATTCCGAAATTGAATTGCTCGCCTTTGATGTAGACTAATTGTTATTCTAATTTCGATTTAGAATTGATTATGATTCTTGCTTCTATCCTGCTTTTGAGTTGAAAGAGAACGGCGGCTACTTTAGGTTCCCTATTGATGGCATGGCGGCTCTTGGTATGAATTAGTGTGATTTTAGGTTGAGAGTTCGGTTGCTTATATAGAATTTTAATTAATTAAGAGCCATCAGATTAACCTAGAATCAATCAAGACCATCCAGTCAAGATAGAATAACACATCGGCCCTAATGACTCAGCAATGAGTCGAAACAGCGTCATCTTTTAGATCTGCCCGGGGGGGAGGGGGTAGGTCGACCTGTATGGGTAGGTCGACACCCAGGTCAACCCCCTGGTCGACCTGGCCCTTGGGCGGGAGAATTCCCGCCCAGCCTGCTCCCCTATTTGAATTTGAATTTCTGAACTGTTTTTAATTTATTTGAATTCTGAAACTTCGAAAGGCTTTAACTTCTTCATACGGAGTCCAATTCACGCAAACTCAGATTCTATCATAAGAAGAATTCCGAGACGAACGCAATGGCGTAACCCATTTCCCTTGAGAAATTAAGTATTCTTAAATTCGATAATTTTTAATTTTTAAAATCACGGGGTGTTACATTCTCCCCTCAAAGGATTTCACCCCCGAAATCTCCAAGTTAAGGAGAATGTATATCCTAACATCCAATCATCCATCTACTCAACCATCAAACACAGGCATCCATTGTCCTTAGAAGATTTCTAATGCCGTATGGACATATGCAAAAAGTGTGTGTATATGTTCCTTATCTAATGCAAAATCAGGCGGTCTACTGATTCAGTTGACCTCCTTAATGAAAATCATGATAGTGCCATGCATCCATTATGTATGTGATACATATTATTTCTACATGTGTGCACAACCATTCATCTAAATGCAGCATCCATATGATAACACAACCATTATACATCCATTAAATTAAATATGCACACACATTTATATGCAATATGAAAGTGATTGAGCCGATCTAGTGCCTAAAGTGTGTGTACATGCATCCACGAGCAACCACTTGCAACCACTCGTAACCATCAATCATAACATGTTTCAAATACATGTTTACATCCATCGGTTTCTACCTAAGGCTAAAGAATAGGACTGAGGAGATATACTTGAAAGATAGATTTAAGCATGAATAAACATATGGAAAAAGAAATCAAGGAGGTACCCTCAAAGAGAAAAGGGTAGGCTACGCGTATTTTCCTCTCAGTTTCCCAAGTCGCGTCTTCCTCAGCGTCACTCCATTGAACTTTAACAAGCTTGACGTCACGGTTGCGTAGCTTTTTGACTTCCATACCCAAGATACGAGTTGGAACTCTTCTCACAGTCGCTTCTCGTTCCATTTCTACTTCCTATAGTATACTTGGCTCCACCACTTCCACAGATTCATGTAAGCGTTTTCGTAGTTGAGAAACATGAAAAACATTATAAACTCCAGCCAGTCTTTCGGGTAGCTCTACTCTGTAAGCCATCGTCCCAATCCTTTCAATAATAGGAAATGGACCTACAAATCTTGGTGCTAGCTTTCCTACGGACCCAAAACGAATGACATTCCTCAAAGGGGATACTTTAAGGAACACCCTATCTCCAACCTTAAACTCGAGGTCGGTCTGCATAGGACTTCTATCTATCTTGTGCAGCCTTCATCCGTCTTCTTATCAAGTTCACCTTTTCTGAGGTTTCTGTAATCATGTCCGGCCCAAGTACGAGTTTGTTTGTAGACTCCCACCAACAAGTTGGTGATCGACATGGTCTTCCATATAAAGCTTCGAAGGGCGCCATGCCTATGGTGGCTTGATAGCTATTATTGTAGGTGAATTCCACCAAAGGAAGATGATTCTCCCATGTCCCTCCAAAGTCAAGAATGCACAATCTCAAGAGGTCTTCTAATATTCTATTCACCCTTTCCGTCTGACCATCGGTTTGGGGGTGATAGGCCGTGCTTAAGCATAATTGTGTGCCTACTGCCTCTTGCAAACTCTTCCAAAACTCGCTCTTAAAGATAGGATCTTGATCACTAACTATGCTGGAGGGTATCCCATGGAGTCGAACTATTTCTTTAAGATAAATGGATGCTAGGGACGAGGCAGTCCTTCTACTTTTAACAGGTATAAAGTGAGCGCTTTTAGTGAGCATGTCCACTATTACCCAAATACTGGTATTGCCCCTTCTTTACCTAGGCAACCCATCAACAAAGTCCATCGAAATGCTATCCCACTTCCACTGTGGGACCTCGAGAGGATGAAGCAGACCAGCGGGCTTCTTCTGCTCCGCTTTGACTTGCTGGCATATCAAACACTTAGCGACGAACTCAGCTACATCACTCTTCATGTCATTCCAAAAGAAAACCCTTTTTATATCTTTATACATCTTGTCTCCGCCTGGGTGTATGGTCAGTTTCGAATGGTGCGCCTCTTCGAGAACCGTTTTCACTAAATCACTTACTTGTGGGACGCATAACCTTCCATCCCGTCTCAGCCAACCCCTATCATCGATGGAGTATCTATTGAGGTGACTAGAAGTCTCACCCCTAACTAGTTTTTCCATCACATCAACTAGCTAAGGGTCTTCTCGTTGCGCGGTTTCTATTGAGTCTAAAAGAGTAGGCCGCACCTCCAGTGATGCTAATAGACCAGGCACAATTTCAGAGGAGGGTCTAAAATTAAAGTTTGCTATATACTCCAAGCTTTGCCTTTCTACAAAGAGAGGACTCAAGGTCAGCTTCTTCCTACTTAAGGCATCTGCTACCACATTGCCCTTACCTGGGGTATAGGAAATCTCAAAATCATAAGAGGCCAGAAATTCCATCCACCTTTGCTGTCTTAAGTTAAGATCTTTCTGCGAGAAAAGGTACTTCAACGATTTATGGTCAGTATATAATTCAAACTTCTCACCTAGGAGATAATGGCGCCAAGACTTAAGTGCAAAGACAATGGCAGCCAACTCTAGATCATGCGTCGGATAGTTTTTCTCATGTACTTTCAACTATCTGCCTCCATAGCTACTACCTTCCCTTCTTGCATCAAGACAGCACCTAGTCCTGTACCACATGCATACGGGTATACGGTAAACATCTTGCTCCCATCTGGCAATGTCAGAACTGGGGCTGTTGTTAGAGCCCTTTTCAAACATTGGAAAGCAATATCGCAATCCAAATCCCAAGCGAAAGTTAGGTTCTTCTTCGTTAATCTTGTGAGTGGGGCTGAGATTTTAGCAAAGTCTTTAATGAATTTTCGGTAAAAGCCCGCCAGCCCAAGAAAGCTTCGGACTTCGGTTGCATTCCGTGGAACCTTCCAATCTTGCACCGCAACTACTTTTGCGGGGTCCACGGCTAACCCCTCTTTAGACACCATATGTCCAAGAAACCTCACATCTTCTCTCCAGAAATGGCATTTGGAGAATTTGGCCTTCAACTGATGTGCATGAAGAGTATCCATGACTTCCCTTAAATGCAAAGCATGCTCTTCTTCATTCTTCGAGAAGATCAAAATGTCGTCTACGAAGACCACCACAAACTTATTAAGGAATTCTCTAAACACCCTACTCATCAAGTCAACGAAGTAAGCGGGTGCGTTTGTCAAGCCGAAAGGCATGACAAGCCATTCGAAGAAACCATCCGGGGTTCTGAACGCGGTCTTATCAATGTTGTCTTCAGCCACTCTTAGTAGATGGAACCCGGTAGCCAAATCTAGTTGGGAGAAAACAGACGTACCTACAAGCTAATCAAACAAGTCATCTATTCTAGGAAGTGGGTGCCTATTCTTCTTGGTCAGCTTGTTTAGCTCCCTATAATCAACGCATAGGCGAAGTGAACCATCCACTTTGGTTGCGAATACTACTGGAGCGCCCCATTCAGAAATACTCCGCCTTATAAACCCCTTTTCGAAAAGCTCTTTGACTTGCTTACTGAGCTCTTTTCTCTCCCTAGGAGCCATGTGTCTAACGGGTAGAGCTACGGATTTTTCATTATCAACAAGCTATATGCGGAAGTCTATCTCCCGCTTTGGAGGTAAGCCCTTCACCTCTTCAAATATATCGGAGTATTCACGGACTACCCTAACAGACTGCAGGTTTTCAACAGACGCATCAAGAGATTCTAGGGAACTAAGCATAACAGAATGTATGGGGTTACAAGAGATTTCGAGAGTGTTGCCAAGGCGAGTCATAAGTCTAACCACTATCTTTTCACAATCGAGGATGGCACGATTACTGGTTAACCAATCCATGCTTAGAATCAGTCCATAGCCCGTGAAGCTAAGAACGAAGGCATTGCATTCAAACTCAACGCTCAAGATAGACACTCTCAAATCCTGACAAACCATTGAAAGATGAGCCGAACCACCAATAGGATTTGAGAATACTATGGGATCCGTAACTAGACTAGTATTAAGGTGCAGTGTTTCAACTAACGAAGCAGACACAAATGAGTGTGAAGCGCCAGAATCAAATAAAGTACGAACATGATGATCAAACAGAAAAACCAAACTTTCAACAGAAATGTTTCTACCTCTTTCCTGTCCTGGTGCCATGAGAGCGTGAACCTGACCTCTTGCCTGCCCTGGTGCCATGAGAGCCTGAATCTGTCCTCCAGAAGTAGACCCAGTTCTTTGCCCTTGCCCCTGTTTCCTCGGGCAGTCTTTAATTAGATGTCCTGCCTCTCCACAGTGGAAACAACCAGTCTTCTTCTTCTTCCTATGATCCCTGCTCTGATGGCCTGGTGTTCAACAATTAAAGCATCTTTTCTTTCCTTTGCTATTGTTGTCCTTACCACCTTTCTTAGGTTGCTGCTGTGATTTCTTTTGATCCCCTTTCTTTTCTGGTGCCTTATTAGCATTAGCGCCTTTCTCCTCTTCATGCATAAGCGCCATGTCAACTAGTTTCTCAAAGGTAGCCCCCATAGGAATGTGGGTCATAGCTAACCCATGTAGGGGCTCATTCAAACCTTTAACGAACCTCGGGGCCTTCTTTTCAGGTGTGTTCAACAAGTCTAAGCCAAACCTCGCCAACTGATTGAACTTGTTGACGTACTCCTTTACTGATAAATTCCCCTGCTTCAATGCCAAGAATCTTTCCATGTATAAATTCTCTTCTGCTCGTGAGAGAAATTTCATCTCGAACCTATGTCTAAAATCCATCCACGTCTCTACTGGACGCTCTCCATTCATGACCTCCCACCAAAACGAGGCTTCGTCCTTCATTAACCAAGCGGCCACCTTCCTTCCATCTTCTACCTCGAAGATACCAAACAAGTCTTCTACCTCCTTAAGCCAATTTCGAGCTTCAACAAACGTCTCTGATCCGTGAAAAGGTTTTCCGCCCATTGCTCGAAAGTCTTTGCATATCTTTGAAAAAGTATCAACACGAGGAGGGGGAGGAGGAGCGGCTGCAGCTGGGGGAGGAGGGATGTCTGCTGGGCCTGCAGCGGTGGCCCTAGCCTCCAGATACCTTCTGAACCAGGTTGGTATCGGTATTCCCTCGGGTATCTCGGGTAACCCAGACATGCTGAAAAGAAAATGAAGAGATTCAAAACGGAGAATTCGAAAGAAAGATATATGACACTTGGGGGTTATGTTTTCAAAACAAACTTTTCTCTTGAAAATACTCTCCTTAAAACATACTTTTGAAAGTATTTCTTTATAAAATGCTTTTGAAAAACAGTTTTTCAAAATCTATTATCTATTCTGTTAACCTCGCTCTGATACCACGTGTAACACCCCACGTCCATTAATGTCACTCTCAAAGGGAATGCATTAACTTTCATGGAGCATTATTAGTGTATAGAACAGAATATAACAAGACAGATACATATATTGGTACTTGAAAAAAATTAAAACAACTTTTATTGCAGCGGAGAAATAGTTTGATTACAACAACTTCATAAACCAACAGTAAAACCAAGTACACTTAATATCCATCTTGACAAATTGTTTTCTGAGTACATAAAGTAAAAAGCATAACCCCAACACAAGTAGCCATAAAAGAGATTAGTTGAACTTTACTTTCAGCAATCCAAGCACTTCCAAAAGAGGGAGAAAGAGATCCAAGATCAAGCTCCACTAGTACTAGTCCCACCGTGAGAACCTTGAGGGGGGGGGGGGGTAAGGGGCAAGGAAGAAAAGAGGCGAAAACAAGGAGGTCAGACATAAAGTCTGGTGAGTACAATAACTTTAACAATATAATTATTAAAGTAATTAGGATAAGGCATAAACTGGTAAAACAAGGTATGACTGTGAAAAAGGTGGGCAAGGCAAAACAAACAGGAGGAATATTCTGGCGTTAATCTCGCTCCTACTCACTATAGGATAATTACTATACTGCACCATTACTAGTCACCCTAAAAGTTGATCCCGCCTACATAATAATCATAATGGTAGTTTCGTGTACACCTAGTTGCCTTCATAGGTGTCGCCTGCCCCTATCTCCACTAGTTGTACCTACTACCCTCATGCGATCGGCTCCCTAACTCGTAAATACCCGTGTTGGTCCCACCGTGGGGTGTATCACTCCCCAAAGTGGCAACTCGATAACACTAAAGATGCACGGCTTATATCTACACGATGCAACAACGTCTTACCTACCAGCCCGGGCCCACGCACGCACATGACCCTGTTGGACTTGCATTGGGGCCGCTAACCCGTTTTGACCTCTTACAATCAAACCAAGTAAGCTGTCCCGTCCTCGATCTAATTCGAGCTCACAAAGATACTTAATGGGTTACTGGTTTGAAAAGGGTCCCCATACTTGACACAAGATTTCCACCTATGCTTGGTCCCCAGTAGAATTACCCACTTAACCTCTTCTTATTCATGTCTTCTTACATGTTTTCAACTTGGTTAAGTGTTTCTAATCGTATTTCACATGCCACCCAAGCAACCCACTTAACCCCCATGTCCCACCACATGTTTATCTGGTTAAGTGTTACTTAATTCATTAGAACCGTAACCTTATGACCTCCCACATTAGACTACCGTTTGCGGTTACTGGATATGTCGGGCGGGTATGGGCAGTCTTGTACCGCAAACGAGCTTAACCTCGTGTCTTTACAATTGTTACGCATTTAATTTGTGCCTTTGACCTCTCACATTAGACTACCGTTTGTGGTTGCTGGATTTGTCGGGCGGGTCCGGGCAGTCTTATACCACAAACGAGTCTAACCTCGTATCTTAGGAGGTTAATTATTATACACATAATTATTTAATCCCAAATTGGATTAATATCCCTATTCAAATTTGTCAATAAATTCCAAATTAATTTATGTCCATAATTGTCACCTAAATTATGTCCATAAATTTCAGGTATACAATTTATACCAATTAATGTCTCAAATTAACTATAAGCCTTTTTAAGCCATTTTATGCCAATTCACAATATTAATATTTAATATTTAATATTATCCCATTGTCCCCACGCTATTCGTACATTTTAATATGACATATGTTAGACTCGCAAATAGTCTAACTTATAAAAAGAAAAGCAACATCACAACTAGCATAACACATAAAATAGATCTAAGAATCATGACATAAGTTTGCATAGCCAATAACTTGCATAGGCAATGGGTATACATAAATTTGTATAAACTATCATGGATATAAATATAGATCTAAACATAAAGATGTGAACTTGCATATACAGATATGGTTTTCCTATAACTTGCATATGAATTTCATTCAAACTAGCATATGATTCACATACAAAACTAGCATAGGCAAAGGGCATATAGAACATAAATTTGCATAACTATGTACTGCCATGGATCTAAATATAGATCTAAACATAAAGTTGTGAACTTGCATATGGTTCTAAACATGTAAATTAATGTCACATGTTTTGCATATAAACTAGCATATATATATATATATACTTAATTCACATATGTTTTAACATCCCAAACTTGCATAAGATTCACATATGTTTTAACATCCCAAACTTGCATAATATTCATATAAGAACATATAATCTAACATCACAAACTTGCATAAGATTCATATAAGAACATATAATCCAACATCACAAACTTGCATATGATTCACATAAGAACTAACATATAATTCAACATCACTTGATTCAATAGTCACATTCTCATAATCCCAATTATGACTTATCACAATTAAATTAATTAATTATTTTGTGAAAGAAATTATGCTCACAAACAAAAGAATAGTCTTGTTTTTCTGGGATCTGTGTTATGAAACTGAATTGCTCGCCTTTGATGTAGACTAATTGTTATTCTAATTTAGATTTAGATTTGATTATGATTCTTGCTTCTATCCTGCTTTTGAGTTGAAAGAGAACGACGGCTACTTTAGGTTCCCCATTGACGGCATGGCGGCTCTTGGTATGAATTAGTGTGATTTTAGGTTGAGAGTTAGGTTGCTTATATAGAATTTTAATTAATTGAGAGTCGTTAGATTAACCTAGAATCAATCAAGACCATCCAGTCAAAATAGAATAACACCTCAGCCTTAATGACTCAGCAATGAGTCGAAACAGCGTCATCTTTCAGATCTACACGGGGGGGGGGGGGGGGGGAGGGGTCGACCCTCTGGTCGACCTGTATGGGTAGGTCGACACCCAGGTCGACCTGGCCCTTGGGCGGGAGAATTACCGCCCAGCCTGCTCCCCTGTTTGTATTTGAATTTCTGAACTGTTTTTAATTTATTTGAATTCTGAAACTTCGGAAGGCTATAACTTCTTCATACATAGTCTAATTCTAATTCACACAAACTCGGACTCTATCTCAAGCAGAATTCTGAGACGAATGCAATGACGTAACTCATTTCCCATAATTCTCACATTTGAAATTAACTATTCTTAAATTCGTTAATTTTTAATATTTATAATCACGGGGTGTTACAATACATGTATACACATACATGTATGTATGTACACATATTTCTTCTCATACATACAGGGGTAATTTGGTCAAAAATTCAAATTCATCATGGACAAGCAAGTGTATGCAGCTTAAGTTCAAACTCAACAGTTCAAACAAATGGAGCCAAACAGATATGTACATGGGTAAAACAACGAGAAATATAAATACGTATATATACACACATTTGTGTATATATATACCATATATATGTGCTGTATTAATCAATGCCAAGCTATAACAGTGCAAATAAACGATGGGCAGCAAAGTAATCACAAGCTAAGTTTCATATGCCAACAACAAGCAAAGCATTTACATATGGTTTAGGTCAGAAAGAAGCTAAAAGGCACAAGTCAATGGAAGAAAAATACACAAGCATGCATATGAATATTTAGATGTACATGTGCATCAGTTTTAAATATGGTGCAGCAGTGCAAGAACAACAATGTTCAACACCAAGCAAGGATACATGAAATACGAAACTGGTCACAAGTGCAAATGTTTCAGGTTTGACCATTGTACACATTCTGAAGCATGGATGAATAGTGCATATGTGAGATGCAACAATGAGACAAGTGTAAACACAAGCTTCTGGTTCAAGTTCACAGTGCAAGTAAACTGGACGACAAACTCAACATGCCACATTGTATGACAATGATGAAACTCAGTTTCAAAATAGATGAAAGAAAGCAAAGTTCAAATATAACCAAAAATGGAAAAACTGAAAATGAACCAATCTCAGTGCATATCAACTATGTACAGAACAACATGAAGTCATACCAGTGTACAAACTCATGTGCATCTCAGAATGATACACACACACACACACATATATATATATATATATATATATATATATGTTTGTATATATATAAGCATGTGTTGGTTAGCATGGGTGATAAATGAATCAGGCCAGAGTATGATTTAAGTGACAAAACAATACTTAAAAATCTCAGGAAAATCAAGACATACACTGATGGAATAACATGTCAGTGACAACATGCTCAGCAATAAGGCAATGAATAATGATCAGTGTTCTTGAAAAAACACCACAATAAACATGAAGGCACAAATGTCAAAATCAGCAAGTGCCAGAATTGTGTGTGTATATATATATATATAGCAAATGTTACAAACAACATGAATGCAAAATGTACATGAGCAAATTGCATAAAGCAGTAATAAGATTTAGAGAAGAATTTTTGGCAAGGAACATTTTCCTAAAAACAACAGTGGAGTCAAGACATTTCAATAAATAATATTTTAGGCAAGATATCAATTTGATTGTTTCAAGTTATGCAACAAATTTCCCAAAATAATTTTTCGAAAAATACTAATTCGAACTATTTCTTGAAAATCATTTCAACAAGAAATCAAGTCAGCATTCTCAAATTCACGGGATTTAAATTATTCCATATTTGGGCATGAAACATATTGATATTGTTTCCAGAAATCAATGTTCGATATTAGGCAAGTAAACAATTCATTTATTTCAGGAAATTAACTCTAGTTGCCAAATCATAGTACCGGAAATCTCAGTATTATATTTGACAAATTTTTAATGTACATTTCCTGGCAAATGATAAAAATGGCAAGAATTCATTTTTGGAATATAGAGCATGAATTTATTTTCGTGATTCAACGAAATTTGCAAGACATTGTTATACAATGAAATTCGAACAAGCAACAGGGACTCAAGACCGATTAAATAAAGGCAACCAAAAAAGGAAACTTACGCAACAAATTAGACAATCAATCATGCGGTTTTCAGACAAGTCATTCGAAGAAATCAGGGAGTAATCAAAGGGTTTGTAACCCTATATATGTTAACCAATTCATCATAGGCATACAATCAAAAACTAAGCAAAAAAATAAAGAGCAAAAGGAAAAACCATTTCGAATCACTCACAATTGTTTTTCGATCGCAATCCTCAAATCTGTCGGTAATGAGCATCACGCAATTAATCAATCAAGAGCTACAAGAAATCTGAAGCTTTAAGGAATTTTTCCAAGCAATTTGAAGTTGAGATTTGGGGGAAGCAAAACCCTAGTTTAATAGGGTCGACCGACGTAGTTTTGAAGGCAGAACAATTCATATGAAATAAAGAAGGGAGCCGAATTTTCTTATTTTTATTTGAGGGGTTTTGTTTATTTTTTATTGTATTTTTTACTACTTCTTTTTAATCGATTCATGATTTTTTTAGTTAGTCTGTAAAACTAGGGGTTTTCTAGTTTGTTTATAAAACTAGGAATTTACTAGCTATATGATTTTTATTTTAGGTTTATGAATTGCGGGTTTGTAATTCAGGGAAAGTCTAATCTTGGAATAAAGATCAGTCCAGGGTTTTGAACATAGGATTAAAGCAGGAGTAGGATTTGCGAGTTTACAAGGTTTTGTAAGCAGGATCTTTTTTTAATACCTAGTAGAAATCTTGGGGAATGCACCAGTAGGCAGGGTTTGCCGAAACTAGGTAAAATCTATGTCATTTACTTTCTGCATTTATTTCTCTGTTATTATCTGCGCTGTGATTATTTTAATATCTCGTAAAAATTCAATAAACCCTATTCACCCCTCTCTAGGGTTAATCTAGATCCAACAAGTGGTATCGGAGCAAGTATTTCATTAACTCTAGAGTCATGTTTTCCCCTAGTTGTCAGTCCATCGGGAGTCAGTCCAGTCGTATTCCAATTATTTTTGGTGGTACAGATTTTTTAAATAGGAAATCAGAAATGGAATCATATTTAAAATCTATTAATATTAAAAATTGGGATATTATTATAAACAGAGGTAACAATGGAGATAGGAATGACATAGCAATGCATATTATTTACTATTACATTAGTATTGATCAGTTTAACCTTATTCCTTATTGCTTATCTGCACAAGATATTTAGAAAACTCTAAATGTGTTGTATGGAAGAGACGACAACTGCTCAAAACCCCAGAATGTCAACTCAGATTCAGTTTTGAACTTAATAGGTCTTACAGATTAAAAATCAGATAGATCAAATGATGGAGACTCAACAGACGATGAGATAGGAAATATCTCTTATGAAGATTTAGTTTACATGTGTACCAATTTAACTAAATCTGTTGATAAAATCCAATAGAAAAACAAAACTTTGAAATCTGAAAAACTTAAGTTGATTAGAAAAAAATAACATTTTGGAGTCAAAACTTAAAAATGTCAAGAACTCTTCAAACTCTGATTGTAAAAATTGTTTGAATTTGGAAAATAATCTTGTTCATCTAAATGAAATATTCAAAAGCTTGAAAATAAAATTCTGATTTTAAAAGGGAACAAGATTGAGCTTGAAAGTACAAACAAATTTTTGCTAAAGGAATTTGAAAATTTAAGAGTACCAAAAATTCTGAATATGAATTTGCTGAAAGCAAGATCGAAAAATTCGGAATTTCTAAAAAAGTAGAGATTGAAAAACAAAAACAATTTGAATATGAGATATATGAATCCAATGCTAACATCAAAATTTGTGAAAATGAAAATACGATTTTGAAACAAAATGATTCAGAGAAAAGGGAATTTTTAGTCGATCGTTGTTCTAAACTAATAAACGAGAATGATTTTTTGAACTCCAAAATCAACGATCTTGAGTTGAGTTTGAAAATATTTTCAACCGGAGAAAAATCTTTGAATATGTTGTTGAAAAATCAGTTTTCTTGTGGAAATAAAAACGGTTTGAGTTTTGGAAAAGTTAATGAGTTTGGAAAGTGGGATTCAAATGATTTTAAAAATCCTTCAAGCTACTTAGGAAAAGATCGAATTAGTATTTTGTAATCTAATAATACAAAGGATTTTTAAATCACAAACGGAATGAAAATTTGTTCTGTAACAATCCATTTAAACAATCTTGGACCCCAAAAAAAAAACGAGTTTGCTTAAGTTTAAACAGATTTGGGTTCCAAAGGGTACAAAGGTAAATTCGAATGGATTGCTGTATATACAAGTTCGGGTACCAAAACGTGTGAACAAAACTGTGAGTGGTTTTATAAATTTTGTTAGACCACTCGATTCTCTAAATGCTTAAGTACCAAGGGTTGGCTAATGAACGACCTTCTAGAAGAATCAAAGTCTGTTCCATAATTTAATTGAAGCTATTCGATATATGTTCCTCAGCCAAGATTGATGAGCAGGTGATCCACAACATCTACTATAAATCAGGTATGATCTCTAAACTTACTTTTGTGTATATTCTCTGTTTAATTTTTTCTTTTTATTTCTTCTTCTACCCTTTCAATTTTTTTTCTTGATTATGCTTATTTGCTTTAACATTGCCGCATTTTTTTACTGAGCTTTCTTATACTTTAGATTGCAAAAATTCTTGATCTTCTGGAAATTTGCTTCATTTGTATAAAACTCCATGTTTAAATGATTTCCAGATCTTGAACTAAAATTGTAAATATTTTTGCAATTCTTTTGAAGTTTTAATTATTTTTTGATTCCAGAATTCCTAACAGTGCTGAAATATTCTTATCGTATCTTGAGCACTATTAATTTGAATTTTAAATTTTTTGAAGATATGAAAAACATTTGATATTTCACGCATCTCTGCTATTTTGAGTTTCTTCTAATTCATTTTCGAAAAACTTAAAAAAAAAAATTCATTACAACACACTAATATTTTTCAGTTGTGATAATTTCAATGGTTTTTGGTTAGCTTGGCTATTCTGAATTAAATGTTTTAACATAAATTTCTGTGTTGCATCTCGGAATTTATTTTTTATTCATGATCATCTGGCTTGAATATTCGGCTGTTTGAAATCATTTGAAGCTGTTGATCTGTGACGGCCTGGAATTTCGCTCGATCTGAATCAGTCGTTAAACCAATCTAGACCGTTCGAAACCCCTGATTGTTTGAGAACAGGACAAAATAGAACGCAGACGGAAGAACATTTCATTGCTATTACAACAATTCCATCAGATACAAGATTATACAGAGTATAAATGAATAAATTACATTCGATAAATACCAGAGATTACAATAAAATACATAGCAGCGGAAAATAATACAAAGCACAACTGAAGGTGATATACGGATACAGAGCTTTCCGGATATCATTCCAGCTGTAAACCAGGATCCTGTGAATATAAATCTGCAAAACCAAAACTACTAGCTGCCCGTGCGGAAAATAGGGGCACCCAAAGTTTAGGTTAAAACAATAAACTCCAGGTCAGTCATGTGACTGGTGTGAGAACTAAAACAATTATTTAAACTTTACTTTAAAAGAGAGTAATTCAAGGGACCACGCCGTATAACACGGAACGGGTTTCCTCCCAAGAATACCAGTGCATAGAATAAAAAAGAATAAACAACGCAATGAGTTTAGGTTAAAACAAATTTTATTCCCTGCTCTAGCCTCCTTGCTATGACCTGTTCAATGTAAGTATATGTATATGCAAGCAAATGTGACCAATTTCAATACAATTCAATATGTGATTCAATTAGGCTAAATGGTTCAAAATTATCAAACAAATAAACAAACAACACAAACATCAATCAATTAGTGAATTAGAGTTTCAAATTCATAATTTTGATATATATACAAAAAATCATGTTTTGATGCCAATTCACAACAAATAAATCTATCTATATTAGTTTTGGTTCTCACACCAGCCTAATGGAAATATATAGAAATCACACCTTCGAAATACGAACATAAATACTGATGATGTGGCCACATCATCAGAATTATCCCCGGGTGTCTAGAATGTGATTCTATATCTATCCAGTATATTAAAACTTCGACTATACGTTCATGACGCGTATACGCGAAATCTTTATATATTGGATTGTCCATATTCAAAATAAATAAATATTCAACTACGTATAAAATGGTTTAAATTTTCAAAACAAAATTGTCTTCATTTGAAAAATATACTCTTCACACTCGTTCTAGGATACTGCTGATCCTATCTCTAACGAGTCATTCTAATTGGATATTACTAATCCAATATCTGATGAATTCTTTTGTATGGTTCTAATGTGTCTTGTTCTCGAGCTCTGTAAACCAAAGCTCTGATACCAAACTGAGACGACCCAAACTTCCCCGTGAAGGAAAGCACGGATAGAATTGAGGACAAGACAAAATCAAACGCAGACGGAAGAACATTTCATTGTTATTACAACAATTCCATCAGATACAAGAATATACAGAGTATAAATGAATAAAACCCATTCGATAAATATCAGAGATTACAATAAATTACATAGCAGCGGAAAAACAATATAAAACACAACTGAAAGTAATGCACGGATACAGAGCTTTCCGAGCATTGTTCCAGCTGTAAATCAGGACCTTGTGGATATAAATCTGCAAAACCAAAACTACTAGCTGCTCGTGTGCAAAATAGGGGCACCCAGAGTTTAGGTTAAAACAATAAACTCCAGGTCAGTCATGTGACTGGTGTGAGAACTAAAACAACTATTTAAAACTTTACTTTAAAGATAGTAATTCAAGGGACCACGCCGTATAACACGGAACGGGTTTCCTCCCAAGAATACTAGTGCATATAACAAAACAACGCAATGCTTTTTGGAAAAATGAAGCTATTATAAGACCCAGGTCCCATCACACAATGCAACGCAAGACGGAGGATAGGGTTTTACCTTATAACAGCCAAACATGCTTGGTACGTTTAAAACAAATCATTTGATACTATACTAAGTGTATAGTGTCAAAACAATTTCAATCATAAATATAAATCATAGGCGGCATGAATGTCCCATACCACTATGTCGCCATACTAGTTCTACAAATAAAGCCGAAATACACGTATTGGAAATTGGATTTCCGTCATGAGTCGAGGCAAGGGGCAAGCTCCTCTCCACTTTCGAGACACTCTAGCAAATGTCTCAGGACTACACACTCTGGGCAATCCTGGATCTTCAGGGCCGGTCCTCACTTACGTTAGAGGATTAATTATGTCTGAACACATGTTTCCCGGTCCTTACAGACCTAAAATCGAGGCGCCTCATCTAACAACCACAAAGGTGAAAAGTATATAAATGTCAGGGCTGGTAAGTCACTGACACCACCAAAGCTAGAAAGAAACGTCGTGCTCTCCCTGCAGTCTGTATCCCATTTTTGACTCATACCGAGGTGTGAGGCTCGCGAATTCACGTTATACACAAAGCTACGCCACAAAGGCCGTGCTTTGATCATCAACCACAAGACTTTGCTTTTCAACAGAAGCCTTGATCATTGCATCTCAGCGTGCCACACAGGCAATTCATGCCATGCGATTGATATCTATCGATATATAACCTCTAAGCTCGTACGTCTCAGAGAAGGGCGTTAAGCAAGAGAATAAATTCTCCGCCGCCAAACAGATATATATTTAACAGAAATTAATCAACACAGAATAAAATCCAATGTCAGACACACAATCCATTTACTAGTTCGTTCTGGGTATGAACGAAACCGGAGGCACTTTCCTCGCATATCCATCGATCTCCAAGTACGTCTGGACGACCACCAACTATTTCCATCCTCTTGGGTGTACAGCCCAATCAGGATCGTCAGTAATTATCCAAACGATGTGAAGACTTCCGGTCTTCGACCACCGTCTTCATCTTCGACTTATCGTCGAATCGGTTATTCAGAATGGGTATAAACCCGGCCTTTCCGAACAACCCACGTATATTAAAAACAAATGTTACACAAACACAACATACGCCTCATTCCAATTCATTAGTCACTAACCGTAAATCAGCAAGAGAACAATTTCCCAAATATTAACCCCGAAGGCCGAAACCAACATCAGATCAATACCCAGGAAACCATTCTTCTTAACTAACCTACAACTAGTTTCTAAATTCCACATTCTTAGGGAAAGGTTCCCATTAATTTTATCCAAGATAAATTCTTTAAAATTTATCCTTTACTCTTCCTTTGGATGTCGTTTCAAACCAAATTATGGTTTTCCAAACTAGTCGAGATTAGCGAACCACATCGAAGTAATTATTTATTTTATTTCCCAATCCCAACCTATTCGTCCCATGAAGCAAAACAGGTAATACTCCATATCTAACACCACGGTGTTATCGGTAAAATTAATTACCATTTCACGTTCAAATCTGATTAAAGATTTAACTATCGCTTTGGAGCAAAACTGGTGATACTCCATTCTCGCTCATTTTCTAAATTTGATAATTTAAATTATCAATTCACATTTCAATCTAATTGCAGATTCATTAAAACTCCTTTTACTGGGTTAAAGAACTAGGGTCATTTAAAACACAGTTCACGACAAACCCAAATCACATTCTATTTATCATCGGGTTAAAGAACTAGTGTTATTTAAAACACTGTTCACGATAAAACCATGAATCAATTCTATTTAAACTCATTTCAAATCCAATTTATTTATTTAAAAATAAATGGGCTTTTATTTCAGTTCAAAACTAGTTCATTTCGATAAAAAACTATTTTTATCTTTTCAAATACGGAGTTTTCCATCCCAATTTTCCCCAAATCATTTCTTATGATTTTACACAAATTATTAATATTTTTAATAATTTTATCAAGGCCCGTACAGTCGATTTCCATTAACGACCATCGAACTGCACTTACAGCGACCTTTTCCAAATTTGATTTGGACGTATCTCCAAATCCAACCGTTAGATTTCAAATTTCTAATATTCGTTAGAAAGCTCTTTTCGATACGAACCCAACGGTTCCGGTTTTAGGAGAATCCGACGGTCGGATCTCCCGTAATATCTGTTTGAAATAAATGGTCGAAATTCACGAACTGCCGCGACGCGTTCTATTCAGGCCATTATATTATATATATATAATATATATAATATATATTTCGTCGATTTCTATTTAAAACGAATTTTATAAATAGTTTTAAATTCATTTCAAAAACAATTCCAGCCTTTATTTCAAATTCAAATCAAAATTGAATTTTCTATTATAAATTCTTTTTACTTTCATTTTCATTTGATTTCAATTCAAATCGATTTTAATTCGATTCGAATTCATTTCGTTTTCTATTCAATTCGAATTTATTTCGTTTTCCATTCAATTCGAATTCATTTCGTTTTCTATTCAATTTAAATTCAATTCGTTTTCTGTTCAATTCGAATCAAATTCGTTATATATTCAATTCAAATCAAATTCGTTTCTATTCAATTCAAATCAAATTCGTTTTCTATTCAATTCGAATCCATATTGGTTTTCTTATTCAATTGAAATCAAATTCTTTTTCTTATTCAATTGAAATCAAATTCTTTTTCTTATTCAATTGAAATCAAATTCTTTTTCTATATTCAATTCAAATTCATTTCAAATTGATTCAATTAAAATTTCAATTTCAATTTTAATCTAATTTAATTTGAATTTTATTTCAAATATTAAATTTTGAAATCACTTTTCAATATTCATTGTACAACGAATAAAATCGATATAAATATCGTTCACGTCAAAATAGCGCAACTCTAATCAACACGGCTTGATATTTTTCAATAATTCCGTTATTCTATTCAACAAATGAATATTTATTTTTGTTAGAATATTTCGTTCAACACATGACTAATCTCAACGGATGAGTACAGTCAACACATGAACCCTTACTTTATAGTGATAAAGATATAAATTTTATTGTTAAAATATTTCGCTCAACACATGACTAATCTCAACGGATGAGTACAGTCAACACATGAACCTTTACTTTATAATATTCTTTATCTTCTAAATTGGAATGAGGCCCGATCAATTACCATATAGAGTTAATTATATGGATTCCATACAACGCATGTATATAATAGCAACGATAAATAATCAACCATCATCCAAAGTGCACTACACTGTAAAAGCATCAAATATAGATATCTAACGCTTATAACAGCCTGTCAATCAATCGATCGACATATTTAATCAATCAGGATGAGTGAACTTCAAATTTCATCCCAACACCCGTGTGGGGTTTCAAACGATCAAACACAGATTTTAATTGTGCAGTTGGGGGATGTGTAAAATTTATCGACCCAATCAATATCAGTCAAATCAGTGTATATATAAACAAATCGGCTGATTTGTTTATAAATATTTATTTATTCACTTTCACGTTAAAAATTATATTTTTAACGATAAAACATTTTATTTCAACATATGAATTTCTATTCAGTTCATTCTTTGAATAAAATGATATTTTTATTTTTCTAACATATTTTAGAAAATTTCGGCGGCATAACGGCACGATACTAGAAACGGGACAAGGCCTAGCCTTATCCCCGGTCTAGTGAAGGCCCACGCCATTCACACACCAATCAAATCAATTTCATTTCACCAAACAATTCAATTCAACCCAAATAATCTAACCAACTACACAGCCAAACAAACAAGTCCATGGTCTGTGGACGATTGTGTCGGGTGCTACTAAACACCGTCTGCATCCTAGTATATATATAACTAGAAAATGAAATTGAAAGGTGAGAAATTCTCACCAATAGCTATCCAATACCACGACACTTCATTAATAGAAATCTTCATCGTTCTCGCCTTTTTGTCACCTTCGTTGCCCGTAGCCACTACATATATAAAAATCACACATTTTTATATTGCTATCTTTTTTTTAAAACAAAAATCACATTTTTATTTGTTTACTTTCAATTTTAAAAATCATATTTTTAAAATCACTTCATATATTAAAAAAAAGAATTTTTACATCGCTATTCTATATATAAAAATCGAATTTTTTACTTTGCCATTCAATATATAAAAATCGAATTTTTATTTTGCTATTCAATATATAAAAATCACATTTTTATACCGCTACTATATAGATAAAAATTATATTTTTCTAACGCTACTATATAGATAAAAATTATATTTTCCTAACGCTACTATATAGATAAAAATTATATTTTTCTAACGCTACTGTATAGATAAAAATTATATTTTTCTAACGCTACTATATAGATAAAAATTATATTTTTCTAACGCTACTATATAGATAAAAATTATATTTTTATCACGCTATTATTAATATAAAGATTTCGCCTTTTCTAAAATAAATATTACGCCTTTTCCAAAATAAATATTTCGCCTTTTCCTTTCATCATTATAAAAATCTTGCCTTTTCATTTTTAAAATCTTGCTTTTTCATTTTTATTTTTAACCATGAATTTCATATAGCAAGAAAAATAAAAAGAAAAATAAACTAATTAAAACTTACAGTGGGTTTCGGTGGTCTTCGATGCAGGCGGAGGAGAAGGAGGTGGAGGCGCTCGAGGTTGGGGAAGATGGAGGGGGCGCGGCGGTCCGGTTGGCTAGGGCTTGCATGGGTTTGGGGGGGCTGTCGCGTCGATCGAAGAGGGGGGGGGGGGGTTCGGAGGTGGCGCCGATCGAAGGGGAAGGGAGGAGAAGAAGTGGAAGGGGCGGGCGGCGAACCGCAAGGTGGCGGCGGCGATTTTCTGGGGGGGGGGGGGGGCGACGAGGTCGCGATCCTCCCCTTTTCTCTATTTTCTTTTTTTTTCTTTGTTTTCTGAAAACGAATTCGAACGGGGGGGCCAGAAGAGTTAAAGGGAAGGAGAGAGAAGGGTTAGGTTATTATATTTTTTTATTAATTTTAAATTCAAAAAGTTGACCTTTACATACGACCTCTAAACGAGGCCCACCGCCTGTCGTCCATAGCGTATTACCCCCATTCCGGACTCAATGGGATATGTATCGTCGGCTGATTCGATCGTTACAATCAGTTTCCGTTAAAATCAACATATAACTCTATATATTGAATTTGAACGCGCATTTCAATTTACTGGGGTCACATACTAAATAGAAAAATTCCATAAAAATATTTTCTAGCTTCGTATTGACGATACGGTCCTAACAAAACTAGTTTCGTCAAATTCTGAGACCGTTTGAAAAATGGCCATTTTCCAGTCGATTAAAATCAACTGAAACTGGTCATACGCGTTTTCCTTTGCCACGCTCACATACTGATTCAAAAAATTATGAAATTTGTAACCTAGCAATAATTTGACATCACGGACCCAACAAAAGTGGTTTCGTCGAAATCCGAGGTCGTTTGCAAAATGTCTATTTTTAAGGGCCTGAATTCCATAGTGACTATTCAGAATTTTCAACTGGACATATCTTTTGATTCCCGCTATGAAATTTTGATTTTTCGGATTCGTTGGAAAGATATTCACAAATAGATCCTATTATTTTTGGTTTCACTAAAATCCGGATTGTTTTGCACCCGGTACATTCAATTGAAGTTTGAAATCGAATTATCGAACTATCGCGCCATTTTCAATTCTATTTATAATTATATATAATTATTTATATTCTAACGACGACGTATATAATATATACGTTCTAATTATATTCAAAATAAATTTCTCGTCGATATTATTTAAAATAGTCTATTTTAAATATTAAAAATTCGCTAAAATTGCCAAAATAAAAATTTTAAACTGGCCTAGATTTTTCGGGTTATTACATGATCTCTTGAATCTCACACACTTTTTGGGTTTGAAATCAATAATTTTTCGTGATCGATTCATTGAATCTTGAAAATTACACATCTTTTCAAGTGATTTCAAATTAACTACTTTTATTCTTGGATCATAAATTGATTTCCAACTTGTATAGATTCTTTAAATCCCTCATGTAATTGATTTTTCAATTTTAAAATCATTTATTGATTACTTACTCAGAAATTGAAATCAATAACTAAATTGAACTGTATTTAGAACTCATCAAAATTATTATCAAATTATTGAAATTGTGACGAGTTATGACTATAGTATATTTCAAACAAGAGGAAATTTTATTTAATTCTCATGATGTTTTGAACAGTTTTATAGTATTTTTGAATTAACGCTTATTTCAAAAACATCTCCTTTTTCTATCATCCATTATGATTTTATATTAATGTGGAGAGTTTAATATTTTTTGAAATCGTCTTAAATATACAACATTTATAATGGAAATGTAACTATATTATTTTTCCAAAAAAAAAAACAGATAATTGAAAATTTTCAAAAATCCCGGTACAGTTGAGCATATTTCATAATATGATTAATTTACAAATTTATTTCACAATCATTTCAGAACCTACCATATTTCTGTCATCCATATTGGTTTTATATACTGAGGAGATTTTGAAATAGAAAATGATAAATATATAATATTCATAAGTGCTTCTCTAACCTCATTTAAAAATCCAAGATCTGGTCATGCATGGTTAAGAGATTACTTATAATTTAAGCTGCAACTGACCTCATTCAAAAATCCAGTATCTGGTATGCATGGTCAGTGTGGTCTTAAATGAAAAGAAAAAGAAAGGAAAATAAATAAATAAAAATTTATATGAAATCCTTCTTGGTGTGTAAAACCAGCCTATCAATCCATCTTTCTAATCTGTGAAATGTGTTAATATTTTATGATATATTATGATTTCTTGATTGATAGTTATTGGGACATGATATTATTTGATTTTATCACTCGATTTGAATATAATCGTAGTCCAAATCCATCACTGTCTTGTGCTTAATTTTTAAAAATTTATTTGAAAATAATTTGATATCATATATTTTAAAACTCTCTCCATTCTTATAGAATTCACCATAAATCCATCATTCTAGAATGTGAAATTTGCTTCTAGTTCTTAGAATATTATGATTTTTTTATTAATTGAGATTCATGATGAACATTCTCTCTCTTGAGCTGATTTTATATTTTTAATCTATTTTTTCATCACTGTTTTAATTTCTGTATCCTTTTGATGATAACAAAAGGGGGAGAATGGGTTAAGATTTTGATCGATGAGTGAATATTCCTTGAATATTTTAATATTAAAGTTTCAATTATTGTTTTTTTTTCTTTTTCACTCATGGTATCACAGCTAGGAGGTAACATATATATAGGGTAAGTTCAACAATTCACTGTCAAACACATTTACTATATTCAAAATCTTATTATATGTTTGTCATCAAAAAGGGGAGATTTTTTTATATAATAATTCTATGATTTTTGTTTGATGATAACAAACATAAATATTATTATAAATGTGTTTGAAATTGTACTATTTTACTACATCACAGACAAAATAAAATATTTATGTTTAAATAAAATACTACTACATAAGATTTAAATATTCAAACAGTATTTTATTGAAATTTAAATATTTTATTTCTACTTTTGCATAGTACAGATTTATAACTCAACTATTTGTACATCTCAGTGCAATACAATACATTCAATTTCTTGTTACAGATGTTCCTCACTACAAACTCTCCGTTTCACTCAGTTGTATATAAATACAAATTCACATTCGGTTTCACTCAGCTCACTCATATACATACATTCACTCACTATCACTCTTTCTGTCTTTGGCCTGCTTCAATGTCAGTCCAGTCACCTGCTTACCTATCACAAAAACACGAAGTAAACTGAAAAAAATAATAATTCTTGTAGATATATTATTATTTAAAATTCATTTGCGTGAAGATTTTGGTGTGTTTCTCATCAATGAGTTGATCTGATTTATATATCCATTCATCTTTGTCTAGACAACTTGTGATATTCATAGTGATTCACTGTAAATACCACAACGTAGACAAATCCTCTAGTGCTCACATATATAAACTGCCTATGCACAATACATGTATCTATATACATATATTTCTTTTTAGGCATACAGGGACAATTTGGTCAAAATTCAAATTTGGCATTGACAAACAAGTGTATGCAGCTCAAGTGCAAACCTAACAATTCAAATAAATGGAGCCAAACCGATATGTACATGGGTATAACAACAAGAAGTATAAATATGTATATATACACACATTTGTGCACACACACACAAACACACACACGCGCACACACACACACACACACACACATATATATATATATACCGTATATATATGTTGTATTAATCAATACCAAGCTACAGCAATGCAAACGAAAGATAGGAAGCAAAGTAATCACAAGCTATGTAACACCCCATGTCCGCTAAGGTCACTCATACCAGGGGAATGCCTTAGTTTCGGTGAAGTATTTTAAGTGAATATAGAACAGTAAAATTACAACAAGACAGATATAAGTAATACTTGAAAATTTTAAAACATCATTTCATTGCAGCGGAAAGTAATACATGTTTGGTTACATCACAAAACCATAAACCAAAGTCAAGTACATAATATCCATCTTGATAAAATAGAAGTACATAATCCCACTACATAACTAATAGCCATAAAAGGAAAGATAAGCTCGGTTTCACTTCAACGGTCCAAGCTCCATAGGATAGATACAGCAATCAGATCAAAGCCAACTAGCACCAGGCCCACTCTAATAACCTGGGGTTGGGGAAAAAGATAAAAACAACGGGGTCAGACATAAGTCTGAGTGAGTCCTATAACCCTAACAATACAATCATTAAAATAACCAGAGAAGACATAAGTTGATATACGGTAACGACTGGGGATGAATGGCTACACTAAGCAGCTTGGTAAACTTAGGATAAACTAAGATCACCGTAAAGACGCATTTATCCACCCAAGGATAATTACTAAATTACACCGCCCCAGACCTACTCAAAGATAATTCCTATACTGCACCACACCAGTTTTACCTACCTAAGATTAATTCCTACTTAAAGGTTGATCCCACTAAATGTACTTAGTAATTTTTACCCAGTAGTTTCTAGTACCCCTACATAGGTGCCTTCTGCCCCTATCATTACTAGGTGTACCCACTACTCCCAAGCGATCGGCTCCCTAACGTAGATACCCGTGCTGGTCCCACAATGGGGTGTATCTTTTCCCCAAAGTGGCAACCTGATAATATCAACGGTGCACGGCTTTATATCTACACGATGTAACAACGATTTACTAACCAGCCCGGGTCCACACACGCATATGAAACCCGTTGGTCCTACGTTGCCACCGCTAACCCGTTTTTGGCCTCTTATAGTCAAGCCCAATATGCGTGTCCCGTCACCCGACTTGGGTCGAGCCCACAAAGATACGTTTGGGATATTGGTTGAGATGGGCCCCCACAAGCTACCACTTAAGCTTGTTATTTTGTCTAGTGTATCCCACTTAACCGCTTTAACCATGTTCACTTACATGTTATAAATACTTTGGTTAAGTCATTAATCATATTTTAATTACCACTCAAGGCACCCACTAGATTTCCACATGACACCCAAGTCCTTTACTTAATTTCCACATGCCACCCGAGGCACTTACTTAACCCCTTAATCATGTTTAATTACATGTTCCACTTTGGTTAAGTATTCTAATCGTGTTTTCTATTGCCACCCAAGGCAACCCACTAGTTTCCTCTTGCCACCCCAGGCACCCACTTAACCTCTCATGTCCCTCTACATGCTAATGTGGTTAAGTGTTTCTTGATTAATTAATTAAGATCGTAACCTTTGTAAAGACCTCTCACATTAGACTGTCTTTTATGACCGCTGGTTAAGCCGGTTGGGTCCGGGCAGCCTTATGTCATAACCGAGTCTAACCTCGTGTCTTTACATTAATCACGTATTTAGTTTGTGCCTAAGACCTCTCACATTGGGCTAACATTTGTAGCAACTGGTTAAGCCGGTTGGGTCCGGGCAGTTTTACGCTACAACTGAGTCCAACCTCGTGTCTTAGTCAATTAATTACACCTAATTAATCACCCTCATAATTTAAATTAATTATCCCTAATTAATATTAAGCTTTTCATAACATGGGTAGACCTAACTCAATAGGTAAATTCCCATGGGGTAGACCTAACTCAATAGGTAAATTCCCAACACATAGTATGGGTACACCTAACTTAATAGGCAAATTCCCATACTATGTTCCTTTATTTTATGTTATGCATAATCATATTAATTTCACACAATCTTATTAACTTATGCATTTAATTAACCCCATCGTTCCCACGTAACTTCGTTCTCATGACATAATACATATAAGAGGTGCCAACTTGCATATGAATGAACATGTTTCAAAGGTGCCATCTTGCATATTAACAAACACATAACTTGCATATAAACTTGCATAATATGTCACATAACTTGCATATAATCTTGTATAACATGTCACATAACTTGCATATAATATGTCACATAACTTACATATTCACTTGCATAATATACTTGCATATTAACCCATAGACTTGCATAATGTGTCATCATGAACTTGCATATTAACAAACATGTAACTTGCATATTAACAAACATGTAACTTGCATAGCATATCTTGCATATTAACATACATGTAACTTGCATATTAACGAACATGTAACTTGCATAGCATATCTTGCATATTAACATACATGTAACTTGCATAGCATATCACCAAGAACTTGCATATTAACAAACATGTAACTTGCATAGCATATCTTGCATATTAACATACATGTAACTTGCATATTAACGAACATGTAACTTGCATAGCATATCTTGCATATTAACATACATGTAACTTGCATAGCATATCACCAAGAACTTGCATATTAACAAACATGTAACTTGCATAGCATATCACCAAGAACTTGCATATTATCAAACATGTAACTTGCATATGAACTTGTTAAACATGCATAAACCCACTTGTTAAATATGCATAAAACAACTTATTAATCATGCATATTATCACATACTTAGCATGCATAGAATCACATACTAAACTTGCATAATATCATATACTTAGCATGCATAGAATCACATACTAAACTTGCATAATATCATATACTTAGCATGCATAGAATCACATACTCATCATGCATAATATCACCTACTTAACTTGCATAAAATCAATTACTTATTATGCATAAACCCACATATCCAACTTGCATAAACTCTCATATTCAACTTAGGATTAATATTATACATAGATTAGCATATCATTACAAATGATTCAAACTCACAAATCCGCATTCAAGACCATAAATCTCATTACACCTAATCTACTTATCTTAACAATTGATCATCAAAGTGATAGAAACTCACCACTAGCAATTTGCACTCCAAATGAAGAAGATTAAGATGCTTAGAATGGATTAGAAGTTGATTAGAGAGGTTGATTAGCTTGCTTTCCTCTTCATTGATTTGTGGAGGCCATGATCAAGTTTCATTTTGCCACAGTTTAGTTACTAGGTTTAATTATGAATGAATTAGGGTAGGGTTGTGGTCTTATTTATAGGATTAGGTTGCATTTTAGACCCTTAGATTAACCCTAGATTAGTTTAGGACCCTTAGATCTCGGAACTCTCCAGAAATCAGCCCTAAGACCAAGCCCAAACCCCAAACTGGTGCACCCAACCACAGAACTCTCTAGAAACTGTGCAGGTTTCTTGGCTCGGCACGGGCGCACTTCCCAAGTGCGCCAGTCTATTTTTGTACTGGCGCACTTCACAAGTGCGCCAGTGCATTTTTGTTCTGGCGCACTTCACAAGTGCGCCAGTGCATTTCTGGCCTGTTCCGGGTTCTTCTGCCTAACTTCGTTCGTCCATATCTCTTTCATACGGACTCCGATTCTCGAAAACTCGGACTCTATTTCGCGTATTTTTCCGAGACGAACGCAATGACGCAGCCCGTTTCCCTTGATTCCCACATCTGGGATTAGTTATTTAATTTGTGAATTTTAGTATTAACCGAAATTCGGGGTGTTACATTCTCCCCTCCTTAAAGGATTTCGTCTCCGAAATCTCTAAGCTAAGGAGAATGCATATCCTACCATCTAAACAACCATCTACTCAATCCATCAAACACGAGCATCCATTGTCCTTAAACAATTTCTAATGATGTATGAGCATATGCGAAAAGTGTGTGTATATGTTCCCTATCTAATGTACGAACATATGCAAACCATGATAGTGCCATGCATCCAATATGTATGCGAGATAACCCTATCGACACATACAGTATCTATATGAGTGCACAATCATTCACCAAAATGCATCATCCATATGATAACACAATCATTATACATCCATAAATATAGCTAACTACACACAATTTTATGCAATATGCAATATGAAGTGATTGAGCCGATCTAGTGCCTAGAGTGTGTATATATGCATCCACGAGCAACCACTAGCAAACACTTGCATCCACTTGCATCCATCAACCATAACATGTCTCAAACACATGTTTCAACCATAGGTTTTCCCTATCTAAAGGTCAAACAGCACTAATCGAGAGGACATACTAAAGATAAGGTAAGTACTAGGCAGGCGATAAAGGAGAAGTTAAAAGACATACTCTCCAAAAAGAAATGGATACAAAGAACGCATCTTCGCTTCCGTCTCCCAAGTAGCATTTCTTTCGTCATCTCCCCATTGCACTCTAGCTAGCTGAACTTCTCTGTTCCTTAACTTCCTAGTCTCTGACCCAATGATGCGAGTAGGAGCTCGTCGAATCGTCTCATCGCGCTCTAACTCTGCTTCTTTAAGCAAACTCGGCTCTACCACCTCAGCGGTCTCATGTAAGCACTTCCTCAAATGGGACACATGAAATACATCACGTATACTACTAAGTCTGTCAGGCAACTCCACTCTATATGCCATCCGTCCAATTCTTTCCTTAATGGGAAATGGCCCTACAAACCTTGGTACTCACTTCCTAACAGATCCAAAGTGAACCACATTCCGTAACGGAGACACCTTGATAAAAAGCATGTCCTAATATCAAACTCAAGCTCTGTTCTCCTCTTGTCCGCATAAGATTCCGCCGCTTTCATCCTTCTTCGAATCAAGTCAATCTTCTCTGAAGACTCTCTAATCTCATCGGCCCAACCAAGATCTTAACCGTAGATTCCCACCAACATGTAGGTGATCAACAAGGCCTTCCATAAAGAGCTTCGAAAGGAGCCATACCAATACTGGACTGAAAGCTGCTATTATATGCGAACTCTACCAATGGAAGATGCTCTTCCCATGTACCTCCAAAATCCAAAATACATAACCTCAAAAGATGTTCTAGATACGGTTCACCCTCCTGGTCTGACCGTCCGTCTGAGGATGAGATGCGGTGCTCAAACACAACTGAGTCCCTACCGCCTCTTGCAAACTTCTCCAAAACTCACTAGTGAAGATAGGATCTCGATCGCTCACTATACTGGGAGGTACACCATGCAATCTAATAATCCCTTGAAGGTAAACTGAAGCTAGACATGGAATAGTCCTCTTGCTCTTCACGGGTATGAAATGGGCACACTTAGTAAGTCTATCTACCATAAGCCCAATCCCCGTATTACCCTTCCTTGATTTCGGTTATCCAACGAGGCACTATCCTACTTCCTATTTCGGAACTTCCAACGGGTGAAGCAACCCTCCGGGTTTCTTCTGTTCCACTTTCACTTGTTAGCATACCAAGCATCTAGCGACATACTTGGCCGCGTCTTTCTTCATATTGGCCAAAAAGAAAACTCGCCTCATGTCTTGGTACATCTTGTCCCTACCGGGATGAATGGTCATCTTCGACCGATGTGTATCATCAAGTATAGCCTTCCTTAAATTCTCGTCTTGCGGTACACAAAGTCTACCGTCTCTACGCAACCACCCCTTACCATCTAGGGTGTATCTTATTCAAAATGCTGGACGACCCTCTCCTCGTGAGTTTCTCTACTAACTCATCCAACTGTGGGTCGTCTCGCTGTGCTCCGTCAATCCGCCTAAAAGAGTAGGCCTAACCTCCAAGGAGGCTAGCAAAACCGGGTACAAAGTCAACGGAAGGTCTAAAGTCAAAAATAAATTCTAAACTCTATAGTTCAACGGACAACCTTTTTCTTCTTAAGGCGTCTACTACCCTGTTTCCCTTGTTAGGGGTATACGCTATCTCAAACTCATAAGATGCTAAGAATCCTATCCAAAATCGTCACAACTGTCCATCTCTCACGCAGACCACCCTAGACGAATTCGACATCCCCCAAATGCAAGCCCCAAAGGCCGAAACCAATATCAGACAAACACCCAAGGGACATCTCCTTCGAGTTCAGGCAACCTACGTGAGATGATACTAAAAATAATAATAATAATGGCTAAACAATTAAGCCTTTGACCTACTTTGGATGTCCTCGCCAGTCTCGCTCCAAAACCACCGTTTATCCTATAACTGGCTTTGCTCACCCTATTGAGCACATACGAAAACTTATTACGCTCCTTGAAAAGACCAAGATGTCATTTACAAAGGCCATGACAAACTTATTTAGGTACTCCCTGAACACCCTTCTCTTCCAATCAACAAAGTATGCGGGGGCGTTCGTCAAACCAAATAGCATCACCAGCCACTCATAAAACCATCCGGAGTCCTAAAGGCAATCTTCTCTATACTATCGTCAGCCACTCTCAACTGACGAAACCATGTGGCTTAGTCCAACTGCGAAAATACTGAGGCGCCAACCAACTGATCAAAGAGATCATCAATCTTTGGCAATGGGTGTCTATTCTTCTTTGTGAGTTTATTTAGTTCTCCTTAGCCTACACAAAGTCTGAGGGACCCATCCGCCTTCATGGCAAAAACTACTGGAGCGCCCCACTCCGATATACTTCTTCTTATGAACCCCTTCGCAAGCAATCGCCTACTTACTTATGGAGTTCCCTCCTCTCACGAGGAGCCTTGTGGCACACTGGCCAAGTCACTGGTTTGGTATTGTTTACCAGATATATTCGGAAGTCAATCTCCCGCTCCGGAGGTAAGCCCTTCACCTTCTCAAACACATCCGAGTATTCCCGGACCACTTCTAACAGATCGCAAACTCTCGACCGACGTGTCCAGCGATTCTAGGTAACTTAGCAAAACAGATTCCATGGGATTACAAAAGATCGCGAGAGTGTTACCCAAGCGGGTCATAAGCCTAACAACTCTCCCTTCAAAATCAAGAACGGCACCCCTACTGGATAACCAGTTCATGCCCAAAACTAACCCATAGTCCGTGAAGCCCAACAAGCATCACATCCAAACTCAATGCTAAGTATAGAAACTTTCAAACCCAAATACATCATGGAGCCCAAATTGGGTTTGAAACAACTAAGGGATCATCTACTAAACTGGTGTCTAAGTGCAGTGACTCAACTAACAACGATGAGATAAACGAACTCGATACATCAGAATCGAATAAAGTTTGGATCGGATAACAAAGAAATCCAAATTCCAACCTAGTCGGTCTTATCCCCATCCGGCACCCTAGTCGTGAGGGAATACAACTACCCTCCAGAAGATTCCATACCTTGTCCTTGCTTCTTTGGTCAATCCTAATAAGGTGTCCTATTCCTCCCGAAAGGATAACTACTAGCCTTCTCCTTCCCATTCTCCACTCGTAACCTCCCATCAATGAGGCTTCGTCCTTTATTAACCAAACAACTATTAGAGCCTTCCTCCCATCGTCCATCCAATAAGTACTTACAAGTTCTCCTCCTTCTTGAACCAACTTCTAATCTGATTTACGTCTAATTCCCTTGAAGCGGTTTTCCATTCTTATCTATCTTAGAAAGATCATCTACTCACGGAGGGGAAACTCAAAACGAGAGAGAAAGAGATTCAAAACGGAGAATTCAAAAGATATAGATATGGCTATTGGGGATTATGCTTTTCTTTCAAAAACTTTTCTCTTAAAAGACATGTTTTTGAAAATACTCCTTTCAAAAATATTCTTAGAAAATAGTTTTTCTAAAAAAATTTATCTGTTCTGGTAACCTTAAGCTCTGATACCACGTGTAACACCCCACGTCCGCTAAGGTCACTCATACCAGGGGAATGCCTTAGTTTCGGTGAAGTATTTTAAGTGAATATAGAACAGTAAAATTACAACAAGACAGATATAAGTAATACTTGAAAATTTTAAAACATCATTTCATTGCAGCGGAAAGTAATACATGTTTGGTTACATCACAAAACCATAAACCAAAGTCAAGTACATAATATCCATCTTGATAAAATAGAAGTACATAATCCCACTACATAACTAATAGCCATAAAAGGAAAGATAAGCTCGGTTTCACTTCAACGGTCCAAGCTCCATAGGATAGATACAGCAATCAGATCAAAGCCAACTAGCACCAGGCCCACTCTAATAACCTGGGGTTGGGGAAAAAGATAAAAACAACGGGGTCAGACATAAGTCTGAGTGAGTCCTATAACCCTAACAATACAATCATTAAAATAACCAGAGAAGACATAAGTTGATATACGGTAACGACTGGGGATGAATGGCTACACTAAACAGCTTGGTAAACTTAGGATGAACTAAGATCACCGTAAAGACGCATTTATCCACCCAAGGATAATTACTAAATTACACCGCCCCAGACCTACTCAAAGATAATTCCTATACTGCACCACACCAGTTTTACCTACCTAAGATTAATTCCTACTTAAAGGTTGATCCCACTAAATGTACTTAGTAATTTTTACCCAGTAGTTTCTAGTACCCCTACATAGGTGCCGTCTGCCCCTATCATTACTAGGTGTACCCACTACTCCCAAGCGATCGGCTCCCTAACGTAGATACCCGTGCTGGTCCCACAATGGGGTGTATCTTTTCCCCAAAGTGGCAACCTGATAATATCAACGGTGCACGGCTTTATATCTACACGATGTAACAACGATTTACTAACCAGCCCGGGTCCACACACGCATATGAAACCCGTTGGTCCTACGTTGCCACCGCTAACCCGTTTTTGGCCTCTTATAGTCAAGCCCAATATGCGTGTCCCGTCACCCGACTTGGGTCGAGCCCACAAAGATACGTTTGGGATATTGGTTGAGATGGGCCCCCACAAGCTACCACTTAAGCTTGTTATTTTGTCTAGTGTATCCCACTTAACCGCTTTAACCATGTTCACTTACATGTTATAAATACTTTGGTTAAGTCATTAATCATATTTTAATTACCACTCAAGGCACCCACTAGATTTCCACATGACACCCAAGTCCTTTACTTAATTTCCACATGCCACCCGAGGCACTTACTTAACCCCTTAATCATGTTTAATTACATGTTCCACTTTGGTTAAGTATTCTAATCGTGTTTTCTATTGCCACCCAAGGCAACCCACTAGTTTCCTCTTGCCACCCCAGGCACCCACTTAACCTCTCATGTCCCTCTACATGCTAATGTGGTTAAGTGTTTCTTGATTAATTAATTAAGATCGTAACCTTTGTAAAGACCTCTCACATTAGACTGTCTTTTATGACCGCTGGTTAAGCCGGTTGGGTCCGGGCAGCCTTATGTCATAACCGAGTCTAACCTCGTGTCTTTACATTAATCACGTATTTAGTTTGTGCCTAAGACCTCTCACATTGGGCTAACATTTGTAGCAACTGGTTAAGCCGGTTGGGTCCGGGCAGTTTTACGCTACAACTGAGTCCAACCTCGTGTCTTAGTCAATTAATTACACCTAATTAATCACCCTCATAATTTAAATTAATTATCCCTAATTAATATTAAGCTTTTCATAACATGGGTAGACCTAACTCAATAGGTAAATTCCCATGGGGTAGACCTAACTCAATAGGTAAATTCCCAACACATAGTATGGGTACACCTAACTTAATAGGCAAATTCCCATACTATGTTCCTTTATTTTATGTTATGCATAATCATATTAATTTCACACAATCTTATTAACTTATGCATTTAATTAACCCCATCGTTCCCACGTAACTTCGTTCTCATGACATAATACATATAAGAGGTGCCAACTTGCATATGAATGAACATGTTTCAAAGGTGCCATCTTGCATATTAACAAACACATAACTTGCATATAAACTTGCATAATATGTTACATAACTTGCATATAATCTTGTATAACATGTCACATAACTTGCATATAATATGTCACATAACTTACATATTCACTTGCATAATATACTTGCATATTAACCCATAGACTTGCATAATGTGTCATCATGAACTTGCATATTAACAAACATGTAACTTGCATATTAACAAACATGTAACTTGCATAGCATATCTTGCATATTAACATACATGTAACTTGCATATTAACGAACATGTAACTTGCATAGCATATCTTGCATATTAACATACATGTAACTTGCATAGCATATCACCAAGAACTTGCATATTAACAAACATGTAACTTGCATAGCATATCTTGCATATTAACATACATGTAACTTGCATATTAACGAACATGTAACTTGCATAGCATATCTTGCATATTAACATACATGTAACTTGCATAGCATATCACCAAGAACTTGCATATTAACAAACATGTAACTTGCATAGCATATCACCAAGAACTTGCATATTATCAAACATGTAACTTGCATATGAACTTGTTAAACATGCATAAACCCACTTGTTAAATATGCATAAAACAACTTATTAATCATGCATATTATCACATACTTAGCATGCATAGAATCACATACTAAACTTGCATAATATCATATACTTAGCATGCATAGAATCACATACTAAACTTGCATAATATCATATACTTAGCATGCATAGAATCACATACTCATCATGCATAATATCACCTACTTAACTTGCATAAAATCAATTACTTATTATGCATAAACCCACATATCCAACTTGCATAAACTCTCATATTCAACTTAGGATTAATATTATACATAGATTAGCATATCATTACAAATGATTCAAACTCACAAATCCGCATTCAAGACCATAAATCTCATTACACCTAATCTACTTATCTTAACAATTGATCATCAAAGTGATAGAAACTCACCACTAGCAATTTGCACTCCAAATGAAGAAGATTAAGATGCTTAGAATGGATTAGAAGTTGATTAGAGAGGTTGATTAGCTTGCTTTCCTCTTCATTGATTTGTGGAGGCCATGATCAAGTTTCATTTTGCCATAGTTTAGTTACTAGGTTTAATTATGAATGAATTAGGGTAGGGTTGTGGTCTTATTTATAGGATTAGGTTGCATTTTAGACCCTTAGATTAACCCTAGATTAGTTTAGGACCCTTAGATCTCGGAACTCTCCAGAAATCAGCCCTAAGACCAAGCCCAAACCCCAAACTGGTGCACCCAACCACAGAACTCTCTAGAAACTGTGCAGGTTTCTTGGCTCGGCACGGGCGCACTTCCCAAGTGCGCCAGTCTATTTTTGTACTGGCGCACTTCACAAGTGCGCCAGTGCATTTTTGTTCTGGCGCACTTCACAAGTGCGCCAGTGCATTTCTGGCCTGTTCCGGGTTCTTCTGCCTAACTTCGTTCGTCCATATCTCTTTCATACGGACTCCGATTCTCGAAAACTCGGACTCTATTTCGCGTATTTTTCCGAGACGAACGCAATGACGCAGCCCGTTTCCCTTGATTCCCACATCTGGGATTAGTTATTTAATTTGTGAATTTTAGTATTAACCGAAATTCGGGGTGTTACAAGCTAAGTTCCATACACTAACAACAAGGAAAGCATTTACATATGGTTCAGGTCAGAAAGTAGCTCAAAGGCACAAGCCAGTGGATGAAAAATATACAAGCATGCATGTGAATATTCACATATACATGTGCGTCCGTTTTAAATATGGTGCAGCAATGCAAGAACAACAGTGTTCAACACCAAGCAAGGAAACATGAAATACCAAACTGGTCATAAGTGCAAATATTTCAGGTTTGACCATTGTACACAGTTTGAAGCATAGATGAACAGTACATACGTGAGATGCAACAATGAGACAAATGTAAACACAAGCTTCGGGTTTAAGTTCATAGTGCAAGTAAACTGGACGACGAACTCAACATGATACATTGTGTGACAATGATGAAACTCAGTTTCAAAATAGATGAAAGAGAGCAAAGTTCAAATATACCCCCAAAATGGCAAAACTGAAAACCAATCTCAGTGCATGTCAACTATGTACACAGCAACACGAAGTCATGCCAGACCTGTACAAACTCATGTGCATCTCAGATTGACACACAAACACACACACACACACACACACACACACACACATATATATATATCTGTGTGTGTGTGTGTGTGTGTGTGTGTGTGTGTGTGTGGTAGTCTACATGGGTGATAAATGAATCAGGCCAGAGTATCATTTAAGTGACAAAACAATACATGAAAATCTCAGGAAAATCAAGACAGACATTGATGCAACAACATGGCAAGGATAACATGCTCATCAATAAGGCAATGAATAATGACCAGTGTGCATGATCAAACACCACAATATACATGAAGGCACAAATGTCAAAATCAGCAAGTGCCAGAAATGTGTGTGTGTGTATATAGCAAATGTTACAGACAGCATGAATGCAAAATGTATAGGAGCAAATTGTATGAAGCATTAACAAAATTAGAGAAGAATTTTAGGCAAGGAAAGTTTTCCAGAAAACAGCAGCGGAGTCACGACATTTGAACAAACAATATTTTAGGCAAGAGATCATTTGATTGTTTCCAATCATGCTATAAATTTCCCGAAATCATTTTTGTGAAAATATCAATTCGAACTATTCCCAGAAAATCATTTCGGCCAGAAATCAAGTTAGCAATTTCAAATTCATGGGCTTTAAATCATTTCAGATTTGGACATGAAACAAATTGATATTGTTTCCAGAAATCACTATTCGATATTTGGCAAGTAAACAATTCATTTTTTTAAGGAAATTAACTCTAGTTGCCAAATCATAGTACCAGAAACCTCAGTATTATATTTGGCAAAATTTTAATGTACATTTCCTAGCAAATGGTAAAAATGGCAAGAATTCATTTTTGGAATATAAAGCATGAATTTGTTTTCGTGATTCAAGGAAATTTGCAGGACATTATTATACATTGAAATTCGAACAAGCAATACAGACTCAAGGCCGATTAAATAAAGGCAACCAAAAAGGGAAAATTACGCAACAAATCAGACAATCAATCATGCAGTTTTCAAACAAGTCATTCGAAGAAATCAGGGAGTAATTAAAGGGTTTGTAACCCTATATATGTTAACCAATTCATCATAGGCATACGATCGAAAACCAAGCAAAAAAAAATAAAGAGCAAAAGGAAAAATCAATTTGAATCACTCACAATTGTTTTTCGATCATAATCCTCAAATCTGTCGACAATGAGCATCACACAGTTAATCAACCAAGTGCAACGAGAAATATGAAGCTTTCAGGATTTTTCCAAGCAATTCGAAGTCGAGATTTGGGGGAGGTTAAACCCTAATTTAATAATATCGGCCGACATAGTTTTGTAGGCAAAACATTTCATATGAAATAAGCAAGCGAAGCAGCTTTTCTTATTTTTATTAGAGGGGTTTTGTTTATTTTTATTGTACTTTTTTTACTTTTATGTAACCGATTCATGGTTTTCCAGGTTGTCTGTAAAACTAGGGGTTTTCTAGTTTGTCTGTAAAACTAGGGATTTACTAGCTATAGGATTTATAGTTAGGGTTTACGAATTACGGGTTTGTAATTTGGGGAAATCTGATCTTAGGAATAAAGATCAGTCCAGGGTTTTGAACGTAGGATTAGAGAAGGAGCAGGGTTTATGAGTTTACAGGGTTTTGTAAGTGGGATCTTTTTTAGTACCTAGCAGAAATCTTGGAGAATACAACAGTAGACAAGGTTTGCCGAAGCTGGGTAAAATCCATGTCATTTACTTCTGGATTTATTTTCTTTATTATTATCTATGTTGTGATTATTTTAATATCTCATAAAAATTCAATAAACCCTATTCACCCCCTTCTAGGGTTAATCTAGATCCAACAGCTATCCTTACCAACCTACTTGGTATTGGTACGCAATCGAAAGCAGAACTTGAGTCACGAGTCATGGAGGATCGAAACCCGTGTTCCGAAAGCAAGGGAAACCCGAGAACAAAGCTTAGAGGATGGAAGAAAGCCAATACCAAAAGTTGAAGTTCGAATGAAACTTTTAAAGGATGATGAAACAAGTCAAAGTTGGTGAAAGGAGAGGTCATCCACACTAACATGCTTAGTATCGATACCAAAACCAAAAAGGCACAACAAAGTCCAAAGTTGGCTATCGAAACTGGATCCGTTGCCGGGACCGAAAACCGATAGCGATGTTCAGAATGTGGGTGGCCGAAACTCAATAACCGGCACTAAAAGCCAATAAAGTGGCCGAAACCAAGCTCTTTTCTCATTGCCGGAGACGAAAGTACTCCAATCGGGCTTCTACTGAATCAGGACTACAAGGGGCCCCAATTTGTCTATAAATAAGACCCTAGGGGTCACATTTTCGGGGATCTGGTGTCTCATTCTATAATCTTGTATTCTTTTCTTAGAAAGCAAACCCTAATTTCTCAAATCGAATTGGGAATTTCCACCATTACTTTAATACAATCGTATTGAATAAAAAGAGACAATAGAGACTTAATCTTTTCTCAATTTGATAATCATGTTGTGTCTATATCGGCTGAATAGGGAGTCACTATTAACCTATTTTCGTAGGATATTTGAGGCATCGATATGCCCAAGAGGGGAAATTCAGTGAATAAACTCAATGAACTCCTCCTTATGATTCTTATACATGTCTCAAAGCTTTCACTATAAGCTAAATGTAACACAACACACGAATGGACCTATGATATCCTTAAGACGCGACTACTAACACAACCATTCGATATGGAAGTATCATCTTAGTCAATAAAGGTCACGATATATCATTAAACCTATTGTTGTGGTACATTTTCCTGTTTATTACCAATACAATGTATATTATTTTATCCTGAATCCGAGGGTCTTTGTGTTAATGAAGTTCTCAACCTTTTGTAAGCTTGTAATGCCATTATCCTAAGGTAACTGCTGACTTTTAAGTCTCGTAAGCATGATACTCACCTCTCGAAGGAAGGGTAACTAATCTACGAACATATGTCTTGATATCTAGGAAATGGCAAAATAACTTGAGCTCGTTGAGGCTGAATTATCATTTAACATCCTTTAGATCGATTATTCTTTAAATTTCATATTATATACATTGTCAGACCTTAAACTAGGTGTAGACAATTTTTATCGTTAACATATTGGCGCTAGAGGTAGGGGTTGAACCTCCGTCTTCCTTTATTTAATTATAGACTAATTTGGTGAGTTTATCGCTTGATGGCGGGAAAAGATGAAATCAAAATGGTTGGAAGAACTAAAAAAAAGATCAGTTCTAGAGGTCACTCTTAGGGAAAACAAAATTTCAACATTCGGCTTAAATGTTGTAGAAGTAGAAGGAACCTCTAATCCAGTATAACCTCCAAATGTGAATGTTGAAGAGGAAAATGCCATCAAATTAAAGGCCCTAAAGGAATGGTTCTTTGAAATGAAAACTCTATTGGATGCTGCTCAGACTCAAAAGTCTTCTAGGGTCGACAAGCTAAGTCAGGAGGAAGAAATTGAATCTCCAAGAAGAAATGCACCAAACCAACGATCTGAGGGAAAGGAAAAGGTTAAAGCCACTTCCTCCAAAAAGAAGAGACTTTATGCATCAGAAATTGACCGCTAAAGGAATAAACGCCACAGGGAACAGTCTAGAAGTTCTACCACCAAAGGATACAATCCCAAAAGGTCAGACTACGACAATACGAAATCCTATCTCAAGGATATAACTAAGAAGGCTATAAAGGATTTGCTTGGAAGTAAAGGAAAAAGAACCTTGGATGAAAGGATCAATGATAACAAAAGGATGCCTCACTTTACTGATGAGATCATGAACACTATAATACCAGCTCGCATGAAGATTTGAACCATGATGTCCCTTGGAACCACTGATACGAATGACCATTTAATGGCTTTTGATAGTCAAATGGACCATTATAATGCTTCGGGAGCCGTCTGATATCATCTCTTTCCAATGACACTCCAAGGGGTAGCTGCTAAATGGTATCATCAATATTGGGATAATGCCATCTGCTCGTAGAAGCAATTCTCTTACGAATTCTTGGCATAATTCTGTATTTACAAAGACCCAACAGTAGACTATATTGTCATTTCCAACATAAAGCAAAGACAGAGGTAGCCCTTGGGAGATTACTTAAAAAGGTTCAATGTGGAAGCTTTGAAGGAAAAAGACATGAATGATCAAGACAAGCTTATGGTCGACTACTCAGGTCTTATTGAGAACGCACCTTTTTGGAAGGAGTTGTATATTTATGGGTGCAATAAACTACAGGATTTCAAATTTCAGACGGACAAGTTTATTTGCATGGATAAGCTAACTACACAAAGAAGAAGTTTGTTCCCCGTAGGGAAGGGGTGAAACCAGGCTTCAATCGAAGACCTCAAGGTGGGAGGTTTGGGTTTGATGGAAACCCGAAGAAATCGGATGGGAAGAATCTAACACTAATTCAGTAGCCCTGACTAAGCCCATTTTCTTCGTGTATTTCGTAGCCAAAGAGAAAGTCAACAACTTCCCAGTATCTTTTAAAGCCAAGAACTGCCTAGAACCATATGGTGGAGGAAAATATTGTGAACACCACAAGACAAATGGACACAAAACTGACGAGTGTAGAGTGTTGGAGGAGATAATTCAAAAGCTCATTCGTGAAGGGCACTTGAAAGAATTTGTTATGAACAAGCAACTGACTTCTTAACATACCAATGGGCACCAAAAATCTTTAGCTAACGTGGTGGAAGCTCCAACTGAGGAGGGTCAACTGGATTTGGTCCCTCTAATCAACAAAATTAATGTAATCCACGGTGGGTCACATACTGTTGGGAATAGCCAAGCTGCACGAAATCGATACTTGAGGGAAGCCTGCGAGGGAATATTCACTGTTCAAGGGGAACCCTCTTTAAAGAATGCCTTCTACAACCTCAAGATGCACAACCTAGTGTTTTCCCCGAATTAAATGCAAAAGGGGTTCGTCATCCACACAAAGACCCTCTTATGATAATGGCTTAGATTGGAATTTCTATAGTTGCCAAAATTCTTGTTGATACTGGGAGCACAGTGAATGTGATCTTTAAGCATGTTTTCGGCCAAATGGGGATCTCTGAGCATAATCTAGAACCAAGCAATAAGCCTATCTTTGGTTTCAATAAAAAGGGATTAACTTTGATAGGGAAAATCAAGTTTTTGGTCCAAGCTGGGTTATCTGCCCTGTACAAGACTTTTGAAACGCTCTTCGTCGTTATTGACTAGCCTTCTTACTACAATAATTTCTTCAGTCGACCTACTTTGGATGAAATGAATGCTTTTGTCTCTTCGAAATATCTTATGGTGAAATTCGTAATAAAGCAAGGCTGAGGCATAATCAAGGGGGAGAAGTTTAGCTTTCACGAATTGTATTTTGCATCCGTTGATCAATGCAAAAGGGAGCATCTTGCTTACTTTGATTTCTCCACAGTTTTTCAACCTTTGGATGACAGATTCTTACATCCGACATTTTAACTTAAATAAAAATCAACAAAACTAATAATAATATAAATAGTAGGTGCACTTCCTTAAGGAGAAAGAGAAAGAGGGCTGACGAAGTAAACAGAACAGAAGAAGAAATTGTCATAGAATTGGATTCTATAGGGGATACAGAAAGAATTAAACCAATTGAAGAATTAGAGGAAATAAGTGTTGATTCAATCGACAAAATAGAATCACCCAGGTAGGGAATAGGTTGAAGGAACCATTGAGAAGCAACCTGATTCAATTTCTATAATGCCACAAGGATGTGTTCACTTAGACCCACTCAGATATAGTAGGAATTAACCCTTCAGTCATGAGCCATGCCCTGAACACTAACCCATCCATAACCCCTATCCGTTAAAAGAAAAGGCAATACAACAGAGATATGTCGGAAGCCTTAAAGGGAGCAGTCAGGAAGTTGCTTATGAACAAGTTTATTCGGTAAGTCATTTACCCTAAATGGCTGGCTAATCCAGTATTGGTAAAGAAATCTAATGGGAAATGGAGGACTTGTGTTGAATATACGGACCTAAACAAAGCTTGCCATAAGGATTGCCACCCTCTTCCCCGGATAGATCAGTTGGGGGATGCAACTAGCAGGCATAAGCTGTTGTCCCTTATAGATGCCTACTCAGGAAACAACCAGATCCCTATGCACAAGCCGATGAAGAACACACAAGCTTCATTACCGATTCGGGAACCTTCTATTACAGGGTAGTTCCCTTTGGATTGAAAAACGCTGGCACAACATACTAGAGATTGGTTAACAAGATGTTTCAGAATCAAATAGGATGGAACATGGAGGTATATGTAGATGACATGCTAGTGAAATTTACCAAGGCAGAGAGTGATCTGAAGGATTTAGAAGAGATTTCAATATCCTGGAAGAATACCAAATGAAACTAAACCCACAAAAGTGTTCCTTTGGACTCCAGTCTGGAAACTTCCTAAAATATGTTGTCAGCAAACAGGGGAATGAGGCTAGTCCCGATCAAATTAAAGCCATAACGGATATGGAAGAACCTAAGATAAGCAAAGAGGTTATGAGCTTAAACGGAAAAGTAGCAGCCCTGAGTCGATTCATTTATAAAGCAATTGATAAGTTTGTCCATTTCTTCGATGTGATAAAGAAAAAGAAGAATTTTGATTCGAATGAGGAGTGAAGAAACGCTTTTCATGAATTAAGGGATTATATGGGAAAGCCTCCAATTCTATCTAGTCCTGAAAAAAGGGAGGATCTATATCTGTATATGGCTGTCACAAAATATGCAATTAGCTCGGTTCGCATCAAAGAAGATAATGAAAGACAATTGCCAGTTTATCATGTTAGAAGAAGGATAAAGGATGCGGAAACACGATACCTTATGGTGGAGAAGTTAGCCTATTGTCTAATACTTACAACATGAAAGCTTAGGGGTTACTTTCAAGCACATCCCCTTAAGCATCTGACCAGATTCCCACTTAAACAAGTTTTCGGTAATCTAGAAACCTCAGGGAGGTTAGTAAAAATGGGGAATTGAGCTTAGCCAGTACAAAATCGAGTTCCAACCTCGATCAGGTATCAAAGGAAAGCTATTGAAGATTTTTTGAATGAGTGTACAAGTTTCATTACATAGTAGTCCATAAAGAAAAATGATCTAAAAGAAAAATGGCAGTTATTCGTAGATGGAGCCTCAAATGAGCAAGAAGCAGGGGCAGGATATATAATAATCACCCTCGACGGGCATCTTTTGCATTACGCAATGAAGTTAGGCTTTGTCGCAACTAACACTGTAGTTGAATATAACTCGATGGTAGAAGGTTTGAATTTAGCCATATAATTAAAGACACCACGAATTGAGTTCTTCAGTCACTCACAACTAATGGTGAACCAAATTAACCAAACCTACCAAACCAAGGATGTTCGGTTAGCGCTATATGTAAAGAGAATACTAAGGATGCTCATTCAATTCGAGGATTTCTAATACACCAGACCCCAAGAGGGGAAAACTCCCAAGCCGACTCTTTGGCAAAATTAGCCAGCTCAAGAGGAGAACCCGAAACTCGAATAATTCCCGTGGGATTTCAAGAGAAGCCTAGCATTGAACCAAAGACACCTGATATGGGAAAGGAGTTGCTAGTCTTGAATAGATCCCAAACCTTAGCAAAAGGAATGGAAAAGGAAAAGAAGTCATTTCCAGTGAGGAACCAATACCTATTGAAAGAAATTTCCATTATGAGAATACTTGTATGAAGCCTATCACAAATTATCACTTAAATGAAATCTTGTCCGCTGATAAGAAAGAGGCCAGAAGGGTTAAGCATCAATCCCTTACCTTGGCAATGGATAAGGTGCTTTACAAAAAGGGACATTCGCTTCCTTATTTAAGATGCTTAAGCCTTGAGGATGGGCTCTTGTTATTAAAGGAAGCGCATGAGGGACTATGCGGAGATCATTCAAATGGAATTAAGCTGGCCAAGAAAGTTGTGCGATAAGGCTTTTACTAGCCACAAATGGTTAACCAAGCAATTGAGTACGTTAGGAAACGTGAAAAGTGCCAAAGGTTTTCAATGGTACCCCGATTACCTCCAAATGACTTGACCACCATCTCAAGCCTATGTGTAATAACCCGGAAAATGTGAACCAATTTAAAATTTTTAAAATTGGTTATTGTCAAATAATTTGAACAATTGAAATAGCATATTTCAATAAAAGAATGAATTGGGAATAGTGAGGCAGTTTGAAAATTAGAATACAAACTTTGTCTGACTGTACCGGGTGGAAAATATAACAGATTTTAGCGAAACCAAAAATATTTAAATCTGTTTATGAATACCTTTCTAACGAATCTGAAAAATCGAAGTTTCATAACAGGAATCAAAAGTTAAGGCCAAATGAATTTTCAGCAAGGTCGCTATATAGAATATATAGCCCTTGAAAATAGATATTTTGCATACGACCTCGAAATTCGACGAAACCACTTTTGTTGGATCCGGGATGTCAAACTATTGCTAGGTTTCAATTTTCATAATTTTTGAAGCTAGTATGTGAGCGGGGCAAAAGAAAATGTGATTGGTCAATTTCTGTTAAAATGGGTCGACCTGAAAATGGACATTTTGCATATGAGCTCAGAATTCGACGAAACTGGTTTTGTTGGGACCGTATCGTCAAAACAAAGCTAGATTTATTTTTCTGGAATTTTTCGATTCAGTTTGTGGCCCTGGCAAATTGAAATGTACGTTCAAATTGAATATAAAATGTTTTATACTTTAATTTGAAAAATAACTGACTATAACAGTCGAATTGGCCAACGAAACATATCCCATTGTGTCCGGAATGAGGGTGTTTGGCTGGGGGCGCGACAGTCGTTGGGTTGAAATTGGTGTACGTTGACTAGAAAGGGTATTATAGGAATTTAAAAATATAATAAATTAGAAAATATCTTTCATTTTCTCTCACTTCAGAAAAGTCGATCGACCCCCTGAAACGAACGACGTAAATCTTTCAAACGTTTCCCCCTCGATCGCCGCCGCCATAATCAATTTCGCCGCCGCCTCCAGTTGGCAATTCCGATCGCCTTCCTCCCCTCTTCAAATCAAACCCAGCCTCGTCTGAAACCATCGAGTATCGACGTCGAGATTCACCCAGGAAGTCTTCACCTTTGGAGCGCCGCCGATCGCCAGAGGAGCCGCCGAGTTCGCTGCCACCACCGTCGATAGGAAGCCAGTTCGAAGCCCTTCGACGCCGTATAGTCTGATCGGACAACGAGGTACGGTTTTGATTTAAAATCAAAACCTAGTTTCGAAGGTTTGCAAACCCTTCTGCTTTGAATTTCTGAATTGAAAATAACACTTTTAAGTGTTGCAAAACTTTGAAAAATCATATCTTTTTAGGGTGTTAACGAAATTCGATGAAACAGGAAACATCGGGACCGCAGGGAGGCTCTCTTCCATCTAGCAGAAGCCGCGGATTTTTCTGATCTTCCTATGATTTTTAGCACTACAAAAACCAATGTGAGGAATCTAAATTAAACTGGGTGAATGGAATCGTGTTGTATAAATTATATAAGCGAAGTGTAAATTATATACGCATTGTATACCTCATGTACATGTGTTGTATAAGTTATATTAGCGATGTATAAATTATACAAGCGTTGTATGAAACATATATGCTTTGAATTGTGATGAAATGCAAGTGAATTATAGAAATAATATATATATATACTCCCCTCGTCCACAGACCATGGACGATATTTATTGCTTGTGATTGGCGTGATATTATAGGTTATGACGAATGGTTGGAAATAATTGTTTGTGGTTGATATTGTGGTTGAAAAATACACTCTTGTGGTTGAAACAAATTAGAATAGGATTGTGGAAATGAAAATAAAACATGCTGCCTGCGTGCGAACTAGATGCATGATCCCCATTGTCAAAAACCGCGAGGTTTTAAGGTAGAGCGAGGAGCCGTACTAGGGACGGTCCCGGCTTTAACTACCATGCCATTATGCTGCCGAAATTTTCTGAAATATTCATGTGATATAATAATTTTCATTTGTTGAAACTAATTACATATATTGAAACCAATATTCATGTGTTGAATTGAAATTCATTCGTTGAGTTGAAATTCATGTGTTGAATATTATTCGAATTTTAAACAAATAGATTAACGATAAAAATCACATTTATATATATATACAAACTATAGAGAATATTCATGTGTTGAATTGAAATTCATTCGTTGAGTTGAAATTCATGTGTTGAATATTATTCGAATTTTAAACAAATAGATTAACGATAAAAATCACATTTTATATATATACAAACTATAGAGAATATTCATGTGTTGAATTGAAATTCATTCGTTGAGTTGAAATTCATGTGTTGAATATTATTCGAATTTTAAACAAATAGATTAACGATAAAAATCACATTTTTATATATATACAAACTATAGAGAATATTCATGCGTTGAATTGAAATTCATTCGTCGAATTGGAATTCATGTGTTGAATGTTATCGTATTTTAAAATAAAATGAATAGACAATAAAAACTACATTTTTATTGTGAATATGAAGTGTTAAAAACGTTCACGTGTTGAATAAATATTTTTGATGATAAAAATATTTCTTTTATCATGTATACGCTTTGATAAAAATACACACGTGTTGAAATAAATATTAGTTTGCTAGAAATATTATTATTAGCTTTGTTCTGCATATATATACATGTGTTGAACAGGGAAAATGGATTAGCTGTAGAGTAAAGAAATTATTTGCGTGCCCGACAAATAGGTAAGCCTTAATGAGTTGGCTGCGCAATTTTATTTTTATATCAACTCCTGTGAATGACATTGGATGCGGAGTGCTGGTTATTCTGTGTGAAATAATAAACATCGCCATAGGATAATAACAATTAATTTTGAACTACACTACATGGCACACTTCTTGACGATGGGCATACTTCTTGATGATAGGCATACTTCATCATATACCACATAAGCATTTGGAGCTTGTGTGACGAGGTTGAAGATTTAACCTACGAGCGAGAGGCTCGTATGGCGATGACCATATATTACAGATTGAACTGATGACTATATATTACAGGTTGAACTGGTGACGGATATGGACTATATAAAATTGTAACGATAAATTGCCAGATTAATAAAAACCCCACACGGGTCTGGAGTTGACAATAATCACGTCTCTCTAGTCATTAGATACGACACATGGACTATTTATTTCCCACACGGGACGAGGTGACGAGGATTTATCCTCTGGAGCATTTAAAATACACACTCCCTCAGGCTTTGACAGAGTGACGAGAATTTATTCTCTGGAGTTATTATCTATACACACTCCCCTGTAAACACCATAATATATCACTAAAAATATGTGTATGCTTTATAGGATTTATTGGGTACCTAACACGTCCCTATAAATTTCCAAACCCCTCCCCGTACAAAGGAGGTTATGGCGAAAATTTTCGAAATATTAAGACGTTAGTGAAATATTTGAAGTGAAAACGATGTTGAAATTAATGAATGAAATATATTTGAGATTAAAGAATGAATTATATTTATATATATAAATATAAATAGAATGGAAAGGAATCGAAGCCGTGCAGTTCGTGTTTTGAAATCGTAATTTGAATCGATTGGTACGAGAAATCCGACCATCGGATTTTCCCGAAACCGCAACCGTTGGGTTCGCCTTGGAAATATCTTTCCAACGGCACGAACCTTGTAAAAATCCAACGGTTGGGTTGTCTGGAATGCTTAATTCAAACCTAAAGAAAAACAGCGCCAGAATCGTTTATATTTATATATAAATATAAATATAATTAAATTAAATCGAATAACGACGCTGCAGTTCGAATTTTGAAACCGTAACTTCAAACGACTAGTGTGGAAGATCCGACCGTCGAATTTTCACGAAACTGGAACCGTTGGGTTCGCTTTGGGAATATCTTCCCAGTGGTATAGACTTTGTAGAAATCCAACAGTTAGATTTCCCGATATATGTAAAACAAATTAGGGGAAAAACAACGCTAGTGCCACGGCACGGCCTGAATCGTCGTTTAATTGAATATGGCCTTTTTTAAATAAATAAAAATGGCGAAAAATCGCTATAAAATATTATAAGTAACATAGATTGGAAATAAACCAATTTGGCTTGATCTGTTGATATTTGATGGTTGTATGTGTTTGACACGAAAATTATACTAAAGAACTGAAATGTGAATGTCGAATAATATAACCATGGAAAGAATTGATTTGAATTCTAATTACGTGAATTATTTGAAAAGGCCGAGCTAACCCTCATTTCAAATAATTGATCGAACGATTCGAATTGGAAAATACAAAGACGATTCAAGACCGACGATCTTCATATCGGTTGGATGGGCGCTGCTGAGGTTCCTGATTGGAGTAGCTACCGGGAAGGAACGGAAGTAGTAGCCGTATGAACGTATGTGCCGATTGTACGGATATACGAGGAATTTGACGCCTCCGGTTTCGTTCAGACCCAGAACGGACTTGTAAATGGACTGTGTGTCTGACATTGGATTTTGTTCTATACCGGTTGATCTCTGTTAAATATATATCTGTTTGGCGGCGGAGAATTTATTCTTTTGCTTAACGCCCTTCTCTGAGACGTACGAGCTCAGAGGTTATATATCGATATAAATCAGTCATATGGAGTGGACTGCCTATGTGGCATGCCAAGATGCTGTGACCAAGGCTTTTGTTGCAAAGCAAAGTCTTGTGTTTGATGATCAAAGCACGACCTGCATAGCCTGGCTTTGTGTATAGCGTGGATTCGCGAGCCTCACACCTCGGTATGAGTTAAAAACGGGATACGGACCGCTGGGAGGACACGATGTTTCTTTCTAGCTATGGTGGTGTCAGTGACCTACCAGCCCTGACATTTATATCTACTTTTCACCTTTGTGGTTGTTGGAATGCGAGGCGCCTCGATTATAGGTCTGTAAGGACCGGGAAACGTGTGTTTAGGAATTGCCAATCCTCAAACGTAAGAGAGGACCGGTCCAGCCGATCCAGGGGTTACCCAGTGTGCGTAGTCCTGAGGCATTTGCTAGAATGTCTCGAAGCAGAGAGGAGCTTGCCCCTTGCCTCGACTCATGACGGAAATCCAATTTCCAATACGAAATAACGGATTCGATTGTAGAACTAGTATGGCGACATAGTATATGGTAGCTATGCCACCTATGATTGATATTTATGATGCTATTCGTTTTGAAACATATATGCACTAGTAATAATATCAAATGATTTTGCTTTACCCGTATCAAGCATATTTGGCCATTATAAGGTAAAACTCTATCCTCCGGTTTGCGTTGCATTGTATGATGGGACTTGAGTCTTATAATGGCTACATTCTTTTTAAAAAGCATTGCGTTGTTTTAAAGAATTTACTTTGTTTTAAATGCACCAGCAATCACTGGAGTAAACCCGTTCCGCGAAAGTGGCGTGGTCCTATGATTTTCTTATTACTGTTGTTTAAATTGTTAAGTAGATTTCTCATACCAGTCCCCGTGACTGACTCGTTGTTTGTTTCACTTTGCAAACGCGGGTGCCCTTATTTTCACACGGGCAGCCTAGTTCACAGGTGACAGGTTGTTTTTGGCTCAGCACTGTAGTATGGAGTGCATTTTGGCTCATGGCGAGGCTGACTTCACCGAGATGACTTTGACATTTTCCGCCATTATTGTATTTATATTATGATTCCGCCACAGGCGATGCAGACTGTTTTACTTCCAGTACTTATTATCGTATGTATATGTACCGCCTTCGGCGATGTAGACTGATACCCTTATTATGTCTCACTGCATGTATATATTCCGCCTCTGGCGATGGTGACAGATCATCCCCCCTTTATTTACTAAGTTATATCCTACGTTGTGCTATTCTGATGTTGTTACATGTTATGAATTCGCTGTCATATCCATGTAAAAGTATTCTATTTATCGTTTTTGCTATTATCTGTTCTCTGTTATGATGATTGATGCGTTATATTCCAATGATTATCCTTAATACCGTCACACGGATTTGGGGATCGTCACAGTTGGTATCAGAGCTTTGGTTAACCTTAGTTCCGGGATCTAACACATTAAACACCTCGTCAAAATAGAATCAGAAGTGTTCTAAGGCGAGTAGCTCATTAGAGATAGGATTAGCGATGTCCTAGAATGAGCTAAGCAGATTAGCAAAACCCATATGATCAGTACATCATTACCTTTCCTTATGTTTCCCTACTTTATCATATATGAAAGTTATCATTTCTGTGAGCTTGACTCTTTTCTTGCTTATACAGTACTCTATCTAATGGCTACGCGAGCAGCAGCAGCCAGAGGTGGCCGTGGAGGCCGAGCAGGCATAGCAGGAGGATGGGGAAATATCCCCGTAGCTGAGCAGGGCCCTATTATACAGCCACCAGCACCCCAGGACTTTGAGCTAGACAGAGTAGCGAAGAGATATAGGAACCTGGGGGGAAAACCCTTTTCTGGCCTTGGTACAGTGACAGAGGCTATTGCTTGGTTGAAGACCTGTGAAAAGATTTTTGAGGGCATGGGATTGGGGACCAACAACAAAGCACGTCTAGGTATTTGACTCTTGCAGGAAGAAGCAGAGTTGTGGTGGGATGCCATCACCTCAGAAGATGTGGCAGGTATGGTTAGGACCTGGGAGCAATTCAAGACCATGTTCAACGAGAAGTTCGTACCTGAGCAGGCCTTAGAGCGGATGCGAGAGCAGTTTGCTAATCTCCAGCAGGGAGATCTCTCTATCCAAGATTACCTCAATAAATTCACTCAGTTGTCGCGCTATGCTCCAGAGCTTATTATGACTAACAAAGCTAAGAACAAGAGGTTTATATTTGGGCTACGGCGCAAGTACCATGACAGGGCCATGAGCAACATCAAACTCTCATTCTCAGAATTAGTAGAAATGGCCTGCAATTATGAAGATATGGATGAAAGACACTCCAACCAAGACCGCGCCAAAAGCCAAGCTGGAAATAAGCGCAAGGCTTCAGCAGATCAGCCAGGGTCCAGCATTTCAGCGGCCGCTACTCAGCAACCTGGAAAGATACCGAAAGGAAGCTGCTACAACTGCGGGAAGACAGGACATTTTTCTAATGTGTGCAAAGCCCCGAAGAAGCTAAAGGCAAATCCAGACCACAGCTCAGCAGAATGCTACAACTGCCATAAGAAAGGGCACTATAGCAAGAATTGTCCTCTGAAGCAGAATGCACAAGTGGCTAATGTGTATGACGGGGAGACCCCGCAAGCTATCACCGATGGATCAGGTAAACCCGACGTCTTGGGAGGTACCCTTACCATTAAAAATATTCATGTTTCTGTACTTTTTGATACTGGTGCATCACGTAGCTTCATTTCTAGTAACACTGTTCACAAGTTAAAATTGAAACAAAGAAAGCTTAAAGAACCAATTAAAGTTCAAAACCCGATAGGAGGTTCTGTTAGTCTCAGTTCATATTGTAGAGTACCTATTTCCTTTTCTCGATACCGATTTCCTTTTGATTCGATTGTCATGGATTTACGTGAGTTCGATATTATTCTGGGGCTTGATTGGTTGACAAAATATAAGGCTGAAGTTAGATGCGCCGAGAGAATCGTGAAAGTTAAAACAAAATTTGGGCATATCACTATACCATGTCTCGGTTCAGAGCCGGATAGAATAGAATTTTGGTCTTCTTTGGAAGTTACTCCCACTTCATTAGAAAAGATACCGGTCGTTAAAAATTACGCGGATGTATTTAAAGAAGTAGAAAACTTACCGCTGCAAAGAGAAATTGAATTTAGAATTGATCTAATTCCTAACGCCCAACCAGTAGTACATCCAATTAGAAGAATGGCCCCGAAAGATAAAGAAGAGTTAGGTAGTCAAACTCGAGAATTGCTTTGGAAAGGTCTGATCAGACCGAGCTTTTCAGCTTGGGGAGCAGCAGTAGTATTTGTCCCGAAATCAGACGGTACTCTAAGACTTTGTGTTGATTACCGAGATCTCAATAAGCAGACACTGAAGAACAAATATCCCTTGCCTCGGATAGACGATCTATTAGATCAATTAAATGGGGCAACAGTATTCTCCAGAATGGACCTAGCTACAGGTTTCCACCAATTACGTATAGCCGAAGATTGTGTTCCTTTGATAGCCTTCAGGGGTCCCGATTTATTCTACGAATGGTTAGTAATGTCGTTCGGCTTGTGTAACGCTCTGGCATACTTCGTCGATCTTATGAACAGAGTGTTCCGTGGTGTATTGAATAAATTTGTGCTAGTCTTCATCGATGACATTTTAATCTACTCCAAGTCAGAAGGCGAGCATGCAAAACATTTAGAACAAGTGTTGATAATTCTGAGGAGAAATATCTTGAAAGCTAAATTTTCTAAGTGTGTCTTCTGGCAAGATGAAGTTAAGTTCCTGGGCCATGTCGTATCGAAGGAAGGGATTGCTGTAGATCCAAGCAAAATTACGGCGATTCAGAACTGGAAACAACCTACTACCCCCACAGAAGTTCGAAGTTTCCTTGGATTGGCTAGTTACTATCGGAAATTTGTTCAGGATTTTTCAAAGATATCAGGGGTATTGACAAAGCTTACAAAGAAGCATGAGAAATTCAAATGGAATCCCGAATGTGAAGAAGCTTTCCAGGAGCTGAAACTGAAATTGACAACTGCTCCGGTGTTGACCATTATAGAAGGCAACCAAGACTTGACTGTATGGACAGATGCTTCTATTAGAGGGCTTGGCGCAGTATTAATGCAAAAGGGCCAAGTGGTCGCTTATGCCAGCCGTCAGCTGAAGCCGCATGAAAGAAACTATGCAACTCATGATCTTGAGTTATTAGCTATCGTGTTTGCTTTAAGAATCTGGAGGCATTATTTATTGGGCGAGAAGTTCGAACTATTTACCGATCATCAATCATTGAAATATCTATTCACTAAGAAAGATCTAAACTTGAGACAACAACGTTGGTTAGAATTCCTTACAGCATATGATTTTGAGATTCTATACACTCCGGGGAAAGCCAATGTTGTCGCAGATGCACTCAGTAGAAAGAATGAAATCATCGCTAGCTTTATCATCACGTCTTCATTGATTGACAAGATTTCGGTTCTTCAGAAAGACGATGAATTTATTCAGAGAATTAGTCAGAGAGTCAAGGGAGGTGAATCCACAAGTTTCCGACTCGATGACAAAGGAGTTCTTAGATTAAAGGGTAGAATTTGTATCCCAAATCTTCCAGAGCTTCGAAGAGAAATACTTGATGAATGTCACAAGTCCAAACTAAGCATCCATCCCGGTGTGAGCAAAATGTATAACGACATCAAGCGCACATTCTGGTGGAGATCGATGAAAAGGGATATTTCATTATATGTTAGCAGATGCTCCACTTGTCAGCTAGTTAAGAGCGATCAGCAGAAATTGGCTGGACTATTACAACCTTTAGAAATTTCAGGATGGAAGTGGGAGCAAATTTCGATGGACTTCATTGATGGCTTGCCTCGAACTAAGAAAGGAAACGACAGTATATGGGTGATCGTAGATCGTTTCACGAAGACTGCCCATTTCATACCTGTCCGATCCAACGGAACGACTCAAAGTTTAGCATAGATTTACTTCAAAGAAGTAGTTAAACTGCATGGAGTGCCGCTCAATATAGTCAGTGATAGAGATCCCCTATTTACTAGCAAATTCTGGGAAGCATTCCAGACAGAATTGGGAACCAAATTGAATCTAAGCACCGCTTATCACCCTCAGACGGACGGCCAAACTGAGAGGGTGAATAGAATCCTAGAAGATTTACTGCGGGCTTGCGTTATTGATTTTGGAGGCTCATGGGAAGATCACTTACATTTAGCCGAATTCTCTTATAACAATAGCTATCAAGCAAGTTTGGGAATGTCTCCATTTGAAGCGTTATACGGTAAACCGTGCAGATCTCCCGCATGTTGGGTAGAACCTGGCAACAGACTTGTGTTAGGGCCAGATATGATTCGAGAAGCATCTGATAAAGTCGATTTCATTAAGAAGCGATTGAAAACCGCACAAAGCCGACAAAAAAGTTATGCTGATGCGAGAAGAAGAGATTTATCATTTGCCGTTGGCGATTATGTTTATTTAAGAGTTTCTCCGATGCGGGGAGTAATCAGATTTGGTAAAACTGGGAAGTTGGCACCGAGATTCATTGGTCCCTTTCCTATAGTCGAACGGATTGGAACTCTGGCATATAAGGTTTCATTACCTGATTGGTTGCCTGGTGTACATGATGTGTTCCACGTTTCTCAACTCAGAAAACATGTGCATGATCCAGATCTTGTTGTAGAAGAAGCAGCGCAACAGGATATAGACATAACTCCAGAATTAGCAGTCAGAAGAGAGCTATTAATGATCGTTGGCAAAGAAACTAGAGAGCTAAGGAGCAAAAAGATTCATTTAGTTAAAGTGCAGTGGAGTAGTGATCCTAGAGACTGTACTTGGGAGACTGAGGAAAGCATTAAACAAGCCTACCCCAAATGCATAGTGGACATCTCTGACTAACTCGGGTGCAAGGTACCTTTACAATACTTTGCATTTACATTTTGTTCCCTACTTTGCTGTTATTTCCTTTTCGAGGACGAAAAGTTTTAAGTGGAGGAGAATGTAATAACCCGGAAAATGTGAACCAATTTAAAAATTTTAAAATTGGTTATTGTCAAAGAATTTGAACAGTTGAAATAGCATATTTCAATAAAAGAATGAATTGGGAATAGTGAGGCAGTTTGAAAATTAGAATACAAACTTTGTCTGACTGTACCGGGTGGAAAATATAACAGATTTTAGCGAAACCAAAAATATTTAAATCTGTTTATGAATACCTTTCTAACGAATCTGAAAAATCGAAGTTTCATAACAGGAATCAAAAGTTAAGGCCAAATGAATTTTCAGCAAGGTCGCTATATAGAATATATAGCCCTTGAAAATAGATATTTTGCATACGACCTCGAAATTCGACGAAACCACTTTTGTTGGATCCGGGATGTCAAACTATTGCTAGGTTTCAAATTTCATAATTTTTGAAGCTAGTATGTGAGCGGGGCAAAAGAAAATGTGATTGGCCAATTTCTGTTAAAATGGGTCGACCTGAAAATGGACATTTTGCATATGAGCTCAGAATTCGACGAAACTGGTTTTGTTGGTACCGTATCGTCAAAACAAAGCTAGATTTATTTTTCTGGAATTTTTCGATTCAGTTTGTGGCCCTAGCAAATTGAAATGTACGTTCAAATTGAATATAAAATGTTTTATACTTTGATTTGAAAAATAACTGACTGTAACAGTCGAATTGGCCAACGAAACATATCCCATTGTGTCCGGAATGGGGGTATTTGGCTAGGGGCGACAGTCGTTGGGTTGAGATTGGTGTACGTTGGCTAGAAAGGGTATTATAGGAATTTAAAAATATAATAAATTAGAAAATATCTTTCATTTTCTCTCACTTCAGAAAAGTCGATCGACCCCCTGAAACGAACAACGTAAATCTTTCAAACGTTTCCCCCTCGATCGCCGCTGCCACAGTCAATTTCGCCGCCGCCTCCAGTTGGCAATTCCGATCGCCTTCCTCCCCTCTTCAAATCAAACCCAGCCTCGTCTGAAACCATCGAGTATCGACGTCGAGATTCACCCAGGAAGTCTTCACCTTTGGAGTGCCCCGATCGCCAGAGGAGCCGCCGAGTTCGCCGCCACCACCGTCGATAGAAAGCCAGTTCGAAGCCCTTCGACGCCGTATAGTCTGATCGGGACAACGAGGTACGGTTTTGATTTAAAATCAAAACCTAGTTTCGAAGGTTTGCAAACCCTTCTGCTTTGAATTTCTGAATTGAAAATAACACTTTTAAGTGTTGCAAAACTTTGAAAAATCATATCTTTTTAGTGTGTTAACGAAATTCAATGAAACAGGAAACATCGAGACCGCAGGGAGGCTCTCTACCATGTAGCAGAACCCACGGATTTTTCTGATCTTCCTACGATTTTTAACACTACAAAAACCAATGTGAGGAATCTAAATTAAACTGGGTGAATGGAATCGTGTTGTATAAATTATATAAGCGAAGTGTAAATTATATACGCATTGTATACCTCATGTACATGTGTTGTATAAGTTATATTAGCGATGTATAAATTATACAAGCGTTGTATGAAACATATATGCTTTGAATTGTGATGAAATGCAAGTGAATTATAGAAATAATATATATATATATATATATATATACTCCCCTCGTCCACAGACCATGGACGATATTTATTGCTTGTGATTGGCGTGATATTATAGGTTATGACGAATGGTTGGAAATAATTGTTTGTGGTTGATATTATGGTTGAAAAATACCCTCTTGTGGTTGAAACAAATTAGAATAGGATTGTGGAAATGAAAATAAAACATGCCGCCTGCGTGCGAACTAGATGCATGATCCCCATTGTCAAAAACCGCGAGGTTTTAAGGTAGAGCGAGGAGCCGTACTAGGGACGGTCCCGGTTTTAACTACCCTGCCGTTATGCTGCCGAAATTTTCTGAAATATTCATGCGATATAATAATTTTCATTTGTTGAAACTAATTACATATGTTGAAACCAATATTCATGTGTTGAATTGAAATTCATTCGTTGAGTTGAAATTCATGTGTTGAATATTATTCGAATTTTAAACAAATAGATTAACGATAAAAATCACATTTTTATATATATACAAACTATAGAGAATATTCATGTGTTGAATTGAAAATCATTCATTGAGTTGAAATTCATGTGTTGAATATTATTCGAATTTTAAACAAATAGATTAACGATAAAAATCACATTTTTATATATATACAAACTATAGAGAATATTCATGTGTTGAATTGAAATTCATTCGTTGAGTTGAAATTCATGTGTTGAATATTATTTGAATTTTAAACAAATAGATTAACGATAAAAATCACATTTTTATATATATACAAACTATAGAGAATATTCATGTGTTGAATTGAAATTCATTCGTTGAATTGGAATTCATGTGTTGAATGTTATCGTATTTTAAAATAAAATGAATAGACAATAAAAACTACATTTTTATTGTGAATATGAAATGTTAAAAACATCACGTGTTGAATAAATATTTTTGATGATAAAAATATTTCTTTTATCATGTATACGCTTTGATAAAAATACACACGTGTTGAAATAAATATTAGTTTCCTAGAAATATTATTATTAGTTTTGTTCTGCATATATATACATGTGTTGAACAGGGAAAATGGATTAGCTGTAGAGTAAAGAAATTATTTGCGTGCCCGATAAATAGGTAAGCCTTGATGAGTTGGCTGCGCAATTTTATTTTTATATCAACTCCTGTGAATGCCATTGGATGCGGAGTGCTGGTTATTCTGTGTGAAATAATAAACATCGCCATAGGATAGTAACAATTAATTTTGAACTACACTACATGGCATACTTCTTGACGATGGGCATACTTCTTGATGATAGGCATACTTCATCATATACCACATAAGCATTTGGAGCTTGTGTGACGAGGTTGAATATTTACCCTACGAGCGAGAGGCTCGTATGGCGATGACCGTATATTACAGATTGAACTGATGACTATATTTTACAGGTTGAACTGGTGACTGATATGGACTATATAAAATTGTAACGATAAATTGCCAGATTAATAAAAACCCCACACAGGTCTGGAGTTGACAATAATCACGTCTCTCTAGTCATTAGATACGGCACATGGACTATTTATTTCCCACACGGGACGAGGTGACGAGGATTTATCCTCTGGAGCATTTAAAATACACACTCCCTCAGGCTTTGACAGGGTGACGAGAATTTATTCTCTGGAGTTATTATCTTTACACACTCCCCTGTAAACACCAGAATATATCACTAAAAATATGTGTATGCTTTATAGGATTTATTGGATACCTAACACGGCCCAATAAATTTCCAAACCCCTCCCCGTACAAAGGAGGTTATGGCGAAAATTTTCGAAATATTAAGGTGTTAGTGAAATATTTGAAGTGAAAACGATGTTGACATTAATGAATGAAATATATTTGAGATTAAAGAATGAATTATATTTATATATATAAATATAAATAGAATGGAAAGGAATCGAAGCCGTGCAGTTCGTGTTTTGAAATCGTAATTTGAATCGATTGGTACGAGAAATCCGACCATCGGATTTTCCCGAAACCGCAACCGCTGGGTTCGCCTTGGAAATATCTTTCCAACGGCACCAACCTTGTAAAAATCCAACGGTTGGATTGTCTGGAATGTTTAATTCAAACCTGCGAAAAACAGCGCCAGAATCGTTTATATTTATATATAAATATAAATATAATTAAATTAAATCGAATAACGACGCTGCAGTTCGAATTTTGAAACCGTAACTTCAAACGACTAGTGTGGAAGATCCGACCGTCGGATTTTCACGAAACTGGAACCGTTGGGTTCGCTTTGGGAATATCTTCCTAGTGGTATATACTTTGTAGAAATCCAACGGTTAGATTTCCCGATACGTGTAAAACAAATTAGGGGAAAAACAGCGCCAGTGCCACGGCACGGCCTGAATCATCGTTTAATTGAATATGGCCATTTTTAAATAAATAAAAATGGCGAAAAATCGCTATAAAATATTATAAGTAACATAGATTGGAAATAAACCAATTTGGCTTGATCTGTTGATATTTGATGGTTGTATGTGTTTGACACGAAAATTATACTAAAGAACTGAAATGTGAATGTCGAATAATATAACCATGGAAAGAATTGATTTGAATTCTAATTACGTGAATTATTTGAAAAGGCCGAGCTAACCCTCATTTCAAATAATTGATCGAATGATTCGAATTGGAAAATACAAAGACGATTCAAGACCGACGATCTTCGTATCGGTTGGATGGGCGCTGCTGAGGTTCCTGATTGGAGTAGCTACAGGGAAGGAATGGAAGTAGTAGCCGTCTGAACGTATGTGTCGATTGTACGGATATACGAGGAATTTGACGCCTCCGGTTTCGTTCAGACCCAGAACGGACTTGTAAATGGACTGTGTGTCTGACATTGGATTTTGTTCTATACTGGTTGATCTCTATTAAATATATATCTGTTTGGCGGCGGAGAATTTATTCTTTTGCTTAACGCCCTTCTCTGAGATTTACGATCTAAGAGGTTATATATCGATAGAAATCAGTCGTATGGAGTGGACTGCCTATGTGGCATGCCAAGATGCTATGACCAAGGCTTTTGTTGCAAAGAAAAGTCTTGTGTTTGATGATCAAAGCACGGTCTGCGTAGCCTGGCTTTGTGTATAGCGTGGATTCGCGAGCCTCGCACCTCGGTATGAGTTAAAAACGGGATACGGACCGCTGGGAGGACACGACGTTTCTTTCTAGCTATGGTGGTGTCAGTGACCTACCAGCCCTGACATTTATATCTACTTTTAACCTTTGTGGTTGTTGGAATGCGAGGCTCCTCGATTATAGGTCTGTAAGGACCGGGAAACGTGTGTTTAGGAATTGCTAATCCTCAAACGTAAGAGAGGACCGGCCCAGCCGATCCAGGGGTTACCCAGTGTGCGTAGTCCTGAGGCATTTGCTAGAATGTCTCGAAGCGGAGAGGAGCTTGCCCCTTGCCTCGACTCATGACGGAAATCCAATTTCCAATACGAAATAACGGATTCGATTGTAGAACTAGTATGGCGACATAGTATATGGTAGCTATGCCACCTATGATTGATATTTATGATGCTATTCGTTTTGAAACATATATGCACTAGTAATAATATCAAATGATTTTGCTTTACCCGTATCAAGCATATTTGGCCATTATAAGGTAAAACTCTATCCTCCGGTTTGCGTTGCATTGTATGATGGGACTTGAGTCTTATAATGGCTACATTCTTTTTAAAAAGCATTGCGTTGTTTTAAAGAATTTACTTTGTTTTAAATGCACCAGCAATCACTGGAGTAAACCCGTTCCGCGAAAGTGGCGTGGTCCTATGATTTGCTTATTACTGTTGTTTAAATTGTTGAGTAGATTTCTCATACCAGTCCCCGTGACAGACTCATTGTTTGTTTCACTTTGCAAACGCGGGTGCCCTTATTTTCACACGGGCAGCCTAGTTCACAGGTGACAGGTTGTTTTTGGCTCAGCACTGTAGTATGGAGTGCATTTTGGCTCATGGCGAGGCTGACTTCACCGAGATGACTTTGACATTTTCCGCCATTATTGTATTTATATTATGATTCCGCCACAGGCGATGCAGACTGTTTTACTTCCAGTACTTATTATCGTATGTATATGTACCGCCTTCGGCGATGTAGACTGATACCCTTATTATGTCTCACTGCATGTATATATTCCGCCTCTGGCGATGGTGACTGATCATCCCCCCTTTGTTTACTAAGTTATATCCTACGTTGTGCTATTCTGATGTTGTTACATGTTATGAATCCGCTGTCATATCCATGTAAAAGTATTCTATTTATCGTTTTTGCTATTATCTGTTCTCTGTTATGATGATTGATGTGTTATATTCCAATGATTATCCTTAATACCGTCACATGGATTTGGGGATCGTCACACTATGGCCTTTCGATGTACGGGGAATTGATTTAGTTGGACCCTACTAATCTCTAAAGGAGGAGTTAAGTATGCGGTAGTAGCCATCGATTACTTTACCAAATGGATTGAAGCAGAACCACTCCCTACCATCACATTAAAGAAGGTACTGAATTTCATGATAAAACATGCAGTGGAATCCCTTATAAGATCATTTCTGACAATGGAACACATATTGAGAGCAAAGAATTCACACGGTTCTACGATAAAATGGAATCATCAGGAAGAATCATCAAGAGTTTCTCTTCCGTAGCACACCCAAGGGAAAATGGCATCGTCGAAGCTGGTAATAAAACCATAAAGACGATCCTAAAGAAGCGACTAATCCAAGCTAAAGGAAATTGGCCGGACGAGTTTCCCATATTGCTTTGGACCTACATAACTTCCCTAAAACAGCAACAGGATATACTCCGTACTCACTAACCTACGGATGCGAAGCTATGCTCCCAATCGAACTTGAGATACCTTCGCATAGAAGGATAGCTTACGCATTTAACCCAATCAGGAAATGAAAAAGGAATCCTTAGACCTAATTCAAGGGTTGAGAGACGAAGCAACCATTAGAACTGTTGAATATCAAATAAGAATCACCAAATACTATAACTCAAGAGTAAGAACAAGAACCTCTCTGTAGCATCCCGAGAAATTCGACACTCGAATTCAGACACTAATACATCCCGTGTCCAAATCCAAGTATCAAAAATCCAGAAAGCTAATAGAAAGAAGTTAGAGGGTGAGAGAAGAAAGAAAGAAATATTAGAATAGAAGAATAAGAAGATCAGAGTCTCACAGCAGAAATGGACAAAATATAATAATCAATAATACTTTATACAAAAAGAACTATATAACATTACAACTTTAGAGTATACATTCACAACAATACAACACACAGTGGAAATAAACTAGTACCGGAAAATATATAGAATTTGTCTTGGCTTCAACACCATCTCTGGAACTCCAAGTGAAAACCTAACCTGGAAATACACTCGATCTAACCCGAGCACATTTGAAGCAAAGCAAAATTCATCCGGATCAGTCTGGAATACTTTCAGTGATAAATTCATACAACAACCAACTTTTTCAACTTTGAAAATTCTTTTTGAAAGAAAAGGATAATAGTAAGATCAATCCACACGTAAACACGGACGGTTTTTACCTTACTATAACCCAAAACATTTCTTGAAATCAATATCATAATCTGATATTATAATAGTGTCTAAATACAAGTAAATAGAATCTAGCAGAACGCTTTCATCTCACGCTCCACATATATAGTATACAATCAAAACTGCGGACACTTATTGGAGACTGGATTCCGATTATGACAAGGTATGGAACCACCTGCCGATAGTGTATCTCTAGAGAGGAATACACTGGGTTCAACAAGAACGTCTAGCAACCCGGCCCACACATGACCGACCACTCATTTCTCTTGAGTGTATCGAATATATTGCCACCTTACGGCTGCAGCCACCTAGTCCACGGAGATACAGAAAATGAAAGAAGTAACAAAATGAATATTCTCTAGATGGTGACAATACACCCTAATGGGCGCGACCCACATAGCCATGCTGCCTGCCCCATTTTTGTCATTTCCCAGTTGTGAGGCTTGAGGTTATAATCGAATTTTGAACATTTGGCCACCATGCACCTCATCCATACAAGTCATCCAGGAATAGGATGAACCGAAGGAACCCTCCTACCACATCCTAGTAATCACCCTACAGATCAATAGTGAGTAGTTCTTGCAATCCGTAGATTCCAATCACAACAGAATCATTGTTAACTCTGCGGATGAGGCAGAGGTGTTTGACAATAGTCCTTCCGCTCATGAAGATTTACGGTCTTCAATTGCTCCATCTCGATCACCATCTTCGACGTATTCGTATTTATTGGTCGAAATGGTTTTCGAATATAAATTCGATCCCGGTCTTTCCGTACCAATAACGTTGGGTCGGATTTTGATAGTCGGTTATTTAACTATCAAAATAAACAACCATAAAAATAAAATAGATTCATTTGGTTTATTACACAACATTACTTGGCCATTTTAAAGTAATATATCAGTTCTAATATATTAATGTTCTTTAATCATTTATATACTTGGAAAATTTTCTTAAACCATATCCAATTTCTTGTTAACTACCATTTCAAAACATTTGCTATAACATTACTTATTATCTATAATTGGAAATCGTTTCAACTTATCAGCGTAAAACAATCGTTACGAATCTCCTTTTGTTTCCATTATTTGAACACAATATCGTCGCTTATCGATTTAGAATGAACTCATTCTAAATCTCATTTCTTACTTTTGAAAATGTCGTTATATCCTCACCAATCTCCCTTTTATATATTTCTATTATGGGAATATCATTTCACATCCTCAAGCCCCTTTTTATTTCTTTTTATATTTGGAATCCCATCATATATATTCCCAACATTTTCAAATCACGTTACATTATTATTTATCAAAATAAATTTACTTCCAACATCTTCCCCATTACAACTAATATCATCCTTCGATAATCCTGAAGTTGTTCAAGTTGGGGTATTTTAATTACCTCTCAGACCTTGATCAACAACGTTCTTATCTTAAGATAAATATCAGTTGTAATACAAAAACCGATATTCATTACCATATCAAATCAAATCCCATTTTAGTTATACTTTAATGAAATCTCATCTCCTATTAATATAACGAACTTATCACATCATTTTAACTCTACTCGTCTTCTCCAACTTATAAAACTTTCCAAATTATGGTTTATAATACTATACTCATTCTTTGGAAATCTTATTACAATCTTAAGCACATTAACTAAATAATTAGTAACTATCGTTTACACTCTTTTCAAATGACTTTACCAATCCCCTTTAACCCAGTGCATACGAGACTCGATTCTAAAATGGAATCCTTTATTTAAAACTTCTGATAACTTTATTCAAAATCTATTTCCTTTATATTTCGATAAAACCTCATTCCTTATTTAATATAGCAAATTTAGATTGCAACATTTAACCTAACTCGTCCCACAAATTTAATTCATATTCGGGTTTTCATTTTGATTTCCATTCAATACATTCCCCAGTCCCTAGCTGTAACTTAGTTGAGAAAATAATCTCTTAAATATCAACCCCGAAGGCCGAAACCAACATCAGATCAATACCTAGTAAATCATTTAACTCAACTGATCTCCATCTTAGTTTTGATTCTTAAATTCCAAATATTCAGCTTTTATTCCATTTACTGGTCATATTAAAGTTTATAACTTAAATAATTCGTTCAATAATTGAAATCACTTACATTATACTTAATAACTTGGTTTCAATAACTTGGTCAAATTCTTGGACTTATGAAATCCAATTATATCCCAATAATCATTTTAATTAAAACTCCAATGACTCATATTATTATAAACCTCAAATCGTTTAAATACTCATTTACTATAACAGTGTTTTATAAACTTTATAAGCCTTCATAAATATATTTTAAACTCCAGTATTACCACTTTGATAATTATGGATAATAACCAAATAAAAATGTTTACTTTACCTTCTACTATTTCCATTAACTTAACAAACCAATCTAATAATCAATTTCAGTTAACACATTTACTTGACCAACTCAAACCCGATTAATTTGTTAATCAACTCCAATTAGCCCTTTCATATAAATTAATTAATAATATAATTAATTTAAATAATCTCATTTACTTTGATTATTATTAAATAACCAATAATCAAATCCAGCATAATTCCATTTTAATTGTTCTCTAAAACAATTAATTGTTACATTAACTTCTGTCCACATTGTTTATAGATCTTATCATTATAAGATTCATTTTTATAAAATCCTCTGATAATCACTTGTAATAAATAATAAATATTTAATTCCTTTATAAACTCTATTTAAAATAATATATTTTTAAAATCGATCTTCAGCTATAAAAATAAATTTATAACTTCATTACCATCAGTTTACCATACTGTATATTCAACAATCTGCTATTTATTTGGGCCATCTGCTATTTATTTCTCAACCATACTGTATATTGATTCAAAACTCAACGATATTCAACAATGAGCAGGTTTTAAAGTCAAAGAGGTTTAATCGCTTCATATATAATATGAAATAAACAGTATACTAAATATTTGACGAACCCGGTTTGATTCCTCCTATCTGTTCTTCCCAGCATCACAGATCATTAAAATATTTCATATCAACATATAATTTTATATTAAACAACGATGACCTAATTCACATCAAACATTAAATCAACCATAAGCATTCAAGGCATCCAGTCAACCAATTATCAATAATTGAATTTAATTATATGAATTTAATCACATCATAGGATTCCAGAAAAGTGTGAGAATTAACTCACCTGGTATTTTTTTTCGATCAACGATTCAGGTGTTATTTCGTTAAATTTTAAACCGATGTTTAAAATTAACGAAAATCCGATTGCTTCCGTTCCTTCCCGAGCCAGCACAATAGCGTAGTACTCGTCACTGTGAATCCATCGCTTCTGGTCTTGCGTGATTCTGATTACAGACGAGTTGGTTATCGCGATTTCAAGTCATAACATTTAAAATAAAATTTAACTAAAATTAACTAATATCCTTATTACCTTAATCAACATTGACCCTGATCAGCTGCTAACTATCCCTAATTAATCACGCCCCTTCTTCGATTCTGATTGCAGAAGCTCAACTTTCTCTTGATGATTTACCGTTCCCTTTTTCCTTTTTATCTATGTATATTAAAATAATAAAATTAACCAATGAAATCTTAAACTAAATTAACCGTTAATGATCATCTAATGATTACCTTAACGTTTTTCAATTACCAGCATGATGTTCCCTGATCCACGTTTTCGTCTGCACACAAATGAAACCGCCGGACTCTGTTACCTTGCTACTACCAACGTTCCATCCTTTTTCTTTAATTTTATTTTTTTTCTTTTCTTTTAAGAAAGCCCGCAAGCCATCAACCTGCTACTCAACTCAAAGTCCACCTCAAATTATCTGCACCCATATACCCTCCTGCAAAAACCATTTTCTTTCCGAAATGATTTATCTTTCTCCTGTACATCTTCCCCACGAATGATAACTGTTGCTCTACCCACCGTGAGATCAACATCCCTCTTCAATCCCCCATGACAAAGCTTTCATTCCTCATATAAACAACACTTCTCATCACTTCATTTCCATGTCACTATACACCTTTCGGCCTTTTTGATTCCCACACTTCTACATATCGCGTTCACCACTCCTACACGTGACCTCTCTCATCAATGTTAACTCCCCCCACATTAATAATGTACCTTCTTCCATTCCACCTCCTTATATTTTCATTTTCTCTTTTTGCATAATGCTTCCTCTTCACTTCTACTCTCTGCATGCTGCAGAACCATACTTCACGCTATGCTGATGCAAGCTTCACCATCTTGAAAACTGAAACATCACACTTCATCTCTCTTCATCTCTCTTCCAAACACATACCTCCACACCAGATCTACACCAAACCCCGCAACTTGCCTTTCCAACGTTTCCCCATGCGCCAACATTTTAACAATACACCTCCACCAATTGGTCAGCTCAAACCCTTTCCCATATACAATATATCCTTCCAGTTCATCTGTCTTCAACTTCACGAACCCACTAGAGACCCTGTCGTTTACCTTGTTTGCATTACCGCTTCTGATGACCAACACTCCACCATGTCTTCGACCCCTTCAGACCATCCCAATACCAGCTGTCAGAGCTCTGCCTGACCGAGAACTGCCACCGCCTGGGACCACGATCGTCAGTAGCTTCCCACCTCGCTTATTCCCTTTTGCTGTCTCACCTTCGATTCTCATGAGACTCAACAAGTTCAAAAATTGGAACACAGCGTCATGCGAGCATAAGGGATTCAAGTGGGATTTTTATACGTTTTTCTTTGATTTTATATTATCCCTAGAAAGTTCAAAAGAAAGTGATGTTCCGTTTTTTAGAGATAGGCTCGGTTTAATATAACTAGGGAGAAACAAATGAAAACAAAATTTAAATAAGGAGATTTGGGTTGAGAGAGACTTGCTGTGAAGAGTTGCAAAGATGTGGACTGTGTATTTATAGAAGAATGGAAACGTGGCAACCACGTTTTAGGTTTGCCTAGGGAGGTGGCTTCAGAAATTAGTTGTGCATGGTAGGAGTAAGGTTACAGATGTAATAGCATGTGTTGTCTGAAATGAAATGTAGGTGACTGTGCGTAGCTGAAACAAATAGGGGTATAGGATTAAGCTGAGTTTTCTCGTCTTAGCTATGTTTTGATTGATCGTTTCCTTCCATCTATCGTTTGGTGGGTACGTGATTTGATTTGTGCAAGACCGGTGTGAGCTGTGTTTGCAATGTATATACGTAATGGTTTGCTAGCGTGTATAGGCATGATAGATTTTCAGAGCCCTTCTCCTTCCTTGTCAATTCAGTGCGTGCATTCAAGTAAGAAAAGAAAGGTGAGAAATGGCATTAGGAAAATAAAGAGAAAAAGAAAGACATATCAATGGTACATGTGTATCTCTTTTTAGTGTAAATATAGGCATGAAGAAGAAGTAGCTTTAGGCCATACGTTTCTTTACGTATGCATGTGAAATAGCTGGGTAGGAAGTGTAGGCATGTGCTCGACTTGGTTTGCACAACATTATGGATGTGCACTGTTTGATTCTTCAAATAAGTAGTGAAATTTTTTAAATAATCATGTGCATTTCATTTAATTTGCCTCCGCGTTTCAGTGCACCAAAAAGGGAGTCGTGTGTGTATATATATATATATATATATATATATATATATATATATATATATATATATATATATATATATATATATATATATATATATATATATATATATATATATATGGATTGTCTGATTTGTTTTAAAAAGTCATGCACTCCGATGTATCCAATTCCGTTCATTTACAAGCTACTACGGACAAAAATAAAAATACCATCGTGTTGAGCGATGTGACATGCTTCTAGAAAAATAATAATACAGACAAGTTAACTTTTTTTGTGAAACCCCAAAATACCGATACAGGGTGTAAAATACTCCAAATAAAAAGTTGCTTATTTTCCAAATTAAAAATTACAGTAAAATTCTAAAAATTAAATTATAACTACATCTCAAAAATCTTACCTAAATTCGAAATAAATCGTTATAGTTTATAAACGATTCCATAATGACTATTTCAGAATTTGATTTGGACATAAAACAAAATATACAATATGAAAACTCGATTTTCCTCTTTCATTAGAAAAATATTATCAATCGGAATCTGGTGTTTCTTGTTTCACAGAATTCTGACTTAAAACGGATTCTGTATAGTCAATTGAAGTTCAAACTCGATATTACGAACTACCGCGCCATTTCGAGTTCGTTTTATAATTCAAATATAAATATAAATGTTCAGTCATCGTTAAATTAGCGAATTCGATATTAAATCCATTTATATCCTAAATATAATATTTAAAACAAATTTAAATATTCGAATTCAAATAGCCGAAAAATCCGGGTCGTTACACTCTCAAAAAGGAGATTTGGTATTACGAAGGGTAATGGCCAATACTAAAAATACAGTAGATGGTCCTCTTGGCCCAAACAGGGAAGGACCCTTGATCATTCATCAAGAACTTGCACTTGATGCATACCGACTTTACAAGCCAAATGGTGATCTCGTACCTAGAACATGGAACACAGAACACTTGAGGCCATACTTCTCAACACTAAATGAATGAAACAAGGTCATCTTAATAACATCCACATGGTTAAGGGTACGATAACCCCCTCGAAATTAGGAATAACTCTAAATGGGTCAGATTACAATGGTTGAAAACCCTTGTCACTACCAAGATGGACAAGGTAAGGCACCCTTCACAGGGGGTGGTGTGTAAGCCTTTAACATCGTCCAAATCGGAAAGGACCGGGTTAAAGTATCAAAAGCGCAAGCCTCCAATCCTTGCCAGAAATGGTCGAGACAGAGCATCTAATATGCATGCCCTGCCTCTGCTTGTAGAAGAGTATGCTCTACCTCGGCTTGAACTACGCACGTCCTACCTCTGCTCGTAGAAGAGCATGTCCTATCTTTACTTATGTCCCTCGTTTTGCGCAGAAGGGAGCGAATGAAGCATGCTCTACCTCTGCTCACAAAAGAGCATGCTCTGCCTTTTCTTCAACTTAGCACGTCCTCCCTCTGCTCGTAGAAGAGAAAAGCTCTACCTATGCTTATGTATTTCCCGTAGAAAGGAACAACCAAAGCACGTACATCATCTACTTTGGCAATGTGAAGCTTGGAAAGTGGATAACAAAGCACGTCCATCCTCTGCTTTGTTGAGCCTAGAGAGTGGCCCTGTAAGCACGTACGTCCTCTGCTTACATACAATCCCGAGAGAAGGCAACAAAACCTATGGAGGAGCATTCTGAGCATGCAGTCACCTCTGCTTACACAAGCATTCTGCGGGATTGGAATGACACACAAACAATTTCTGCTTTAAAGAGCAAGCCTAGGAACGACGCAAATACCCGAATCTAGGTTTGGTTCGGGACTTCTATCAAATTCCAAAAGTGTATTTCTGATCTTCTATCATAAAATATCCAAATCTGGGGTTGGTTCGGGACTTCTATCAAATCTTAGAAGTGGGTTTCTAGTCTTCTATCATAAAATTCCCCAATCTAGGTTTGGTTCGGTACTTCTATCAAAAACCATAAGTGGATTTCTGGAAATCTATCATAGAATACCCAAATCTGGGTTTGTTTGGGACTTTTATCAAATACCAAAAGTGGATTTCTAGTGTTCTATCATAAAATACCCGAATCTGGGTTTGGTTTGGGACTTCTATCAAATGCCAGAAGTGGATTTATGGTCTTCTATCATAAATACCCGAATATGGGTTTGGTTCGAGACTTCTATCAAATACCAGAAGTGGATTTTTGGTCTTCTATCATAAAATACACGAATCTGGATTTGGTTCGGGACTTCTGTCAAATACCATAAGTGGATTCCTGATCTTTTATCATAAATACCCAAATTTGGGTTTGGTTCGGAACTTCTATCAGAAACCAGAAGTGGATTTCTGGTCTTCTATCATTAATGCCCAAATCTGCGTTCGATTCGGGATTTCTGTCGAATACCAAAAGTGGGTTTTCTGGTCCCTTATCATTAATACCTAATCTGGGTCGGACTCAAAACTTCTGTTATTATCAGAAGTAAACTTCTGATCATCCGTAGAATACCCAAATCAGAGTTCTAAGTCTTTTGGCTTATTGATTTAAAGAGCAAAATTTTGTCCCTTTATTGTTAAATGGTTTGATAAAGGCCATGCTTTCCTAAAGCTTATCATTTTATTTCGGATGGAAAGCTTCAAATCAATTATTGAATAGACAATCAGGAGTTCTTCACTATGGAGTTCGATAGTGAAGGAAGGTTTTACGACACCTTCCTCAGGAAAGTTTTCTAGAGTATTGTTGATTACTGACTAATTACACTATCCTATCACCGACCAAGTAAATTGTTAGACTTAGTTCAAACAGTGCTAAACATACTATGAACAAGTAAATACTATATGCATCCATTTCTGGGCACGAAACTAATGCAAAATAGTAGTTATTAAAGTTTATGTTGGAAATTTGCAGGTATTATTTCAATCAAGAGGCATTGTATGATGAATAGAAGAACTGACTTGAAAAGTTAGTAGCACCCCTTCACTAGGGGACAAATGTTACAACCATAATTCAACACTGAAAGTAAGTTAAGGTGAAGTGGTATTGAACAAAGTTGATCCGAAAGTAGAGGCTAATTTTCGAAAGCAGAGACTGATTACCGGAAGTAGAAGGCAAAGGCAGATTACCAGAAGTAGTGGTCAATGATCGAAAGTGGTAGATGTCCAAAAAAAAGAGCATTGTCAAAATTACAAGCATCAACAAAAAGCTAAATACCTAGTGTCATCACCAAATCATGAATAAAGAAAGCTAACTATCGGCACCAACATGTGGAAGAACACTTAGCTCGGTGTCGATACACAAAGGAGAGATTGCCAACTTGGTTTTGATACTAAAGGAAAAGGAATAAATGGCTTAGAACAAGTGAAAAGAGAAGAAAAATAAAAGGTGTTGCAATACCATAAGCAAAAGCCGAAAGCACGTATTCCGACACCAGAATAGAGCGGTAATGAAAGAAGTTAACCTAGCTTTGTCTCTGAAAGTAAATAATGGGCAATGATCGAAAGCAGATGATCCGACATCAGAGTATGAAACAAGATGGAATAGAATGAAAGTGGCTATCAATGCTAATTTTCTTAGCATAGATACCGACAATAGGAAGCATTCAGAAGCCATTGAAGTAGGATTTGCTATCGAGGCTATCCACACCAACCTACTTGGTACTGGTATGCAATCAAAAGCAGAACTTGAGTCACAAGTCACAAAGGATCAAAACCCATGTTCCAAAAGCAAGGGAAATCCGATAACCAATCTTAGAGGAGGGAAGAAAGACGACACCAAAAGTTGAAGGCCGAAAGTAACTTTTAAAGAATGATGAAGCAAGTCAAAGCTGATGAAAGGAGAGGTCATTCACACTAACATGCTTATGTCGATACCAAAACCAAAAGTCACAAAAAGTCCAAAGTTGGCTATTGAAGCTAGATCCATTCCTGAGACAGAAAGCCGATAGCATTGTTTTAAATGTGGGAGGCCGAAACCCAATAATCGACACCGAAAGCCAATAAAGTAGCCGACACCAAGCACTTTTTTCATTGCCAAAGATGAAAGTACTCCAAACGGGCATTTGTTGAATCAGGACCACAAGCGGGCCTAATTTGTCTATAAATAAGACCCTAAGGGTCACATTTTAGGGAATCCGGGGGCTCATTCTATAATCTTGCATTCTTTTCATAGAAAGAAAACCCTATTTTCTCAAATCGAATTGGGGATTTCCACCATTACTGTAATACAATCATATTGAATATAAAGAGATAATCGGTAGTTAATCTTTTCTCGATTTGATAATCATGTAGTGTTTATATCGATTGAACAACAGGGAGTCATCACTAACCTCTTTTCGTGGAAGATTTGAGGCAGTGATATGCCCCAAAGGGGAAATTAAACGAATAAACTCAATGAATTCCTCCTTATGATTCTAATACATGTCTCAAACCTTTCACCATAAGGTAAATGTGACATAACACACTGAATGGACCTATCATAGCCTTAAGCCGCGATTATTAACACAACCAAGTCCTCTTTGATAGGCTGGTTCGATATAGAAGTATCAACTTAGTCAATAAAGGTCATAATATGTCATTAAACCTATTGTTGTGGTATATTTTCCTGTTTCCTCTAATACAATGTAAATTATTTTATACTGAATTTGAGTATCATTGTGTTAATAAAGTTCTCAACCTTCTATAAGCTTATAATGCCCTTATCCCAAGGTAACTGTTGACTTTTATGTCTTGTAAGCGTGATACTCACATCTCGAAGGAAGGGTAACTAATCTTCAGACTTAGGGACTTGATATTTAGAAAACGGCAAAATAAGTTGAGCTTGTTAGGCTGAATTATTGTTTAACATCCTTTAGATTGTTTATTGTCTAAATTTCATCTTATATGCATTGTTAGACCTTAATACTACAAGAAAATTATTAATTAATAGCAACTAGAATAACAAGAAAATATGACTTTTATGGTAAAGACATGCTAGTGTTTTGTGGGAATCAAACATAGCTTATTAATCGCTCTCTTTATCACATAACCCAAAATTTAGCCGCTTACAACTTCTATTCCCTCCTCAACGTTGCTTTCCGTTTCTCTCCTCAAAATTGCTTTCCTTCCCAAATTCCAAAAAGCTTTCCAATCTCCTTTCTCCTCTCTTCCTTTCCAAATTCCAAAAGGGGACTCCTTTATCCTCTCCCCTTCTCTAAAAAAACGCTGATCTTCACTCCGTGCCTGACTCAAATCAACGTCGTCGCGATTCCTCCACAAACGCTCGAAGCAGTGAAACGCAAGAAGCCGTGAAGCGCAAGAAGCCGTCAATTTGGTATAAATTCCTTTTCTTTTTTATTTTAATTCTGAGTTTAGTGCGTGAATTAAAGTTCAGTGCTAATTATTTATTCTGGGTTTATTTCTGAGTTTAATGTGTATGAGAAAATGGCTATGTTGGTTGTTTATAAGATTTTAGAAACAAACTTAAGCCTTTAAATTTATTCAACAGCTGAAATGTTTATCTAGAGATTGAATTTCCTAATCTATGATTTAATAGTTTCTACACCAATAAAGCATCCTTCAACTGTTCAAGTGAGATGTCCATTAGTATAAATAGACCAGTTTTTTTCCTCCAAACGTTTATCTTATGTTTTTATGTGTAATAAGCTTCTTTCTAAGGAAATACATGACATTTTTTTAAAATAAGTTTGATCGAGTAAGGAGGTACTACTAAGAACTATGACTTGATGATATAATTGTAGATTTGCTTATGTAAGACTTAATTATTATAAAAAAAATTGTGGTTTTATTTGACCGTGTGTTATACTAAAAATAGGCTAGAAATTATACCTTTTGGAGGGAAGTTAAAATAGAAGAACTGCAAGATTGTAAACTAAAAAATTTGTAAATAATGACATATTAAGATTTTACAGTCATGAGTTTGTCGAGCTTGTAGTTATGAAAATATGGCATATAGAAAGGACAGTAGAGTAGAACTTTAATTACTAGATTGGAACACTCACTAAACTAACTTGGTTAATGCTACAAATTTATGTGTAAAACTTTAAGATTAGTATACGGGGAAAATAATAGGAAGAAAAAAATCATTTTAGTCATTGCAATAAACTAACTGATATATGCACCAAAGTTCTGAGAATACAAACTGGAAGTACTTATAAACAAAAAGATACAAAATAATCTGATTCACATATGCACTTAAATAACACAAATATTGGAAGGCATGTACGTCAAACTTGTTTTTTTCTTCTCGATTTTTGGCTGATTGATACGTGGTTAAGCAAACTTTTATCTTTATCATTCTGTAAGGAAGAAAGAAATTTTATAGATAGCTTGTATAGTAGCAACCTATGAATACAACGACATGCAATTTTATATTGTTCACCATTGCAAACATGTATTATACAGCAACAGTTTATTTTAGTTTCTGCAAACAACTTACAGGTTTGGTAAAGTAGTGCTCTAACAGCTTATTGGAAAGAAAGTAAAACGTAGTATGGTGATATAATAGTGTGTTGCTACTTGTTTAACGAAAATCGTTTAATGGAAACAGATGAGTTCGGTGGTCTAGCAATTTTGTATAAAAAAAAAGAACTAGTCGTTATAACGTAAGTAATCCAAAATATAAGCAAAACAATTTTATCAAAAAGTGGTGGAGATAACCCACATTACTTTGCCATGTTAGAATGTATTAAATTATGTTTGATCAAAATAACATAAATTATTAGACACCCTAATTTAGCCAGAAATGATGATTTAAATAACTAATGGTTACCAAAAGTCTGTGTTTTCCTATACAATCATCATCATCATCATCATTATTATATACAGATAAATTCAGTATGCAGATTGCATGAAAAAGAGATGGGCCTAAAATCATATGACAAAATTTTGTAATGACATTTAGGTATTGTAAGTCATTTTTGTGACCGTACATTGTATACTCCTTGTAAGCATCAGTTGTGTATCGTATCAAAAGTTTTAAACAAGAATAAGATATCGATGAAGCATACACCAATTTAAGTTATATATCGATGGTAGAAATACGCAATACATTATCATCCTTATCATCTATAACACTAATTTAATATGTACAAAATGTAACAACATCCAAACATTGTATAGGGCGGGAAGTCTGACTGAGTAGTAATATATAAATAAATAATAAAAATACACCTGACATTTTGTTTTTTATTTCGTCAATCATTTGTGCAGCGTGGTCTTGGCTATCTGAAGATCGTTAGTATTTTTACGTGTCCCTTGTTTATGATAAGTACGCCCTTCTTCCGAGGCTCTAGTTTGGAACAAAGTACCATAGAAGCTCAAAAGTGATAATTAGTGGTGTAATAAACATAAGGGATGTTTATCGAATAATAACAATAATTTTAGCTGCTAATTTTACGACATAATTGTTCTAGTTATTTATTTTGAAATTTTAGTTGACAGATGTAACATGATAGAAATGGTTGCATGTGGAAACAATAATTGAGTTTGCTATCAGTTTACAATCAGAAATGTTTGCAGCATAATGGTTTTTTGGTTTAAAAATGATAAAGAAACACATGTGCCACCACACACACTTAAGTGGGATGCTAAGCAAGAAGTATGGGCAATGAGCAGTAGCGTTACAATGATTAGTGAGTATAAAAAAACATAATTCCATAAATTTGCATCCGAAACTTCAACTGAGTGCATGTGTTTCACTTACATTATGCTGATTGATCCTCTCCGAAAAAGAAATTATTTCACAAAGTAAGAATTCAAGACAAAAATGGGCAGTTTGTTAAGAAAGGGAACAACATGACAGAGCCAGACGTATTATTTTTAAGATTTTCTAATAGTATACCATAGTCAGAGAACACAAAATAACTCAAATAAACATCATTTAATAGCAACAAAAAAAACATTTGTAACACGATGATTATATAGAATGTAACTATTAAAATGAATTTTAGTAAAGCAAAAAATGTTCTTCATGCATAGATGGAGTTGGTTGTTTCCTTATAGGAGTATTAAATTATGTTGAGTAGTGGATTAATTTCAATAAAATAGAAACATGCATATATATATATACATACATACATACATACATACATACACACACACACACACACACACACACACACACACACACACACACACATATATATATATATATATATCACCAGCGATAATTTTTATTTAATGTAGTTAATTAAATTTGGAAATCTAAGCAAATGGAAAAAATTACTCCTAAATACATTTGGCAGATTAACTGAATAAGAAAGGATTTCATGTTATTCTAATTAACCCAAGTTATACACTCACAACAAACCTCATAGACATAAAGTAATGATCTTTCATTACACGTATGACAGCCAATGTGAATATAATACATATAATAACATATTGATAAAGAATATGTTATTTGTTATATCAAAAGCTAATATTTAAAACCAGAGCCACACGATAGGAAAAAAAGTGCAGTAATTTGCATAAAATGATACAGCTTACCTATTACCTAAATGAACCAACTGGATATCTTTCAAGCATCACAAAGGGTAATTAATTGGCAGACAGAAACGCAGTGCCATTAACTCCTACAAAGCAAACATAGATCAAATTAACATAACTTTATAAGTGGCAGCAATGAAATAATGTGAAGGGTGGACCCAAATTCTGAAAAAGCACCAACGAGTGAAGTATAAAAGCAGTTACACTTGTCATTGTACATCATTTTTTTCCTCTTTATATTTGTGAATTATGGTTTGCCATTACATTTGATTCGGGAACTCTATGAAATGTTTCGTAGCTTCAGAATGTGCATTGCTTGAATCTGTATATTATGAATTACGAGCATCCAACATGCATCTCCATATTCTTTAGAATAGTTATCCCTTTGGAAATCAGCTTTTCTACAAGTCGATATTCATTGTAATTGTCTTTTGATTTCACATATTTGTTAATCCTACAATTCCTTTGAAAGTCCACTTCATCTCATCTCTTTTTCTACTTCCTTGATTGAAATAAAATAACGTTCTCTTTTCTTATTATCTAGTTGGCTGCATTGCAAACTACTAATGCGACCACATCATTGCAAGCTGCTGGTGTGATCACAACACTTTATAAATTATATTAATGTATGGTTGCTTGATTTAAGTGCTAACAAATTATACTTTTGTTTTTTTAGAAATTTGGTTGTTGCAATATTATTATGGCGATGGAAAAATATTGGGTGCATTTAAATAGGTAAGAATACAATAGTTGGCTTAAAATTTAAGTTGAAAATCAAAATTAAAATTTGATTATATATATAAATTTAACTTTGTTTTTTAATTTTACTCTAGAACTAGTAGGAAGTATGAGGAAGGAGCATGGAATTTTTTGCATGCCGCAAATAGAAATGTAGGAAATATGGAAAAAATTCTGTGTCCTTGCTTAGATTGTTGAAATCTCACTCATCAATACGATAAAATTGTTGTTGAGCATTTGATTATAAGAGGAATGGATCCTTTTTACAAGTGCAGTAAGTGGTATAGTCACGGTGAGCAGATAAATGTTGCTAAAAAGGTGAAATTGGATGAGATATATCAAGTACTTCAATCCATTCACTTTGAAGATGAAGAGTTTGTGAACCAAACTTCTTTCTTTGATAATAAAAATGATAATGATGCACGAAAGCGAACGGATAATTTCCTTAAAAATTTGGAAGATGCAGAAACTTCATTTTACCCTGATTGTGTAGATCAAACAAAATTATCTACTATCACTGCATTGTATAATTTAAAATGTGAAACTGGATTATCTGATACTAGTTTTGATAAGCTTCCAAGTGTACAACAATTGCTATTACCTAAAAATAATGTCCTACCGAAGACTTTATACGAACTAAAAAAGTTCCTCAAAGTATTCGACATGGGATTTGAGAAGATCAATGCCTGCAAGAATGACTGTTGTCTTTTCAGGAAAGAATACGAAGATTTGACTAATTGTTTGAAATGCAGTTCTTTGAGACGGAAGGTAAATGAGCAGATGAAAGAGATAATGAACAATATTCCAGTCATAGTGTTGAGATATTTCCCAATTATCCCAAGATTTAGAAGAATATTTAGATCCCACCAGATGGCAGAAGATCTAAGGTGGCATTTTAGTAATAAAAGCAGTGATAATAAAATAAGTCATCCTGTGGATTCTTTGACATGAATCATGGTGGATGATAAGTGGAACTCATTTTCAAGTGATCCACACAATCTTCGACTTGGTCTTACTACCGATGGTTTCAACCCATCTGACATGAAGAATTCCAAGTACACTTGATGGTCAGTGATGCTTGTGACATATAATCTCTCGCGTATACTATGTATGAACACTGAGAATATCATGTTAACGTTATTAATTCCTGGTCTAAAGCAACCTGAAAATGATATTGATGTATATTTAGCCCCTTTTGTAGAAGATTTGCAGCACTTATGGAGTAAAGGAGTGGAGGTTTATGATGCATTTAGCAAGACATTTTTTAACTTGAAAGCAATTTTGTTATGGACTATAAACGATTTTCCAGCCTATGGGAACCTTGCTGGATGTTGTGTAAAAGGAAAAAAAGTTGTCCATTACGCGGTGTTAATACTCAACATCGATGGCCAAAGTATAGTCAAAAAAACGTATATATGGGGCATAGGAGATTTTTACCATCATCATATCCATTAAGAAAACAAAAGGCTTGGTTTGATAACATTGTGGAGCAAGGTAAGAAACCTAGAATTCTTATAGGTAGAGATATTTCTTTTATTTTGAAAGATTTTCCAAATGACGTTGCAAAATTTCAAAGTGAAGAAATAGAAAAAGATAAGAAGAGAAAGAATAAGAAGTTAAATAATATGCAAATTATAACGTTTAGGAGTAAGAAGAGAAAGTGTACTAGCAATAAAGATGGTGAAAATGATCCTACAAAAAAAGAGCTATCACGATGGGAAAAAAATCATTTTTTCTTCAGATTACCATATTGGGAGGTCAGTATTCTATATTTATTTTATTCATAAAATTTAATTATAAAATTATATATAATGTTTAACTAAAATATTATTGATTTTTATAGGAATTTCCACTCCGCCATAATTTGGATGTGATGTATGCTGAGAAAAACGTTGGGAAAATTTACTTAGCACAATGTTGCATGATAGCAAATCAAAAGATGGCATTAATTCTAGAAAAGATTTAGAGGCTTGGGAAATTCGACATGCTTTATATGCACAACCTCGTGGAAAGAAAATATACCTTCCACCAGCTCCGTATACTTTGTCTAGCTCTAAAAAAAAAGATATTTTGCAAAAGATTGTATGACTTCAAGGGACCTGATCATTATTGCTCAAATTTAAAAAGATGTGTGCCATTGGAGGATTGCCAAGTCAGCGGATTGAACTCGCATGATTATCATGTTTTAATGCAACAGATGCTATCAGTTGTAATTAGAGGATTGCTCCCAAAGAGGCCAAAAATAGTAATAACCCGTTTGTGTACATATTTTAATAAAATATGCCAGCGTGTTCTTGATAGAGAAAAGCTACAAAAAATGTATGATGACATTGTTAGAATTTTATGTGATCTAGAAAGATATTTTCCATCTTTATTTTTCGACATAATGATACATTTATCAATTCATCTTGGAAAAGAAGATCGATTATGTGGACTAGTTCGGTTTCATTGGATGTACCCGTTCGAAAGGTATACGAAAACACTTAAAGATTATGTAAGGAATTATTCAAGACCCAAAGGATGCATTACAGAAAACTATCTCGCAAAAGAATCTGTGAGATTCTTTGGTGACTTTCTGAAGAAATCATCAAAATTATGGTAGAAAGAGGGTAGGAACACATATTTTGAGGATGATAATGCAATACTCGAATTAAGTCCGATATCAACATGCAAGACATTTACATTAACGGATAATGAAAAGGAAGTTGCTCATTCGGCCGTGCTCATGAATATGGTTATAACTGAGCCATTTTTTGGGTAAGCACATATTGTTTCTTTTTATTGCCTTAACATACATGTATTTATTAATGTAACATAGTATTGTTTATATTATAAAAGTATGCATTTGGAAGAGTTACAAATTTCAGACAAGCATATGGAAAGAAATGCTACAATACTATGGAAAAATCATGCAAAAAACTTTGCCGATTGGATTAAAAAAGGGTTTATCAAATCTTTTAATTTTTGTCTTCAGAATTTTGAGAATATTTTTTTTGACTAAATATATAATATATTGATTTTTTTTTTCAAACACCCATAAACTCAAGTGAACATGATGAACTGTTAAAATGGATCGCGTATGGTCCAAGTTGTACTGCTTTGTCCTGCAAAGGATATATAATTAACGGGTTACGTTTCACACAAAAGATGTTGGGAGAGAAACTCAAAATTCTGGAGTGACTCATGACGCTATTACCGTGATTAGAGCAAGTGCGAAAGATGTCTTTCAAGTAGTTTATGTGGTCATGTACTATGGGATTTTGACTGACATAATCCTATTAGACTATCATAAATTTTATATTCCAATTTTTAAGTGTCAATGGGGAAACACTGGAAACAGGGTGAAGGTTGAAGACGGGTTTACGCATGTTAAATTACATCAAAATCAAGCTTCATTTTCAATGGATCCGTATATCCTTGCATCTCAGGCAAAACAAATTTTTTATTCAAAAGAGGACGACTCTTCTAATTGGTATGTGGTAACAAAGGCACCACTAAAAGGTTTTCATGAATTAGAGACAATCGATCACATTGAGCACGCAAACTATGTTGTATAAGATTGTGAAGAAAATGAGATGGATGTTGATTATGTGGATGATGCTAGCTGTGTTAGGGAGGATTGTGAAGGCATACTTGAGAAATTTTTTAAATAAGGCAATATCTTTTACTCTGATTATACTTTACCTTACTTCATCTCTGGCTTGCATATACCATATTATAACATCGTAATTTAGGCTATTTATATTATTTCCATCTTTTTACCTCATGTTATTCGTCTTAGTTTTAACATTAATCCATGGCTAATCCCTTTGCTTTTGTTCGCTTCAGTCCAAAAAATTGTTTCTTTAAATATGTACGAATTAATGTCATTGATTGATTTTTTTTTTTGGATGCAAATTTGTGAACTAGAAGATAATCAACTTGTTACTTTATTATACAGTAAATTTTCTGTTTGATATATATATATATATATATATATATATATATATATATATTTCCTACCCTAATTCTTCTTTGCGCCTCATCCGAACTCTGTCTGATCTGGCGCATCATTACCGACTACCCTCGCATCCCCAATAGTATTGCTTGTAATACTACTGGAATATAATTGGAAACCATAACTGACAATGTTGTTACTTTTATTAGGGTATTATGATTTGATGATGTTTCTTTAACTTTGTCAGTGATTTAGTTCTTCCTATATTGATATGTTACTTATTTTGGAGTCTATTTATAGGTTCTGAATTAATTATCTGAGAATAGCACATAGTTATTCACTTTTTGATGATCTATCAAAGATGAGAAAATTGAACCTGCTTTGAGAATATCACATAATTACTTATGGGCAAATGCTTGATTCATGTTTAACTATTGCTTCAAATTTATAATATTGGGAATCTACATAAACTTGTTCTTGTATATGCCTGGCGCGGAACTATAAATGTTCCTCAGTCTGGATATCCACATGGTTTAGTCCAAATTAGTCCAGTTGAAGGGATTATACGTAACATTTGTGGTTAAAGTAGCTCATAATATGAATTTAATCAAGCTTCTTTTTTGGTATTTTGGTTAACGCGAATAATACCTTGTTCAAAATAATATTTCAAATTGAATTTAGCCAGTTATTATTAACTAGACTGTTTGAGCGTAGACTGAACATGCTAGAACATTTATTTGACTTTTAGTAGTGTATTACTAAAAATTGGTAGCCAAACCTTATGCTACCTTCGGGGTTTTGTATTCTATATACACGAACACCGACACATCTATACAAATTTATTTTGTTTCATTGTAATATTGGACTGTTTTTTGAATAAGATTTCCATTCTTTAATTTATGTACTCATGGGATCCGTCAGACTTCAATTTTTGTTTATATTCCACAGAAAAATGATGTGAGCCTACTAGATATTTCTAGGAATATGCTACTTTACTGTTGCATATTAACCGGTTATGTTATCAAGTTTACTGCTAAACCCAAAATCATTATTCATAAAATAATGAATCAAATTTGCTATAGAGTTAGAAACTAAACTCAATTACATGCAGAATATAAGAAAGCATAACTCGAACTATTTTATACAAAGCCTGATGGATAATAACAACTCTGGAATGAATGAACTTGCCAAAGAACTTTTGTAAAACCCCAAATCCCGACTGACCGAATATTTTTATTCAAAATTCTAATTTATCAAAACCCGTGTTGGTTTGCTCTAGTATCCTGCAGAAAAGGCAAAGATACACAATATATCAGAGCTCAGAAAAACATCTCACATCGGAATTGATAAAATATAATATAATCAAAATATAGCCTTACCGTATTAATAATGCTTCCTAACCAATATCCAAAGCTATCATATCCCTACCACAAATCTAACCTACGAGTATGTTATGAGGAGGGGGTCAGAACACAAGTTTTGGTGACTGAATTTAAACTACACATTTTCGATAATCCTACATATACCGTTCAGTTACATTTTCTAATTTATTAGGTTGCTTGGGTTAACAGCACTCAAGGCTTACATATACGTCGTACTCATCTACTTTCCAGTGGATTAACCTAATACAATATATATGTAGCTACCCCCAATATTGAGGTACACCCCATGGTACCCCACTCGCATGGTCTCCACCGTAATGCCACAGAAATGTACGTAGTCCCTCATCCTACGCCGGAGTGACGTACAGATCTCTATATAACAATGTTACATTCCTTATATATCTGCCATTACTATGCTACGTAAGCTTACGGACTGCAACCTTCGATCGAAGCATATTCCATCACAGAGTAATGCCATCGAGTCTACGATACATCATCCAGAGCAGACATGCATGTATCTATACTTTCTCACGTATGTATCTGCAATCGCACTTGATGCCTTAACTGCACATAACCTTTATAGTGCACCGAGTCCCATGGCAGGGTTGTACAAGAAACACTGAACTCGGTCGAGAGATTTTCAGATATCAATATAAACAGATACTAAGGTCTGCATTTTCAGTGGCTATGGTCCTACCTGACCCCTCCCTAAACTAGTGAAAGATGAACAAGATTGAGAACTAATGGTCTGGCCCATAAGCAACCTACAAACAACAAATCCTAATTGGCCTGTTCCTCACCCATAGCCTTGATAGCAAAAGGTCTATGGTCTTTTGGTTTAGTTCTCCGCCTTTCCGCATCGCGCATTACGTATCGAGATGACTGTCGATGGTAGGTACCCGATGACTTGCTATCACCTAGGTTAGACCTGTCGGTTATTCAAGAGTGGTCGTAACCTAGCCTAGTCACAAGGCTCCACGGATCGTCGAATCACCTATGCCACCCTACAGTCTTTTGGTTGCCCACTATCATGGTAATCAAGGCTTACTCACCGGTAGAAACGCACAGACCTACCCTCTATGAGCACAAGAGAATAGTGTCACCGCACAGAGGGCTACCAGTAGTACCCTCCACGTCCCAGGAAGCTGTGTGCTTCCCCTTCCAGTCGTTTGGAGCCAGTAGAATATCAACAAGAAAAACATGAAGAATAATCTGATGGACATGTGCTCCCCTCGTGTCCCATGACACCACGATGGTCTACCCTGTTGGGTTATTCACCATCAAACGTACGGACTGGTCCAAGCGCCTCAGTTTAATGTGGTATTAGACCCTATGTCTAAACATTTAATTATGCGCTTTCTCTACCTCATTGGGTTTCTAGTTAACTTGGTTATTTCCAATTATATTAACTTATTATTCAAGTTACCAAGTTCTTTCCGAGCCCCTTATTTCTCTAAGGAATGGACCCCTCTTGCTTATTAATTTTGGTTACAAAACTTAACCCTTTAATATTCGTTAATAAGCCCATAACATGTTATTCTCTAGATTGTAATCCAAGGTCTGTAATCTGCAATCTCTTTATATTATTCATTGTCTAATTTCATAGTTACAATTACATGTTCTCTACTTAATATGTAATTAAGTATATCTCTATACACATGTTTTCTGTTTAACATGTAACTTATCATTTATGATTAAATATAACTTATTTCATTTCATAAGTTTGCCTCATTCTTTCTTATTTAATCATAATTTCATTTTACACTATCACTACAACTTGTCGTTGTGTACTTATTAACTTAGTTCTCTTAACTAAGGTTTACTAATAAGGTCTGTATTTTCAGTGGATATGGTCCTACCTGACCCCTCCCTCAACTACTAAAAGACAAACAAGTTTGAGAACTAACGATCTGGCCCATAAGCAACCTACAAACAACAAATCCTAATTGGCCTGTTCCTCACCCATATCCTTGATAGCAAAAGGTCTATGGTCTTTTGGTTTAGTTCTCCACCTTTCTGCATCGCGCATCACGTATCAAGTTGACTGTCGTTGATAGGTACCTGACGACTTGCTGTCACCTAGGTTAGACCTGTCGGTTATTCAAGAGTGGTCGAAACCTAGCCTAGTCACAAGGCTCCACGAATCGTCGAATCACCTATGCCATCCTACAGTCTTTTGATTGCCCACTATCGTGACAATCAAGGCATACTCACCGGTAGAAATGCGCAGATCTACCCTCTGTGAGCACAGAATAATGCTGACACCGAACAGAGGGCTACCAGAGTACCCTCCACGTCCCAGGAAGTCACATGTGACACCCACGAGATTCGAACCCCTGACCTCCCGGAAAGCAACACCACGCAGTAACCACTGTGCTAAAAGATCTTTGTGTTAGCTTTTTGAGAGGAGTGTTACATCGCGTGCTTCACCTTCCAGTCCTTCGAAGCCAGTAGAATATCAACAAGCAAAACATGAAGAATAATATGATGGATGTGCGCTCCCCTCGTGTCCCATGACACCACGATGATTTACCTTGTTTGGTTATTCACCCTCAAATGTACGGACTGGTCCAAGCACCTCAGTTTAATGTGTTATCAGACCCTATGTCTAAACATTTAATTATGGTCTGGCTCTACCTCATCAGATTTCCAGTTAACTTGGTTATTTCCAATTATATTAACTTATTATTCAAGTTACCAAGTTCTTTCCGAGCCCCTTATATCTCTAAGGAATGGACCCTCTTGCTTATTAACTTTGGCTACAAAACTTAACCCTTTTATGTTCATTAATAAGCCCATAACATGTTATTCTCTATATTGTAATCCAAGGTCAGTAATCTACAATTTCTTTATATTATTCATTGTCCAATTTCATAGTTACAATAACATGTTCTACTTAATATGTAAATAAGTATATCTCTATTCGCATGTTTTCTGTTTAACATGTCACTTATCATTTATGATTAAATATAACTTGTTTCATTTCATAAGTTTGCCTCATTCTTTCTTATTTAATCATAATTTCATCTTATACTTTCACTACAATTGTCGTGTTTACTTATTAACTTAGTTCTCTTAACTAAGGTTTACTAATAAGTTTCCTTTCCATTAATATAACTTATGTTATCTGTATAAGTAGATTTCAGATTCGCGTTCTTACAGATAACTTAATTTACAACTAAGTACAACTTATCTCATTACATAAGATATTCCATTATCTTTACCATTTACTATAACCTAAGTTATAATTTCCACTTGTTCCTAGGACAAGTCTACCTATTATATAACATTCTCATTAATGTAATTTATTCATAATAGGTTTTTATCATTCCCCGTTCCTTCTAATCCTTTTAATGTTGTAACTTTCATTCAATTCCATTCATTTTCATTAATTACAATTAATGCCATTTATTTCCATCCTTTTATATACATATATTTTTCTATGTGTTTATGCACTAGACCTCTCACATTAAGCCGACCACTTGTGGGTGCTGGATTTGCTGGGCGGTTCCGGGCAGACTTCTACCACAAGTTGGAATTAACCTCGTGCCTTAGCACCGTTACATGTATATTTACGCACTAGACCTCTCACATTAAATTTACAACTTGTGGATGCTGGATTTGCAGGGCGGTTCCGGGCAGACTTTTACCACAAGTTGAATTTAACCTCGTGTCTAAGTGTAGTTATAGTTTTCTATTTACTATAATTCTAAGATTGTTCATTCTTCCAAATTTCACTATAATCTATTTTTACATGTCATGCTTAATGTCATATTAAGTCCATCTCTAATTATCGTGATGCATGTTCTTCCTAACATGTAATTAACTTCATTTTAAAAATAACAATATGTAATCATAAAATCATGTAATTATCACAATCCTTACAGTCAAGGGTTCAAGTACATAATATGTCACAAGTTAACATGTAATTATCCCAATTTCTACAATTAAGCATTCAATTACATAATATGTCACAGATTAACATGTAATTAGAACATGCATGTATACAACAGAAATTGTTTCCACATTTTTAACAAGTTTACATTTCCATAGGTTAGCATTTTAATCATTTCAACATATTAATCATATCAAATTAACATTTCTAACAAATTTACATTGCATATTAATGGGGAATGTCAAACGATAAATATACCATTATCAAAAAGGTATATTTTAAATCCACTCACCTAATTTGCTTTTCAAATCCTGAATCTAGTCCAGATCTAGTCCATGGTTCCCCTAACTGGATTTAGAACCTAAACAACCATGGATCCACAATTCTTAACTTACAGAAGAAGGGAAGAAAAAGGATAAATTTAAATACACCAGATCCAAGAAATTACCTTACTTCAAATAGAATTCTGAACACCTTTTTTTATTAATTTACATCCTTTTCCTCCAGATCTTGAATCAGAATTTTCCTAAACTAATTATCTTTTTTTTTTTTTGAAGAGATTTGAGGAGGAAGAAGAATGGCAGAGCTTAGGCGGCTTTTCAGAAAATGTGAGATTTAGGCTAGGCTCTGCTAGCCTATTTATAGGTGTTCAGGATCTTATCGTATACGCAGCGCTGAGTCAGCATCGAACTTGGTTAAGAAAACAGTCCAGATTCATTGATGAATCTGCCCGAATCTAGGGTGGGTCGACCCCACTATGGGTCCCACAAGCTGTTTTGGCGTAGATGTTTTATTTTTGAACTTTTGAATTTTTGAAATTTATTTAAACATTGTATTTACATATAATCTCCTTATATGTATATAAAACTTCCAATGCCTATTTTATGTGTATATATATACGCACAACTTTTATTTCGATTTCAAAATTCATATGGTGTTATGCCGTTTATTAGTTCTTACCATATTTCTTTGATTGCAGCCTTATTTTGAACTTTTCTCTTATATATATATATATTTGCACATATATATACATATATTCTCATATACATATATTTTTCTACAGCTCCTTATATGTACACTTTTCCTTATATGTGCGCTTATACATATTTTCTCTTTAGAACATGTGTTATTTTAATCGTTCCCTCAAAACAAAAATTTGGTGCCTGGCGAGGATCGAACCTTGCACCTCTCACTTGAAAGTCACATGTTCTAATCAACTGGACTACTTATGCTTATGTTAACAATGCTTAGAAAACTGGTGGTCATTGTTCTTTTCTTATTCCTCTTTTTCATGTTTAGTTACAATATTTTATTTAAACCATTGCATGTAACTTTATGATTTTGCATGCATCTTTTTCTTGCATTTTTATTTTATTATCAATGCATAATATTTGCAAAACATTGCATGCAACATATTTACATTGCATGCAACCAAATCTTTCTTTCTTTTAACACATGCATTGCATTATTATTTAAATTAATATTTTTCTTCTTTTTTTAGTGCATGTATTTATTACAAGTAATCACATATTATCTTTATTTTATTCTTCATATATATATTTATGCCTATGCATATATATATATATATATATATATATATACACACACATGCATTATTTAAACATTTAATTATCATAAAATGCGGGGTGTTACAACTTTTGATCCTACTTGACCCTAGTCAGTCAACAATATGCCTAAACGTTCATATGGTTGAATTGGCAAAGGTAAAAGAAGGTACAGTGGTAGTATTATGATATCCTCTAGTAGGACCAGTACCATGGTAGCTACCTTGTATGGTAGTAGACTGATGATACCCATAACCAGCAGATAAGTCATAAGGCGGTCTTTCATCGGATGGTGGTGCAGGAGGAAATGACCCAAACTTCCCCGGTAAGGAAAGGCCGGATTGAATTGAGAAAAAACCACATCATAACACAAACAGAAGAACATTTCATTGTTATTACAACAATTCCATCAAATACACGAATATACAGAGTATGAATGAATATTACACATTATAAAATATCAGAGATTATAATACATTACTGCAGCGGAAAAATAATACAATACATTACATAGCAGCGGAAAATAATACAAAACACAACTGAAGGAGATATACGGATACAAAGCTTTCTGGATATCGTTCCAGCTGTAAACCAGGATCCTGTGAATATAAATCTGCAAAACCAAAACTACTAGCTGCCCGTGTCGAAAATAAGGGCACCCAGAGTTTAGGTTAAAAACAATAAACTCCAGGTCAGTCATGTGACTGGTGTGAGAATTAAAACAGTTATTAATCTTTATTTTAAAGTTAGGTAAATCAAGGGACCACGCCGTATAACACGGAACGGGTTTCCTCCCAAGAATACCAGTGCGTAAAACAACAGCGCAATGCTAAGTAAAGAACAATAAAGCTAGTATAAGACCCAGGTCCCATCACACAATGCAACACAAACCAAGGGAAAGGGTTTTCCCTTATAATAGCCAAAGCATGCTTGATACGTTTAAAACAAATCATTTGATACTGTAATAAGTGCATAGTGTCAAAACAATTTCAATCATAAGTATCAATCATAGATGGCATGGGTACCATATATCATGTCGCCATACTAGTTCTACAATTAAAACCGCAAATATCGTATTTGGAAGTTGGATTTCCATCTGTGAACCGAGGCAAGGGATCGTCCTCTACCATTTGAGACGCTCTAGCCCGCCCCTCAAGTCAGAGCTCGAGTGACCTTGGATCGTCAGGGCCGGTCCACCGATGTGGATTAAAATGCCTGAACACTGCGTTTCCCCGCCCTTTGGGGCGTAGGTGAGCCAACGAATGACTCCATCAGACCCGGATCATCCGATCTAACCGAGGCGCGTCGCAACAGCAACAACCACACAGGTGAAAAGTATATAAATGTCAGGGCTGGTAGGTCACTGACACCACCCTAGCTAGAAGGAAACGCATGCCCTCCCTGAGGTCCTCTCCCGTTTCTGGTTCACAACCGGGGTGTGAGGCTCGCGAATTCACGTTACACAAAGCTATGCCACACAGGCGGTGCTTTGATCATCAACCACAAGACTTTGATTTTCAACAAAAGCCTTGATAATTTGCATCTTAGCATGCCACACAGGAAAACCACTCCATGCAACCAATATCCATTAATCACACAGAATGATTTCCAATGTCGGACACACAGTCCATTTACAAGTCCGTTCTGGGTCTAACGAAACCGGAGGCACCACGTACCTCGCATATCCATCGATCTCCACGTACGTCTGGACGATCACCAACTGATTCCCTCCTCTTTGGTGTACAGCCCAATCAAGATCGTTAGTAATTATCCAAACGATGTGAAGACCTCCGGTCTTCGACCACCGTCTTCATCTTCGACTTATCGCCGATTCAGTTATTCAGAATGGGATAAACCCGGTCTTTCTGAATAACTCGCGTATATATTATAAAAGTGTTACACAAACACAACATACGCCTCATTCCAATTCATCGGTCACTAACCGTAAATTAGTAAGAGAACAATTCCCCAAATATTAACCCCGAAGGCCGAAACCAACATCAGATCAATACCCAGGAAACCATTCATCTTAACCAACCTTCAGTTAGTTTCTAATTTCACATTCTTAGGGAAAGGTTCCCATTAATTTTATCAAAGATAAATTCTTTTAAATTTATTTTTAAATCTCCTTTTGAATATCAATTCAAATTAGTCGGGATTAGCAAACCACACCGAAGTAATCATTTATTTTATTTTCCCAATCCCAACCTATTCATCACATGAAGTAAAACTGGTAATACTTCATATCTAACACACGGTGTTATCGGTAAATTCCATTACCTTTTCACATTCAAATCTAATTAAAGATTTAACTATCGCTTGGAGCAAAACTGGTGATACTCCATTCTCGACCATTTCAATCTAATTAAAGATTCATTAAAACTCCACTTAGTTTTAATCTTTAACTGGGTTAAAGAACCAATGTCAATTAAAACACAATTCACGATAAACCCATAATCACATTCCATTCTATCAGGTTTTAATCGTAAAATAGCAAGTGAGCAATTCCCTAAATATTAACCCCGAAGGCCGAAACCAACATCAGATCAATACCCAAGAAACCATTCAACTTAACTAACCTCCGGTTAATTTCTGATTTTCTTAACTCCATTGGGTCTAAGAACAGTATTATTAAAGATACCGTTCACGACAACCCAAAATCACATTCCATTAATTGTCGGGTTAAAGAACAAATGTTATTTAAAATCACATTCCATTAATTCCAATTAAATATTATTTAATTGGTACACTTCATTAAATCTAAATAAAAAGATTTAATCTTTTCCTCAACTGGGTTTAAGAACAGTGTTAATGAAGACACCATTCACGACAAACCCAAATCACATTTGATATTAAATACAAGGCTCTGAATAGAAAATATATCGGCTTATATTCAATATCAAATTCTACGACCAACAAATATCGTATTGGAAATAACGATATTAATATATCTTTCAAATTTCCATAACAATATCTGTATAATCACGAAATCCCACATCGAAATATTCCAAAGATAATTTCGATTCAAATCCATTCCAATTCAATTATTGGAAATCCTGGTTACTTTTAAAACCATTTCAAATCCAATTTATTTATTTTAGAAATAAATAAATTATTATTCTAGTTCAAAACTAGTTCATTTAGATAAAAATCTATTTTTATCTTTTCAAATTTGGAGTTTATCATCCCAATTCTTCTCAAATCATTTCTAATGATTTTACATTAATTATTAATATTTTCAATAATTTTATCAAGGCCCATACAGTCGATTTCCATCTACGGCCATCGAACTGCACTTACAGCGACCTTTTCCAAATTTGATTTGGACATAATTCCAAATCCAACTGTTAGATTTCTAATTTCTGTATTCGTTAGAAAGCTCTTTTCGATACGAACCCAACAGTTCCGGTTTCAGGAGAATCCGACAGTCGGATCTCCCGTAATATCCGTTCGAAGTCAATGGTCGAAATTCACGAACTACCGCAGCGCGGCACGTTCTATTCAGGCCATTATATTATATATATAATATATATTTCGTCGATTTCCTTTTAAAACGTATTTTAAAAAAAATCGTTTGATTTCATTTCAAATCGATTTCAATTTAAATCGATTTTGATTCAATTCGTTTTTAAATTCAATTCAAAACGATTTCCATTCTATTTCAATTTAATTCAAATCAACTCATTTCAATTTAATTCGAATTTCAATTCATTTCAATTTAATTCGAATTTCAATTCATTTCAATTTAATTCGAATTTCAAATCATTTTCAATATTCATTGAAAAATGAATAAAATCGATATAAATACCGTTCACGTCAAAATGGCGCAAATCTGATCAACACGGCTTCATATATTTCCATTTTCAAATATTCTGTTTCAAATATTTCTTTTTCAAATATTTCTATTTCAAACATTTCTATTTCAAATATTCTATTTCAAATATTTCTATTCAAATATTCTATTTTCAAATATTCTATTTCAAATATTTCTTTTTCAAATATTTCTATTTTCAAATATTCTATTTCAAATATTTCTTTTTCAAATATTTCTATTTCAAACCTGGAATGAGGCCCAATCAATTACCATATAATGTTAATTATATGGATTTTCTACAACACATGTATAAAATAACAACGATAAATAATCAACCATCATCCAAGTGCACCACACAACTGCATAAGCAATAAATATAAATAATTAACGCTTACACAGTCTGTTGACCAATCGATCGACATACAACTAAACAATCGGGATTAGTGTACATCAAATATCATCCCAATACCCGTGTGGGGTTTCAAACAATCAAACACAGATTTTATTTGTGCAGTTGGGCGATGTGTAAAATTTATCGTCCCAATCAATATCAATCAAATCAGTGTATATAAACAAATCTCCGATTTGTTTATAAATATTTATTTTAAATACACGTTAAAAATTCTATTTTTAACTATAAAATATTTTTAACTATATAAATATTTTATTTCATTTCACATCACATCACACAATCAACTACACATCAAAATCAAACAAACAAGCATACAAGCCGTCCATGGTCTGTGGACGATGGGTGTCGGGTGCTACTAAACACCGTCTGCATCCTAGTATATATTATTAACTAGAAAACAAAATTAAAAGGTGAGAAGTTCTCACAGAGGGTTCCACTCCGCCGTGCTTTGCTGTTGAACTACCGAATCATCTGGATCTGATTGAAATTCCTATGTAGTTCATTTCACGCTGTTCAAATAAAAATTATATTTTTATCGCTTCATTTCAAAATAAAAATCATATTTTTATTTCTACTTCATCTATTTTTACAATGCTTATTTCAATATAAAAATTATATTTTTATATTTCTACTTCATATATAAAGATTGAATTTTTATTATCATAATAAAAATCACATTTTTAATCTTCACAATAAAAATCACATTTTTATTTCAACATACATATAATAAAAATCATATTTTTATTCTCACTACTATATAAAGATCAAATTTTTATTACTTCTACTTTATAAAAATTATATTTTTAACCTTTCTATATTATAAAAATTATATTTTTCTCATCTTAAAAAATCCCTTCTTTTTGTTTTCAAAAATCACTACTATTCGGTTTCAAAAATCACTTCTTTTACATTGGAAAAATCAAAGCTTTATACTTCTAAAAATTAAATCTTTCTATGTTATTCATATTATAAAAAGTGAAAAGAAAATATATTTTTATATTCACAAAAATCATATCTTTCTATAACTAAAAATATTTCGTTCATAGAATAAAAATGTCGCCTTTCTTTGTTAAAAAAACAAGTTTTTATATCGATGTTCATTTTAAAAATCAAAGCTTCTTCATTTTTATAAAAATCAAAACTTTTTATAATAAAATTCATAGCTTCTAAATAAATAAAAATCAGATTTTTCTTATGCTAAATCTAATTAAAAACTGAAAATAAAATTAGATAAGTAAATAAAACTTACTTTCCTAAGTGGAGGAGGAGGGGTGGTTCGTCACTGTTAGCCGGGGGGTTTTCACCGTCGCTGTGGTGGCAAGGGAGGAAGAAGAAGCAGCGACCACAGCAGCAGGAGGAGGGGGCGCGTTCGGTTTTAGAAGGGAGGAGGGGCTCAACGACGGACTGGAGGAAGGGGGCTGTCAGGCGGTCGGGGTGTGGCGCTAGGGTCGTTGGCGACGAGGGTTGGATGGAGGCGGTCATGTTTGGACTGAGGCGGTGGGGTTTTGGGACTGTGGGGCATGGGTTTTCTACGGAGGAAGGGGGAAATCGAGGAGGAGAGAGAAGGCGCGAGGGGGATGAACGGCGTCGGCGATGGGGAGCGAGGTGGAGATGGATGCGGCGGCGGCTTGCCTGGGGAGGAGCGACGGGATTTTTTTTTTGATTTGGGGAAATAGTGGGAATGAGATCTGAACGGGGGGGCTAGGTTTTAAAGGAAAGAATTATTATTTTATATATTTTAATTTATTATTTTCTCTCTCCTCAGCTGACTTTCCATACGAACTCGAAATCAAGTCCGCCGACTGTCGTCCCTAGCGTTTTACACCTATTCCGAACACAATGGGATATGTTTCTTAAGCTGATTCGATCGTTTCGATCAGTTTTCGTCAAAATCAAAATGTAACTCTATATATTGATTTTGAACGCGCATTTCAATTTACTAGGGTCACATACTAACTCGAAAAATTCCCGAAAAATATTTTCCAGCTTCGTATTGACGATACGGTCCTAACAAAACTAGTTTTGTCAAATTCTGAGACCGTTTGAAAAATGGCCATTTTCCAGTCGATTAAAATCAACTGAAACTGGTCAAACGTGTTTTCCTTTGCCACGCTCACATATTGATTCGAAAAATTACGAAAATTGGAATCTAGCAATAACTTGACATCACGGATCCAACAAAAGTGGTTTCGTCGAAATCCGAGGTCGTTTGCAAAATTTCCATTTTTAAGGGCCAGAATTCCATAGCGACTATTCTGAATTTTCAACTGGGCATATCTTTTGATTCCCGCTATGAAATTTTGATTTTTCGGATTCGTTGGAAAGATATTCTCAATTAGATTCTAATATTTTTGGTTTCGTTAAAATCCGGTTTATTTTGAATCCTGTACATTCATTTGAAGTTTGAAATCGAATTATCGAACTACCGCGCCATTTTCAATTTCTTTTATAATTATAAATAAATATTTATATTCTAACGACGATTCAAATAAATATATACGTTCGAATTCTATTCAAAATAAATTTTTCGTCGATATTATTTAAATTAATTCATTTTAAATATTCAAAATTCAATAAATTTTCCAAAATAAATTTTTTAAATTGGATCGGATTTCCGGGTTGTTACATATATCATAAAGAGGATATGAAGCAGTTCTATCATATAAAGATGATGCAGGATAAGGGGGAGCTGGTCCAGGATGAGGAGGAGGTGTGGGATAAGGAGGTGCATGATAAGAGTACCTGCTAGTGTCTCTATGATCATAACTTGGGTAAGCTGCTGCTATTGCTGCTTGAGGAGTATTATAGAAAGGCTTTTTAAAGGGAAAAGCTTGTTCACGCGACCTTTTTTGGAAAATTTGGCTTTGAATGAAAGTTGTTGGTTATTGCGTTTTGCTACTAGTTTCATTTTTTCGAGTTTGCTGATCTTTTTCTTTATTGAAGAAATAGGATAGTGATTTTGAAGATTGTATTCTTCAATGCGTTTGTTAATGGCTCTGTTATGATTGTCTCACGTGTTGTTAAGGAGGAATGATTATTTGGATGCAAAGTCCCACATCACGAAATAAATTAGAGGAGGCGAGTACAAATATGAGTTGGTAGGTATGTAACAACAGGGATTCCTTTTGTTACAAGAATGTGTGTGCCAAGTCATATGCGTGCGCCCTACGCAGGAAGGAAGGGGGCTTTGTTCCGACCGTCGTTACACAATAGTGGTATCAGAGTTGAAGGTTACAGACTGGGTCATGTAGGCAAGGCAGAGCTCTCAAAAGATACTCGTTGGATACGAGTTATGGGAAGACTGTTAGGATTGTCTCGCATGTTGTTAAGGAGAAATGATGGTTTGGATGCAAAGTTCCACATCACGAAATAAATTAGAGGAGGCAAGTACAAATATGAGTTGATAGGCATGTAACAATAGGGATTTCTTTTGTTACAAGGATGTGTGTGCCAACTCATATGCGTGCGCCCTACACAGGAAGAAAGGGGGGTTTTGCTCCGATCGTCGTTACATAACAGGCTCTTGGTGCTACCAATTCTCTGTTGTATGCTTCTTTCTGGTAATGGAAGAAAAATGAGGGTGATTAATTTGAAAATTAAAGCATTATAAAGGGTGTTGTTCATGGTCGTAGTTTGAAAATCAGTTAAGACTTAAGAGTGTACAGATTGGAGCCAATTGAAAAAAGGAACAATAATGCCCCCACATATCATCATGCCCTAAAAGAATTGTTTGGTCATGACTTAGGCTTTTTTGGTAGAAATATTTACCTAAACAGATCAAATTTAAAACCTTTTACAAACTAAACCACTTTTTGCAATGTTAGCTATAGGTTAGCATTTTATGCTGATTCTATTTGGAATATGCTTTCTTGTTACATGATAAGGGAAAATGAAGTTATGTTATGCTTGATTTTTTAGCATTTTCACCTTTAGTAGCTAAGAATTGAACATAAGCAAATGCCTTTGAGCAAAACTGAACATAAGGAAGAATGAATTCAAAATCTATTGGATAGATCTTCCTGTACGAATAAAAATGTTATTATTCAAAATCTATTGGATAGATTTTCGCTTCATTACAATCTGGTGGCTTTTTGGAACCTAGCCTTTTCAAAATTACAGAGCTTGTATATTCTGCATTGTTATTTAAGCTGTTAAAATGAGATTAAATTTGACAAGGAAACTGCTTGATCTTTCACATCTTCTACTCAACAGATTCTTCCATCATTATCTTCTGCATTTTGTAAGAATGACTTAAATGATGAAAAACATGCATGCATTAATGAGTTCTTATGCGGTGATTGTATTTTGTAAGAGTATTAACTTTTCACTCTACAGTTTCTAAATGCAGCAAATGACTAAAAGTAAGAAGACTTCTCCAAAATGGCTTAAAGCAATCCATGAAGTTCGCACCGAAGACAACTCGCATGAAAATGAAAACCGAGTCACACAAATGGAAGAGAATAACAATGCTCAAATTTAGAATAACGCTGAAGTAGGTGAAGAAGATACAATGGAAGAAGATTTTGAAGTTGACGCTAATGAGGGAACTACTCAAAATTCCACTTCAATTTCGATTGTGAAGCGCAAACCTAGAGGTCCAATTAAAGTGAAAAGACTTCCACTGAATCCAGGGAGTCGTATTGAAGTCGAATTTGATGCAAATGGCAAACCAATAGGAGATGTGTCTGCCAAGCTATCTTCATATCTAGGTCCGCTAGTAAGGGAACACGTTCCAGTTACAGCTGATTTGTGGACGAATCAAAGTGATGAATTACAAGTTGCTTTGTGGGAATGCATTCAGGTAAATACTATTTTTATATCACATGAATTTATGTATGCTCAGTGCAGAAATAACGTAACATAGTGCATTGAATTTTATTTTGCAGTTGACAGTGCTGCAGAAACAACGTAAAATATTTCTACAATTAATTTATATTATTTTATTTGTTTTATGTACCAAGTTTTTGAAAATTTTGGACTGGCTGCTGAGACAAACACATCATTTGGGTGTCAACTAGTGTTGGTCTACAATGCAGACTTGGTTGTTTACTACAAATGAAAATCATTATCCTACCTTTAAACTGTAAAGCCAAAGTAAAAATCCATTGAACTGTAGAATGAAGATCAATGCATATCGTGTGAGGGAAAAAAAATTGTTGCTAGTTATTCTAGTTTTTTTTCCATTGTACCATTATATGCTACAACGGTCTATTTTCAATGAATAGGGCATGGTACCAGCATGACCTTGCCACCTTGCAAGCAAAACGCTTTTAAAAAACAATCATGCACACGTTCTCAAGTAGGAACTGGATCAAGTATGGGGGAAAAAAATAATTTTTTCTTCGAATTACCATATTGGAGGTCAGTATTCTATATTTATTTTATTCATAAAATTTAATTATAAAATTATATAATGCTTAACTACCATATTATTGATTTTTATAGGAACTTCCACTCCGCCACAATTTGGATGTGATGCATGTTGAGAAAAACGTTGGGAAAATTTACTTAGCACAATGTTCCATGATAGAAAATCAAAAGATGCCATTAATTCTAGAAAAGATTTCAAGGCTTGGGGAATTCGACATGCTTTAGATGTACAACCTCGTGGGAAAAAAGCATATCTTCCACCAGCTCCGTATACTATCTAGCTCTAAAAAAAAGATATGACTTCAAGGGACCTGATAGTTATTGCTCAAATATCAAAAGATGTGTGTCGTTGAAGGATTGCCAAGTCAACGGATTGAAGTTGCATGATTATCATGTTTTAATGCAAGAGATACTATCAGTTGCAATTAGAGGATTGCTCCCAAAGAGGCCAAGAATAGTAATAACCCATTTGTGTACATATTTTAATAAAATATGCCAGCGTATTCTTGATAGAGAAATGCTACAAAAAATGTAAGATAAGATTGTTAGAATTTTATGTGATCTAGAAAGATATTTTCCACCTTTATTTTTCGACATAATGATACATTTATCAATTCATCTTGGAAAAGAAGCTCGATTATGTGGACTAGTTCGGTTTCGTTGGATGAACCCGTTCGAAAGATATATGAAAACACTTAAAAATTATGTAAGGAACTATTTAAGACCCGAAGGATGCATTACATAAAACTATCTCGCAGAAGAATCTATGAGATTCTTTGGTGACTTTCTGAAGAAATCATCACAATTATGGCAGAAAGAGGGTAGGAACACAGATTTTGAGGATGATAATGCAATACTCGAATTACGTCCGATATCAACATGCAAGACATTTACATTAACGGATAATGAAAAGGAAGTTGCTCGTTTGGCCGTGCTCATGAATATGGTTATAACTGAGCCATTTTTAAGGTAAGCACATATTGTTTCTTTTTATTGCCTTAACATACGTGTATTTATTAATGTAACATAGTATCTTTTATATTATAAAAGTATGCATTTGGAAGAGTTACAAATTTCAGACAAGCATATGGAAAGAAATGCTACATTACTATGGAAAAATCACGCAAAAAACTTCGCCGATTGGATCAAAAAAGGGTTTATCAAATCATTTAATTTTTGTCTTCCGAATTTTGAGAATATGTTTTTGACTAAATACATAATGTATTGAGTTTTTTTTAATATCTATAAACTCAAGTGAACAGATGAACTGTTAAAATGGATCGCGTATGGTCCAAGTACTACTGCTTTGTCGTGCAAAGGATATATAATTAACCAGGGCCGGCCCTGAGTATTTATGGGCCTTATGCAAGCCCAAAATTTTGGGCACTTAAAACTTTTTTTTTATGAAATTGAACTTAAGTGAAAATGTGTTTTTCCTACTGTGCATCTCCATTGAGAAAATTGCATGTTTCATCAAATTCATAAAGTTTTTACCCATATTTTCAATCTGTCAACTAGAGGTCCACACAAGCCACATCTCCATTTTAATATATTGATTGATGTCAACAAAGCATACAATCATACCTACTTTTGCATAGATAAATTACTATCAAGTACACGCATCCTGACAAGAAAAAGCAGCTCTAGTAAAGGTAATACAACTTTTTTTTAGGGCCCCCTGACCAAATGGGCCCTGTGCGGTCGCACTAGGCCAGGGCCGGCCCTGTAATTAACGGGTTATGTTTCACACAAAAGATGTTGAGAGAGAAACTCAAAATTCTGGGGTGACTCATGATGCTATTACCATGTGTAGAGCAAGTGCGAAACATGTCTCTCAAGTTGTTGATGTGGTCATGTACTATGGGATTTTGACTGACATAATCCTATTAGACTATCATAAATCTTATATTCCAATTTTTAAGTGTCAATGGGAAAACATGGGAAACAGGGTGAAGGTTGAAGACAGATTTACGCTTGTTAAATTACATCAAAATCAAGCTTCATTTTCAACAGATCCGTATATCCTTGCATCTCAGGTAAAACAATTTTTTTATTCAAAAGAGGACGACTCTTCTAATTAGTATGTGGTAATGAAGGCACCACTAAGAGGTTTTCATGAATTAAAGACAATCGATGATATTGAGCACACAATTTATGTTGTACAGGATTGTGAAGAAAATGAGATGGATGTTAATTATGTAGATGATGTTAGCTATGTTAGGGAGGATTTTGAAGGCATACTTGAGAAAAGTTTTAAATAAGGCAGTATCTTTTACTCTGATTATACTTTACCTTACTTCATCTCTGGCTTCCATATATCATATTACAACATCGTAATTTTGGCTATTTATATTATTTCCATCTTTTTACCTCACATTATTCATCTCAATTTTAACATTAATTCATGGCATATCCCTTTTCTTTTGTTTGCTTCAGTCTAAAAATTTTTTTCTTTAACTATGTATGAATTAATGTCATCGACTGATTTTTTTTTTTTTTTTTTTTTTGATGCAAATTTGTGAACTTGAAGATAATCAAATCTTACTTAATTATATAGTAAAATTTCTGTTTGATATTTTTTCCTACCCTAATTCTTCGTCGTGCCTCATCTAAACTCTGTCTAATCTGGCGCATCATTACCGACTACCCTCGCATCCCCAATAGTATTGCTTGTAATGCAATTGGAATACAATTGGAAACCATAACTGACAATGACGTTACTTTTATTAGGGTATTATGATTTGATGATTATTCTTTAACTTTGTCAGTGATTTAGTTATGCCTATATTGATATGTTACTTATTCTGGAGTCTATTTATAGGTTTTGAATTAATTATCTGAGAATAGCACATAGTTATTCACTTTTTGATGATCTATCACAGATGAGAAAATTGAACCTGCTTTGAGAATATCACATAATTACTTACAGGCAAGTGCTTGATTCATGTTTAACTATTGCTTCAAATTTTTGATATTGGGAATCTAGATAAACTTGTTCATGTATATGCCTGGCGCGGGACTATAAATGTTCCTGGGTTTAGATATCCACATGGTTTAGTCCAAATTAGTCCAGTTGAGGGGATTAGACATAACATTTGTGGTTGAAGTAGCTCTAAATAGAAATTTAATCAAGCTTCTCTTTTGGTATTTTGGTTAACGCGAATAATACCATGCTCAAAAAATATTTTGAATTGTATTTAGCCAATTATTATTAACTAGACTGTTTGAGCGTAGACTGAACATGCTAGAACATTTATTTGACTTTTAGTAGTGTATTACTAAAAATTGGTAGCCAAACCTTATGCTATCTTTGGGGTTTTGTATTTTATGTACACGAACACAGACACATCTATAAAAACCTATTTTATTTCATTGTAATATTGGACTATTTTTTGAATAAGATTTCCATTCCTTGATTTATGTACTCATGGGCTCCGTCAGACTTCAATTTTTGTTTATATTCCACAGGAAAAATGATATGAGCCTGCTAGATATTTTTAGGAATATGCTACTTTACTGTTGCATATTATCCGGTTATTATCAAATTTACTGCTAAACCCAAAATCATTATTCATGAAGTTATGAATTAAATTTGCTATAGAGTTAGAAACTAAACTTAAATACATGCAGATAATAAGAAATCATAACTCGACTATTTTATAGAAAGCCTGATGGATACTAACAACTTTGGAATGAATGAACTTGCAAAAGAACCTTTGATCCTACTTGACCCTAGTCAGTCAGCAATATGCCTAAACATCCATATGGCTGACTTGGCATAGGTAGAAGAAGGTACAGTGGTAGTAGTAAGATATCCTCCAGTAACATGGTAGCTACCTTGTATGGTAGTAGACTGATGATACCCATAAGCAGCAGATAAGTCATAAGGTAGCCTTTCATCGGATGGTGGTGCAGGAGGATACGAAGCTAGTCTATCATAAAGAGGATATGAAGCAGTTCTATCGTAGGGCGATGGTGCAGGATAAGGGGGAGCTGGTGCAGGAGGAGGTGTGGGATAAGGAGGTGTAGGATAAGAGTAACTGCTAATGTCTCCATGATCGTAACTTGGGTAAGCTGCTGCTACTACTTCTTGAGGAGTATTATAGGAAGGCTTTTTAAAGGGGAAAAGCTTGTTTACGCGGCCTTTTTTGGAAAAACTGGCTTTGAATGAAAGTTGTTGGTTATTGCGTTTTGCTACTAGTTTCATTTTTTCGAGTTTGCTGATCTTTTCCTTTATTAGAGAAAGAGGATAGTGATTTTGAAGATTGTATTCTTCAATGCGTTTGTTGATGGCTCTGTTAGGATTGTCTCGCATGTTGTTAAGGAGGAATGGTGATTTGGATGCAAAGTCCCACATCACAAAATAAATTAGAGGAGGAAAGTACAAATATGAGTTGGTAGGTATGTAACAAAAGGGATTCCTTTTGTTACAAGGATGTGTGTGCCAACTCATATGCGCGCACCCTACGTAGGAAGGAAGGGGGGTTTTGTTCCAACCGTCATTACATAACAGGCTCTTAGTGCTACGAGTTCTCTGTTGTATGCTTCTTTTTGGTGATGGAAGAAAAATGAGGGTGACTAATTTAAAAATTAATGCATTATAAAGCGTGTTGTTTATGGTTGCAGTTTGAGAATCAGTTAAGAGTGGTACAAATTGGAGCCAATTGTAAAAAGGAACAATAATGCTCTTACATATCATCATGCCCTAAAAGAATTTTTTGGTCTTGACTTAGATCTTTTGGCGCAGAAATATTTACCTGAATAGATCAAATTTAAAACTTTTTACAAACTAAACCACTTTTCGCAATACTAGCACTAGGTTGGCATTTTAAGCTGATTCTATTTGGAATATGCTTTCTTGTTACATGATAAGGGAACACGAAGTTATGTTATGCAAAAAAATTCAGCATTTTCACCTTTAGTAGCTGAGAATTGAACATAAGCAAATGCCTTTGAGCAAAACTAAACGTAAGGAAGAATGAATTCAAAATCTAGTGGATAGATCTTCTTGTATGGATAAAAGTGTTATTATTCAAAATCTATTGGATAGGTTTTCGCTTCATTACAAGTCTGGTGGCTTTCTGGAACCTAGCCTTTTCAAAATCACAAAGCTTGTATATTCTGCATGGTTATTTTACCAGTTAATATTAGATTAAATTTGACAAGGAAACTGCTTGATCTTTCACATCTTCTACTCACTAGATTCTTCCATCATTATCTTCTGCATTTTGTAAGAACTGACTTAAATGATGAAAAACATGCATGCATTAACGAGTTCTTATGCGATGATTGTATTTTGTATGAGTATTTACTTTTCAATCTACAGTTTCAAAATGCAACAAATGACTAAAAGGAAGAAGACTGTAACAACCCGGGAAATCCGAACCAATTTAAAATTTTTATTTTAAATTATTTAGTGGAAAAATGAGGCAGAAATTAAAAATTCCATTTTTAAATAATATTAAAGCCAGTGAAAATAGTCAATTTTTAAACGATCTCTGTTTTCGACGAAACCACTTTTGTTGGAACCGGAATGTTGAATTATTGCTAGGTTTCAATTTTTAGAATTTTTCGATTTAATATGTGAGCGTGGCGAAGAAAAATGTGTTTGGTCGATTACAGTCAAATTTAATCGACTGAAAAATAGCCATTTTTCAAACAGTGTCAGAATTCGACAAAATTAATTTTGTTAGGACCGTATCGTCATAACATAGACAGATATATTTTTTCTGGATTTTTCTGAGTCCGTTTGTGGCCTCGGTGAATTTATTTTTGCAGACGAATTAAATTAATAAAGGAATTAAATATTAAATTAAATAATACAGGCCACAGACAGCCGTTTGGGCTGACGGGACCTGTCCCATTGGATCCGGAATATGGGCTATTGGCTAGGGTCGCTTTCTGCTGGACTGGAATTGAACCGGTTTGGAAGATATGGTTTTTTTTGTAAAAATACATTAATAATATTATAAATATAGGATTTTTAAAACCCTAATTCACTATTCATCGTCTCTGCCGCCGTCCCCCCCAAATCAATGGCCTAAAACCACCGAAACTTCCTCCACAAATTCCCATCAATTCACTCAGTAAAACCAAGCCTTCCTTTTGACAATTTCGTAGAGCTATCTCTGCTCTTCAATTTGGTACGGGTTTGATCGAACCTTGTCACCTGTAGCGACCGCTTCGAGCCCCCAAAACCCGTCGTTTCGCCGCCGAACCCCAGCCAAGAACCACCACCGAGCTCGACGAGGCAGGGGGTCTGGTGCGCCTCTCGGAGTGCTGGAGCGTGGCGTCTTCTGATCGGCAGCTCGATTCCTGTGGTGGCCGCAAAATCGAACCCTAGGTTCGAAGAAAAAGGAAAAAACATCGGCCGTGTTACAGGCAAGAGGAAGAAAGGTTTTGATTAATGAAATATTCAATTAATTAATATAAATTGTTTCATAACTTCAATTAATCATATCTAACTCGTTTCAACTCGAAATTCGATGATTTCAGCGGCGTTGTGATCCTATTGACAAGATCTACGACTCTGAACTGAAACGGGACCATTCTGAACAGTTTGAATTTTGGCCAAAATCTGCAACGACTATGAGATTTCTAAATTTTAATAATTAAATAATTAAATTTTATTTGTTATGTAAATCATTGTATATTGTTTCTGATCTGTGATTGGTGATTGTTGTATGGTTGTTAATATTCGATGTGACATCATGATATAGCATGTCAGTTTAGATCTGTGAAATTCTGAAATAATCTCAATAAAGTTCTCATCTTTATTGTTTTATTTTTAATCTATTTTTATTTTTATTCCTTTACAAAAAAAATTGAATCTTTGTTTCTTTACAAATAAAGATGAAATTTTGAATCTTTATTTTGTTTTTACAAAGTAAAATGGAAATTTTAATCTTTGTTTATTTCAGCACAAAGATAAGAAGTTAAATCTTTATTTTTGGTTCAACACATAAAAAAATGAAAAGTGAGTTTTGTTTTGATTAGCAAAATATAACAAAGTTTTAATCTTTGTATTTGATTTACAAATATAACAAAGTTTTAAATCTTTGTTTTTGATTTACGAATATAATAAAGTTTCAATCTTTTGGTTTTTGGAATTAACAAAATAAAGTTTGATTTTCATTTTTTTTTTACAAAATAAAAGAAAGATTGAATCCTTTACTTTGATTTACAAATCAAATATAATAGAATCTTTTACTTTGATTTACTTAGTAAACGAAAGTTTAAGTCTTATTTTGATTCACAAAATTAAAGTTGGATCTTCATTTTGTTTTATAATTTATAAAATAAAGAAGTTTTAGATCTTTTAAACTTTAATTAAAAGATAAAATAAATATTAGATATCTTCTTTGAGTTACAAATAAAAATAAGATGAGACCTTTATTTGTGATACACCAAAAAGTATACACCCAATCATATGTATATTTGTTGACATTGAAATCACGACGTTGGGTAAATTATTGAAATGGTTAGACAAAAACCATATTATTGTGTGTTGACACGAAATTTGACATTGAATTATAGAATGCCATCGTTGGGTTAACATGAAATAGATTGTTTTATGTATTGAGAGGCCGTATTGAACATATACGTTGACACCAAATTTAGAAATAAAAGTTCATCTTTTTATTTGCATTTTACAATGCAAATATTACATAGGAGAATAAAATAACTTTTATTTGAGTTCTCTAATATGAATAAAACTTGGAAATAAAGGTTCACCCTTTTTATTTGCATTTTACAATGTAAATATCACTTGGAGATGGAAAACTTACATTTTCAAACGTAAAAGAAGGGAAAAAGAAACCATTTACATCTTCAGTGTAAATAGAAACCATTTACATTTTCAATGGAAATAGAAAAGAATAAAAGAGATTTGCATTTTCAATGTAAATAGAAAACAATAATAAGAGAATTTAAATATGTAAATAAAGACAATAAAAAAGAGGATTTACATTTTTCCATCGTAATAAAGAGTAATAGGAAATTTACATTCCTCCATTGTAATAAAGAGTAATAGGAAATTTACATTCCTCCACTGTAATAAAGAGTAATAGGAAATTTACATTTTTCCATTGTAATAAGAGTAATAGGAAAATTTACATTTTTCCATTGTAATAAAGTGTAATAGGAAATTTACATTTTTCTATTGTAATAAAGAGAGATAGAAAATCTACATTTTTCTATGTTAAAATATAAGATTTATATTTTTCTATGTAAAGATAGAAAATTTACATTTTTCTATGTTAAAATATAAGATTTACCTTTTTCTAGGTGAAGATGAAAGATTTACTATTTTCCTTTGTAAAGATAGAAGAATTTACATTTTTCATTGCAAAAGAAAAGGAGATATGATATATACATTTTATAAAACATAAAAAGTTCATTTTTATGTCTTTAAAACAAATAGAATAAAAAGTTCATTTTTTTTTTGTCTTTAAAACAAATAGGATAAAAGAACATTTTTGTTGAATATAAAAATATACATCGTTTTAAACATCATTTTTGTTGCATTAGAATTGGCGAACAAAAGTGTCATTTTTGTTGAATATAAAAATGTACATCGTTTTAAACATCATTTTTGTTGCATTAGAATTGGCGAACAAAAGTGTCATTTTTGTTGAATATAAAAATGTACATCGTTTTAAACATCATTTTTGTTGCATTAGAATTGGCGAACAAAAGTGTCATTTTTGTTGAATATAAAAATGTACATCGTTTTAAACATCATTTTTGTTGCATTAGAACTAGCGAACAAAAGTGTCATTTTTATTGAATATAAAAATATACAATATTGAAAACATCATTTTTGTCGCATTAGAATTGGCGAACAAAAACATCATTTTTATTGAATACAAAGTTATACATTGTTGAAAAACATTTTTTTTGTTGCATTAGAATTTGCGAACAAAAATGTTAATTTTATAGAGAAAAAGGAATGGATTCTAATAGTGGAAATCGCCCAATGGTTTATATATATTAATATAAAATTAAAGGAAACGAGCGCGGCAGTTCGCGTATCGACAATCGTAACTTCAAACGATTATATAGAAAGATCCGACCGTTGGATTTTCCCAAAACTGGAACCGTTAGGACCGCTTTGGGAAGAGCTTCCCAACGATATAAATTTCACCAAAATCCGACAGTTAGATTTTAAGATATGTGTAAATCAAATTTTGGAAAAAACAGCGCTAGGGCCGCCCATTGACCCGAAACGTCGTTTATTTATTTCAAGCTATTTTAATAAATAAAAATAGCGATAGATAGTTATAAATATATACGAAATGTTTTAAATTATAATTATGCGACAATTATTTGAAAAGACCGAGTTTAACTCATTTCGAATAATTGAACGGCGATTAAATCAAAGATGTAACAAGACGGTGTAGAAGACCGGCGATCTTCACATCGAATGGACGATGACTTCTGATACCTTGGACTGATTTGCTCCCAGGACATGGTTGAAGCAGTAATTGTCTGGACGTATTTGTTGGTCGGGCGGATAAGCGAGCGCCTTTTTGGTGTCTTCGGTTTCGTTCAGACCCAGAACGGACTTGTAAATGGATGCGTGTCTGACGTTGGAATTCATCCCTTGTAATTAAATCGATTTGTATTAATATATGTCTGTTTGGTGGTACAGAATTTATTCTCTACTTAACACCCGGATATATAGTGATAGTTATTGATCGCATGGCGTTGAATGGTCAAGGTGGCACGCCAAGATGCAATGATCAAGGCTTTTGTTGAAAAGAAGGCCTTGTGGATGATGATCAAAGCATAGCCTGTTTAGGCATAGCTTTGTGTTTAACGTGACTTCGCGAGCCTCACACCTCGGTATGAGTCAAAAACGGGATTAGGACTGTAGGGAGTGCACACGTTTCTTTCTAGCTAGAGTGATGTCAGCGACCTACCAGCCCTGACATTTTACTTATGTGGATTTTTTTGGATTGAGGTACCTCGGGTTTTATAGGCCGGAAGTGGTCATACTATAGGTTCAAAGGAACCGGGAAACGTGTGTTCAGGAGTTGCCGATCCACTACCGTTAGGTGGGGACCGGCCCTGAAGATCCAAGGGTTCACTGCGGGGGATCCTGAGGCATTTGCTAGAGTGTCTCGAATCGGAAGAGGACGATCCCTAGCCTCGATTTCATGACAGAAAACCAATTTCCAAATACGTCGACATCACGGTTTTGATTGTAAACTTATGTACGGCGACATAGTATATGGTACCTATGCCGTCTAGGATTGATATATTTACATTGAAGTATTTTAATACTACTTAGACACTAATAATAATATTAAAATATTACTTTTCACGTATTAAGCATATTTGATCATCATAAGGGAAAACTCTATCCTCCTGTGTGTGTTGCATTGTGTGATAGGACTTGAGTCTTATGATGATTTCATTTTTCAAAAGTCATTTCGCTGTTTTACCCAAACTTTATAAAATTATGCACTGGAGATCCAATGGAGTAAACCCGTTCCGCGTTAGCGGCGTGGTCCTGAGATTCGCCATATTGATAGTTAATTTAGTTAAGAATTCTCACACCAGTCCCATGACTGACTCGTAGTTTGTTTCACTTTTGCAAACTCGGGTGCCCTCTTTCCACACGGGCAACCAATTGACAGGTTTCTAGGTGATACGTTCTGGTCGGAGCTTTCTTTGGAAGGAAGAAGAAGACCTTTTCTCCATCTTTTATTCTGCTTTTGAGACATTTTTTTTCTATCTTTTGCTTTTGATGTATGTAATGGGATTTGCAACTTATTTCCTTTCATTTGAGACTTGTTTCTCTTTTGTTAAGACTTCTATTATGCTAAGTGGATCCTGTAAAACTGCATACTCTGATGTTCTGCTGTAATGCTGATGACATTTATTTCCGCTGCAATGGTTTATGTGTTATGATAATTATCTGAGATCTGTTTTTGTTGTAAATATGTTGTATTCCAAAATGATTATCCTTGCTTTCGATCTACGGAAGTTTGGGGTCATCACAGTTGGTATCAGAGCCTAAGGTTAACCTTAGCTACGGAATATAACATATTTAGAACAATTCGTCTAGATAGAATCTACATTGTTCTAAGACGAGTAGCTCATTCGAGATAGGACTAGTAATGTCCTAGTGTGAGCTCAGCAGAATAGCACATATTTACCGGTCATTACATCATTATCTTTTCATCTTGTCCTTATCTTATCTTTTCTTGGAAATTCTCATTTTTGTTGGTCTGACTCTTTCCTTGATGGTACAGACTGATTTAAATGGATACTAGAGCAAGAACAGCCCGAGGCGGAGCCCGAGGCGGAGCTCGAGGCGGGGCTAGAGGAGGAGCCCGAGTAGGAGCTGGAGAGCAAGCTAGAGACGAGACACCCATCACTCAGGAACAATTTAATTCAGAGGTCGTAGTCGAACCACCTCCACCTCCGCAGCCTTTTGATTTGGAGAGAATGTCAAAGAAATTCAAGAACCTTGGAGGTGTACCTTTTACAGGGCGGGAGTCTGCGATTCAAGCGGAAGCATGGCTTAAAGATTGCGAAAAGATCCTAGAAGGCTTGGAACTGGAAGATCAGCGAAAGCGTTACCTGGCAGTTTGGCAACTAAAGGAGAAAGCAGGGCATTGGTGGGATACAATTAAAATCTGCAATGACGTGGCCAATATGTCTTGGGCCAGATTCAAGGAGCTTTTCAATGAGAAGTATATACCCCCACAAGCTAGAGAGCGCCTGCGCGAGCAGTTCGTTAACCTTCAGCAAGGGAATATGACTGTTTCTGAGTATGTGAGGAAGTTTGATGAGCTTTCACGATATGCCCCTAGTTTGATTCAAGATCCAGTTGAGAAGAATAAGAAATTTATCAAGGGGCTGTCCAAGAAATATTTGAATCGAGTCACTGCCCATATCAAGCTTCCTTTCAATGAAGTAGTAGAGATGGCGTGCCGCTATGAGGAAAATGACGAGTTTGGACCACAGGATAGAGGGAAAGGTCAAAGCAACAACTAGAAGGAACAGGCTAACAAGAAACAGGAGGCGAGCAATTCTTCTACAGCTAAGCCCCAAGGGAAGAAGAGGGATAGGAGCAAGGTGACCTGCTATAACTGCGGCAAGATTGGACATTTTGATTACGAGTGTAGAGCTCCTAAAAAGGTCAAGAGAAATGATTCAGGACCTAGTCAGAACAGTGGTCAGAGTTCTCAAAACCGTGGTCAAAATCCTCAAAATCGTGGCCAGAGTTCGCAGGACAAAAGGGAATGCTACAATTGCCATCAAAAGGGGCACATCAAGGCGAATTTTCCACTGATAAGGAATGCTCTGGTGGCACATGTTTATAAGGTAGCAAATACATCAGCTTCGACTGAGGGGCCTGATAAACCCGATGTCTTAGGAGGTACGCTTAATATTAAGAACATCCCTATTACTGTCTTATTTGATGCTGGTGCTACGCGAAGCTTTATTTCTAATGATACAATTAAAAAGTTGAAATTGAAACCAAGGAAACTCAAAAATTTGATTAGAGCTAATAGTACGATAGGAGGTTCTCTTATTCTTGATCAGTATTGTAGAGTACCTGTTTCTTACTCTTGCTACCAGTTCCCCTTTGACTTGGTCGTTATGAATTTCTCCGGTTATGATGTCATACTGGGGATTGATTGGCTAACAAAGTATGAGGCTGAGTTAATTTGTGCAGAGAGAATCATCAAAGTTAAAACTAAGCTTGGAAATATTACTATCCCGTGCCATGGCTCAGCCACCGACAAGAAAACATTCTGGTCTTCTCTAGAAGTTACCCTTACTTCTATTGAGGATATCCCTGTAGTCAAATATTTCGCTGATGTATTCAATGAGGTTGAGGGCTGTAACGACCCGAATTTTTGACCGTTTGAAATCGACAATAAGCCACACATGTCGACCCAAACAAATCGCAAATGCGGGTAGTTATTGGGAAAAGAGGGAGAAGAAAGAAAGTAGAGAAAAAAAACAATAACAGAATCTCACAGCGGAAGGACAACATATAATAACCAAATAGCAGTTAAAGGCAGTTGAAATGTATACTGTGGTTATAACATTCAGTGATTATCAGAGTTACATATACATACGGATGTACATAATAAGCAGCGGGAAAAATGCAGCGGATATACACATGTATAGATAATAGATATACCAAATCTTCGTCTTCGATCTCCAAGCACCGTCATCTTCAAATACTGCAACGTCCGCTGACCCGAGCGTATTACATAAAAGAAACACAACAAACACTCGGATCAGCACTAAATCATTCTCATATTAGTCAAATTAAAATATGAAACAAATTTAGTATCATGGGTGCAGTAACTCAAGAGATGTTACGGGATTTTTCCATCTCTCAAGGATCCGTCGAACTAATACATACATAGCATAATACGCTATTATGATAGTGTCTATTCAGTAAAGTATAAATACAGAAAATAGCGTAAGCGGGATTACCATATTACCCTTACGCAGTTTATAGGCATCAACGATCTATACAGTACCGTAAATTCACCGTACTGGCGTTATCAGAGGGCACTCCATAGAAAGCAATGCTAAATCAAAATCGTAGGGGCTCGATAGGAATAAATATGACAAGGCACTCGAGGCAATGCCCAGGGTAGGATTCTACCAATTGCACTCCCGGACCGGTGGTAACGCATAGCAACCATTACCGCCCACCTCGGAACACACTCCCAGAATCATAAATGGGCCCAAATCATCATCATCACAGTCATATAAATAGCATCGAAGAAGTGTGTCCGATCAAAGGCGCTAACCTCAATTAGTCACGGTATAGCTCCTGTTTTAGTCATTTCAATTCTGACCTGAAGGTCAGGGCTATTTCGTAGTCGTTCATCTTCTTCGATTCAATAATCGCCTCAAGTCATCATACTCGTTCTGGATACGTCATAACGTTCACAGTTGTCAAAGTGGTATCGACACTGACAGAGAGTATGTCTTATGCCGACTCCGGTCTCTTTAACAACCAACACTTACATTTTCCACATCGGTTGGTTCTTTTATATTTGATAAAGGTTCGCTTTCGTATCAAAATATCATCTTCTGTTTTGAACCCAATTTATATTCAAACGAATCAAATTTTCATATCAACCTTTCATAATCATACCCAACCCGATTATATTCTAAAACTAGAATATATTTCATATCATTATATTATAATCATATAATATTTCAAAATGACTTATACTCAAATAGAATATAATTTATCTCAAAGATTTCAAATTATCATGGATTCTTATCTCAACTCCATTTGAACCAGCGGTTCAACTCAAGCATTTCCCTTCGGAAGAAATTTATAATTCCAAAACACTTGTAAACTAAATGTTTATATATAATAATAACAATAAAAATAATAATAATTTTTTTTTATATAAATAAATATATAGATATACATATAGGATATAGTAATTAAAATAAATTAGTAATTTAAATATTATATATTACTTAAATATAGGTTTACTAGAAGATTTTGGAAAATGAATTATAAGGAAAAACTTTATTTAAAATACAATAGTTATAAGTAAAGGTAAGTAATAAATTTAAGCAAGAATAATTATTTGGAATCAAATGCATGAATATATTTAAAGATAAATTTCTCTAATCAAAATCTTCCTTCCTTCCAAATTTCAATACTTGGATCTATCCTTCGGTCTCAACGGAGTTCCTTAAATTCCATCTCTTGTTTCAACCCCGTTCAACCAACTATTTGATTTCAAAAGTTCAAATATATATTCAACTGAGTTAAAACAACCCAAATATCTTTGATTTCCAAATTTCCCAAAATCAGATTACATAAGAATTTATTTCCTTCTAATCCAACTCTTAATTTGAAAAGATTTTAAATCATATTCAAATTCCGATTTAGGTATTTACACTTTGTTTTGGAAAAATTTCTTTAACCCTTTTATCAACATCCCAGTTCAGAATCTTTACAGAATTGAATTATCGAATATCGGTACATTCTTTTAGAGGGAAAATTATATTAAATAAAAATTTCAAATATTTAAAATCATTTAACCAACTGATGTCTGTATATAATTATCTACCCAATGGCCAAGTGATTTTAAATTTAATTTCTCGATATTTCAGGGATGGATCTATCATTTCAATCCAAATCAAGGTCATAGAGGTTTATCATTTCACTCTGTGTTCTTAATTCATTTTATCGATAAATCCCGGGTTCATTAGATGCCCGCAACATCAAGGGTAAATGGGATTTATCGTCAAGATCAACATGTACTACAATATACTGAATAAGGAGCATAAAAAAATGTCACTATAAATTCAGTAATAAATTTCAACCAACATCCATCACAACCATTTCATTCAACTGATCAGCATTAAACTGTTTCAGGATTTTACAAGGGTTCGAATTCAACTAGAAATTTAAATTAAATTAAATAACAAATCAATTACTTAAATTGCATGTTAACACACTTGCATGTTAAATTTAAACCACACATCAACAATCCAACAAAACCATGCAACCAAACTTACTTCATAATTTAATTCAATAAATATGGGAATAATTCAGTATTTCGTGAGTGAGAAAATCACTCACCTTTGGGTCTTAATTGGATCGGACGTCCAGAATAAGTCCAAAATTTGACAGTCTCCAAACGCAGCCACGTTAGTGCCAAAACGTCCGCAATTTCGCCACGATCCCAACGCAACAAACCCCGCCCAAATCCGAGTCAATATGAACAAGTTATAAGCGTTTTAGTGTTTGGAATTTAAATATATATAAATAAATAAAATAACCCCCTCGCCAAATCACCTCTTGTCACGTCAGCAAGAAATTTCTTCCATTCCAACTGCGAGCTACAGTAAATCGAGACACCGAAACCCAACTCGCGCCTCCTCTTTGACCGAGCCGTACGCCTCCCTCCGACCACCGGAAAAGTTCAGACCACCTCCATTCGAACCTGCTCGTCGAGGCGCTCCATCCAAGACCGACGAACGAACCTCCGGTGGCCACCAGCTCTCGCGACGGCGAGATGAACGGAAGTCATTTCCGGCCTTAAAACGCAAAATTCCGTCGATCTATGTCACTCCAGAACCTCCGACCGGCACCTACGAACTCCCCTTGATCCTCTCTACCAAACCCATAAGTTGATTTCGCCGATTAGTTGCCAAAACGAAAAACCCTAAATCGAAACCTAGGGTTTCGAATTTCCGAACGTTTGACCACAAATTCTGGCAACTCCTTCCACTGCATGTCGAATCTGACCATACCAGTAGCTTCCTGACGTCACGAGCTTCAATTTGACATATAATTCGATGGGTTTTGGAGAGATTCTATTTTTAGAGTTGTATTTTGCTTTGAATCTAGGGTTTTGAAATTTCTCTCAGCCATTGAAGAGGAAATTTGGAGATGGAAAAGTACGTATGTGGAGAATGAACTGATGAGGTGTTAATTGGGCTTTATTTATATATAATTATAAGACCCAATATGAGAAATACCCAATTATCCATTTACACAACTCTCAATCACATTTCCTCTCGTACGATCAAACGGTAAGTCGAATTGTAACGCAAATTGAAACTCTACAATAATTTACCGTTCCGGTTCCGATGGCGCCAGTTTCGTCGAATTCCGAAACAGTCGCCAAAACAGTTAAATTTCATCGTCAGTTAATTATTAAAATATTCAATTATTCGATTAACCGTTTTAAATTCAAATTAAATATTCATTAAATTCAAATTAAATCAAATTTCAACTTAAATAAACTTTCTAAATCAATACCACATATGTCATGTTCTCGAATAAATTTACTTATCCATTTAAATTTTAAATTTCAATTATAAATAAATGGACTCGAATTATCCTTAACAATTTGTAATATCAACTCAAAATTTCAGAATTTATCAAATAAAGTTTAAATTCCTATTTTAACTTAGACAATCCAAACTTTATTTGTTATAAAATATTAAATTTCACATTACAACATTTATATACGCTCAATTCAATAATTATTATCATCAAAATCAACAAAATTTGATTTTCCCCAAAATTAATCCATTTTATTTATTTAAAAATTGAAAATTAAATATACAGAAAATATGGGATGTTACATTCTCCCCCACTTAAAATCTTTTCGTCCTCGAAAAGGGAACGAGATAAGGTATTAAACAAGTCATACTTTCAAACCCATACTTATAGAATAGTATTTATAAAATAAGCTATATAATTGAAAATTTTCATAAATTTTCTAACTCCCGAAATCACTGGAAATTTCGGCAGCATCTCCTTTGTACGGAGAGGTCCGGAAAATCACAACGCATATAAAATTCAAATATACATCTCATCATTCGATGAGGCATCCCAAAAAGGGGAAAGACACCATATATATATGACCACAAAACTATATAACTCACATTCGTACCTTCTTAGTGTATATTTTGCAATTTCATTACCTTAGCACTTTAAATATTTAGCGCAAGCGAGCTCCAAAGCGTAGCGCACACTCCTTACACCTGTTACAACTCGCATACACATGAGATTCAAGCATATATACAATATATAGCAATTGTATACAACTTAGACAACATATATCAACATTTCAACTACAAATCCAAAATATTCATAACAGGTCAGCGAACAAAACAAGGTTTATCACTCACTAAAAGTTGGAATTTGACTAAAACATACTAGGTAAAAGTTGTAGCGTTTGTTTCAGGCTTTCCGAATTGTCCGGACTCGTCGAATTCGGATAAGTCGTTCAAAAGTTATGACTATTTTAGTAAAGGCGAACACTTCAGCCCGCACACTGAAAATGCAGATATGAAATGTTTTACCCAGTTTTTAACCCTTTAAACAGAAAAATTTCACCCAGCGCATTAAGAAAAAGTTTTAGTACAGACGCTGGGCTTTCCAAATTGTACTTGCACATCGAAATCCGACGCTCCGTTGGGAAGTTATGGTCAAAACAATATACGTATACGCTTCAGTTTTTAATTTTCTGCATACACAACTACGACTAAAACTTGCATTTCAGCTTAGTAATCATAGGAATTCGACCTGGCTTTATAAACGAAGGTTTTAGCTCGGTTTCTAAGGTTTCCGAAAAGTCCAGAATCGTCAGATTCCGATCATCCCATCAAAAGTTATGGTCACTTTAGTTTCAGCTTATCGAATAGTTCATATTCTTGCATAAACATTGATTTATTTTTGGAGTTTCTACCTTTCGGATTTTAAACTTAAGCGTCACTTAACCATTTAAAAGGGTTATCGCTCCAATATTCTCATACTTTTATTGCTTCAATATATTCATGCTCATTTCACTTTTATTAAATGAATTTCCATTCCATTACTTATATTCCATTATCGTCAATCTTATTTGAGTTTACTTCCAACTCACCCACTTCGTCCGTTCTCGTTCGTCCATTCGATCCTTTACATTCACTACATTATCCTAGAATGAATTCATATTCAAGTACTTACTTTATTCCAATAAAATTTCTATTTTTCTCATTTCATTCTCAAGCATTAAATTTCGAATGAACTTGAATTCATTTTTAAAATTTCCAACGGACTTGATTACGTTAGATCTTTAATTCATTACCATGAATCAATATATCAAAATTTAACTCATTTCTTTTCTAAGTACTAAATTCTCAAGCAACCATTATATGGTCCTCTATGTTAACTCTTATCGAGTCAATACACTTGACCCGAACTAAATTTGGTCTTATTCCATATTTCAGTTGCTTGTTCATTTTCCTAACCATACCCTTAATCATTATCTTATTCACTTATTCCCATTTCCATTTTAAGTGAAAGTTTATTCCATTTCTCGAATCATTAATAACTCTCGAATCATGGTTTGAATTAAGGGTTGTTCAACTCAAATTTGTATTTAGTTCTCAACCATTCTTATTCGATTTCCTAAGTTAAACCCTATTTAACTCGATTTCCGCACGACTTAGGTTATATTTTATTCGACAAAAGTTTTAATTCCATTCATTTTATTTTTTTATACCAAGACTTATACTCCATATACTATTCAAATAAGATTTATCCCATTTGGATTTTGTATGCTTTAACTTCACATATATATTAACTTGTCGTTTATTTGCTTATTTATATTTATTAGCAAGTCATGATTTAGTAACTAATTTAAATCCCTTTCCAACTAGTTCTCGACTAATTTCACTTACTTATTTATTAACCAAAGCATAGGCTATTTCCTTTCTTATTTACACACTAAATCTTCCATTTCATTCTTGGTTGTCCTTAGTCGAGTTTTATTTCATAGTTAACTTACATGTTTCTCTAATACTTATATGAACTAAATTCTCCAATACATTTTGGTCGACTTCAATTGAACCAAGTTCATACTTGATTTTGATTTTTTTTTTTCTCAAACACTCCAGCCGACCAACCTATAATTCCTTTAACTTATTATCGCACATGTGTAAGTATGACAACGACCACTTTTCTTCACCATAAATACTTAAGTCAAATTCATATTCTAAAAATCAAAATTCTAATGAAACGAGTCACTTCAGTACTTAACCAATATCATGAATTTAGATGAACTTAAATGCTTGATTCAGGGTTGATAAACTAAATTCTAGAATAACTTATGTGTACTTATACAATTTATAAATCTTGATCCGACTCCTGGATTATCAAAGAACCTAGGAATTCCAATACCTGGTAAATTTTTAAACTTGATTCTAAATAACATTTTTTTTTATATATATATAATTTTATACCATATGGAGTTAAATTCCAAATCCTTTGTCACAACCAATTACTATAATTATTGAGTGGTCTCTCCCCCACTTAGACTCTTCAGAATAATTATCGATAATGCGTGCACTCATTACCGAAATCCTTTCTGATGTCCGAGCAGGGATTACACACTTTAATCCTTAAAAATTCTTTAGAAAACTACTTATAATACGATATTTTTTCCAAAATTTCATAATACTACTTCAAGAGTACCCCAGGATCAAGTTTCAAGTTCATTTCTATTTCAATCTCAAACCTTTCTCATTCAATTATACTTAAAGGTATCATTTCATTTTCATATATTTCTTAGACCATTTAAATTCCTTATTAAATTTATTATCGAATCAACCATAATAGGTATAAATTTTATATCACCACCTACTAAACAAATACATATATACTTGAACTGAATATATATATTCAATATATTTTAAAATATGATTGAAAACCATATTATGTCAATCATTCTATTCGATTATTTAGAAATTCCTATCGATTGTATGGCGTCCCATATATCGACCAGAATCCATAAATATTCAACAGAACAACTCAACATAATATAAACCAATTTATATCAAAATACAAGTACGCTCTCTCATATCACTCAAACTCATTCTAGGGCATTTCTAACCCCATCTCTAATGAGTTAATTCCCAACAGAGCCAAGGTTATCGCTAACCATCGCTCTGATACCAACTGTAACGACCCGAATTTTTGACCGTTTGAAATCGACAATAAGCCACACATGTCGACCCAAACAAATCGCAAATGCGGGTAGTTATTGGGAAAAGAGGGAGAAGAAAGAAAGAAGAGAAAAAAAAACAATAACAGAATCTCACAGCGGAAGGACAACATATAATAACCAAATAGCAGTTAAAGGCAGTTGAAATGTATACTGTGGTTATAACATTCAGTGATTATCAGAGTTACATATACATACGGATGTACATAATAAGCAGCGGGAAAAATGCAGAGGATATACATATGTATAGATAATAGATATACCAAATCTTCGTCTTCGATCTCCAAGCACAGTCATCTTCAAATACTGCAACGTCTGTTGACCCGAGCGTATTACATAAAAGAAACACAACAAACACTCGGATCAGCACTAAATCATTCTCATATTAGTCAAATTAAAATATGAAACAAATTTAGTATCATGGGTGCAGTAACTCAAGAGATGTTACGGGATTTTTCCATCTCTCAAGGATCCGTTGAACTAATACATACATAGCATAATACGCTATTATGATAGTGTCTATTCAGTAAAGTATAAATACAGAAAATAGCGTAAGCGGGATTACCATATTACCCTTACGCAGTTTATAGGCATCAACGATCTATACAGTACCGTAAATTCACCGTACTGGCGTTATCAGAGGGCACGCCATAGAAAGCAATGCTAAATCAAAATCGTAGGGGCTCGATAGGAATAAATATGACAAGGCACTCGAGGCAATGCCCAGGGTAGGATTCTACCAATTGCACTCCCGGACCGGTGGTAACGCATAGCAGCCACTACCGCCCACTTCGGAACACACTCCCAGAATCATAAATGGGCCCAAATCATCATCATCACAGTCATATAAATAGCATCGAAGAAGTGTGTCCGATCAAAGGCGCTAACCTCAATTAGTCACGGTATAGCTCCTGTTTTAGTCATTTCAATTCTGACCCGAAGGTCAGGGCTATTTCGTAGTCGTTCATCTTCTTCGATTCAATAATCGCCTCAAGTCATCATACTCGTTCTGGATACGTCATAACGTTCACAGTTGTCAAAGTGGTATCGACACTGACAGAGAGTATGTCTTATGCCGACTCCGGTCTCTTTAACAACCAACACTTACATTTTCCACATCGGTTGGTTCTTTTGTATTTGATAAAGGTTCGCTTTCATATCAAAATATCATCTTCTGTTTCGAACCCAATTTATATTCAAACGAATCAAATTTTCATATCAACCTTTCATAATCATACCCAACCCGATTATATTCTAAAACTAGAATATATTTCATATCATTATATTATAATCATATAATATTTCAAAATGACTTATACTCAAATAGAATATAATTTATCTCAAAGATTTCAAATTATCATGGATTCTTATCTCAACTCCATTTGAACCAGCGGTTCAACTCAAGCATTTCCCTTCGGAAGAAATTTATAATTCCAAAACACTTGTAAACTAAATGTTTATATATAATAATAACAATAAAAATAATAATAAAATATTTTTTATACATAAATAAATATATAGATATACATATAGGATATAGTAATTAAAATAAATTAGTAATTTAAATATTATATATTACTTAAATATAGGTTTACTAGAAGATTTTGGAAAATGAATTATAAGGAAAAACTTTATTTAAAATACAATAGTTATAAGTAAAGGTAAGTAATAAATTTAAGCAAGAATAATTATTTGGAATCAAATGCATGGATATATTTAAAGATAAATTTCTCTAATCAAAATCTTCCTTCCTTCCAAATTTCAATACTTGGATCTATCCTCCGGTCTCAACGGAGTTCCTTAAATTCCATCTCTCGTTTCAACCCCGTTCAACCAACTATTTGATTTCAAGAGTTCAAATATATATTCAACTGAGTTAAAACAACCCAAATATCTTTGATTTCCAAATTTCCCAAAATCAGATTACATAAGAATTTATTTCCTTCTAATCCAACTCTTAATTTGAAAAGATTTTAAATCATATTCAAATTCCGATTTAGGTATTTACACTTTGTTTTGGAAAAATTTCTTTAACCCTTTTATCAACATCCCAGTTCAGAATCTTTACAGAATTGAATTATCGAGTATCCGTACATTCTTTTAGAGGGAAAATTCTATTAAATAAAAATTTCAAATATTTAAAATCATTTAACCAACCGATGTCTGTATATAATTATCTACCCAATGGCCAAGTGATTTTAAATTTAATTTCTCGATATTTCAGGGATGGATCTATCATTTCAATCCAATTCAAGGTCACAGAGGTTTATCATTTCACTCCGTGTTCTTAATTCATTTTATCGATAAATCCTGGGTTCATTAGATGCCCGCAAAATCAAGGGTAAATGGGATTTATCGTCAAGATCAACATGTACTACAATATACTGAATAAGGAGCATAAAAAAAATGTCACTATAAATTCAGTAATAAATTTCACCCAACATCCATCACAACCATTTCATTCATCTGATCAGCATTAAACTGCTTCAGGATTTTACAAGGGTTCGAATTCAACTAGAAATTTAAATTAAATTAAATAACAAATCAATTACTTAAATTGCATGTTAACACACTTGCATGTTAAATTTAAACCACACATCAACAATCCAACACAACCATGCAACCAAACTTACTTCATAATTTAATTCAATAAATATGGGAATAATTCAGTATTCCGTGAGTGAGAAAATCACTCACCTTTGGGTCTTAATTGGATCGGACGTCCAGAATAAGTCCAAATTTTGACAGTCTCCAAACGCAGCCACGTTAGTTCCAAAACGTCCGCAATTTCGCCACGATCCCAACGCAACAAACCCCGCCCAAATCCGAGTCAATATGAACAAGTTATAAGCGTTTTAGTGTTTGGAATTTAAATATATATAAATAAATAAAATAACCCCCTCGCCAAATCACCTCTTGCCACATCAGCAAGAAATTTCTTCCATTCCAACCGCGAGCTACAGTAAATCGAGACACCGAAACCCAACTCGCGCCTCCTCTTTGACCGAGCCGTACGCCTCCCTCCGACCACCGGAAAAGCTCAGACCACCTCCATTCGAACCTGCTCGTCGAGGCGCTCCATCCAAGACCGACGAACGAACCTCCGGTGGCCGCCAGCTCTCGCGACGGCGAGATGAACGGAAGTCATTTCCGGCCTTAAAACGCAACATTCCGTCGATCTATGTCACTCCAGAACCTCCGACCGGCACCTACGAACTCCCCTTGATCCTCTCTACCAAACCCATAAGTTGATTTCGCCGATTAGTTGCCAAAACGAAAAACTCTAAATCGAAACCTAGGGTTTCGAATTTCCGAACGTTTGACCACAAATTCCGGCAACTCCTTCCACTGCATGTCGAATCTGACCATACCAGTAGCTTCCTGACGTCACGAGCTTCGATTTGACATATAATTCGATGGGTTTTGGAGAGATTCTATTTTTAGAGTTGTATTTTGCTTTGAATCTAGGGTTTTGAAATTTCTCTCAGCCACTGAAGAGGAAATTTGGAGATGGAAAAGTACGTATGTGGAGAATGAACTGATGAGGTGTTAATTGGGCTTTATTTATATATAATTATAAGACCCAATATGAGAAATACCCAATTATCCATTTACACAGCTCTCGATCACATTTCCTCTCGTACAATCAAACGGTAAGTCGAATTGTAACGCAAATTGAAACTCTACAATAATTTACCGTTCCGGTTCCGATGGCGCCAGTTTCGTCGAATTCCGAAACAGTCGCCAAAACAGTTAAATTTCATCGTCAGTTAATTATTAAAATATTCAATTATTCGATTAACCGTTTTAAATTCAATTTAAATATTCATTAAATTCAAATTAAATCAAATTACAACTTAAATAAATTTTCTAAATCAATACCACATATGTCATGTTCTCGAATAAATTTACTTATCCATTTAAATTTTAAATTTCAATTATAAATAAATGGACTCGAATTATCCTTAACAATTTGTAATATCAACTCAAAATTTCAGAATTTATCAAATAAAGTTTAAATTCCTATTTTAACTTGGACAATCCAAACTTTATTTGTTATAAAATATTAAATTTCACATTACAACATTTATATACGCTCAATTCAATAATTTTTATCATCAAAATCAACAAAATTTGATTTTCCCCAAAATTAATCCATTTTATTTATTTAAAAATTGAAAATTAAATATACAGAAAATATGGGATGTTACAAGGGCCTACCTCCGCATAGAGAAATCAGCTTTAAAATTGATTTAGCTCCGAATGCAAGGCCTGTCGTACATCCCATTCGGAGAATGTCACCAAAAGAAAGAGAGGAGCTGAAAAATCAAACCAAGCAACTTTTGTGGAAGGGTCTGATCCGGCCCAGCTTCTCAGAATGGGGAGCAGCAGTGGTGTTCGTCCCAAAATCAGACGGTACTCTCAGGCTATGTGTAGACTACCGTGATCTTAACAAACAAACTCTGAAGAACAAATACCCGCTGCCTCGTATTGATGACTTGCTTGACCGCTTGCATGGGGCACGAGTATTCTCTAGGTTGGACCTAGCTACAGGCTTCCATCAACTTCGCATTGTAGAGGAGTGTGTGCCTTTAACTGCTTTCAGAGGACCGGATATCTTTTATGAATGGCTAGTAATGCCCTTCGGTCTATGTAATGCTCCAGCATATTTTGTTGATTTGATGAATATAGTATTTAGAGATGTTTTAAATAAATTTGTGCTCGTATTCATTGATGACATCCTCATCTTTTCTAAATCCGCTGCTGAGCACGAACAGCATCTGAGAGAAGTCTTTGAGATTTTGCGAAGAAATGTGCTGAAAGAAAAATTTTCTAAATGCATATTCTGGCAAGAGGAGGTGAAATTCGTCGGCCATGTTGTATCAAAGGAAGGCATCTCTGTAGATCCAGGAAAGATCTCAGCCATCCAAGAATGGAAGCAGCCTAGAACTCCCACGGAGGTCAGAAGTTTCTTGGGACTGGCCGGCTATTATCGGAAATTTGTCAAAGATTTTTCGAAGGTAGCTTGTCCATTGACAAACCTGACCAAGAAGCATAAGAAATTCAATTGGACACCGGGATGCGAGACAGCTTTCCAAGAGCTAAAGAAGAGGTTGACCAATGCTACTGTGTTGACCATCATAGATGGCAATCAGGATTTGAAGGTCTGGACCGACGTCTCTAAGCAAGATATTGGTGCGGTGCTGATGCAAAGAGGCAGGGTAGTCGCTTATGCTAGCCGCCAACTAAAACCGCATGAGAAGAATTATGTTACGCATGACCTTGAACTAATGGCCATTGTGTTTGCTCTTAAAATATGGAGGCATTATCTTTTGGGTGAAAAGTTCGAAATTTACACGGATCACAAATCCTTGAAGCACCTTTTTACCCAAAAAGATCTGAATATGAGACAGCAGCGCTGGGTCAAATTTCTTACATCATATGACCTGGATATCCTATATACTCCGGGAAAAGCCAACGTTGTAGCCGATGCACTCAGTAGAAAGAACGCAGAATGCAACAATCTCATTATCGCCAATCTCATTATCACTCCTTCTTTGATTGATAAAGTCTCTGCTCTACAGAAGAATGATAAATTTATTCTGAGGATTATTAAAAGAATTCAGGATGGCGAAACCACAAGTTTTCAAATTGACGACAAAGGGGTTCTGAGGCTATTAGGCCGAATCTGTGTCCCATATGACTCTAAGCTCAGAAGGGAGGTTATGGATGAATGTCATAAATCTAAGCTTAGTGTTCACCCTGGAGTGAGAAAGATGTATCACGATCTTAAGCGCACATTTTGGTGGAGGTCGATGAAGAGAGATATTTCTATTTATGTTGCTAGATGTCCCACTTGTCAACAAGTTAAAAGTGATCAACAGAAAATGGCAGGTTTGTTGCAACCGCTAGGAGTTCCTGGTTGGAAGTGGGAGGAGATTTCTATGGACTTTATAGATGGTTTGCCCCGAAGCATAAAAGGCAACGATAGTATATGGGTGATTGTGGATCACTTAACAAAGTCTGCCCACTTCATCCCTGTTCGGTCCAATAGAACAACTCGAAGTTTAGCACAACTCTATCTTAAAGAGATAGTCAGACTGCATGGGGTTCCCAAAAGCATTGTCAGTGATCGGGATCCATTATTTACCAGTAAATTTTGGGAAGCTTTTCAAGAAGAACTTGGGACCAAGTTGAATCTGAGCTCTGCCTATCACGCTCAGACAGATGGCCAGACTGAGAGGGTAAATCGTGTTTTGGAAGACTTATTGCGTGCTTGCATTCTTGACTATGGCAGTTCATGGGAGGACCACTTGCACTTGGTGGAATTCTCCTATAATAATAGCTACCAAGCAAGCTTGGGGATGTCACCGTTTGAATTACTTTATGGCAGGCCGTGCAGATCTCCGGCATGTTAGGTAGAGTCTGGCAATCGACTAGTCTTGGGCCCCGACATGGTTCGTGAAGCATCGGACAAGGTGGATTTGATTAAGAAGCGCCTATTGGCTGCTCAGAGCCGACAGAAGAGCTATGCAGACAAGCGAAGAAGAGATTTAGAATTCTCTGTTGGCGACTATGTTTACTTGAAGGTTTCTCCATTGAGGGGCGTAATTCGTTTTGGGAAGACGGGAAAGTTGGCACCGAGATTCATTGGTCCATTTCCTATTCTCGAAAGGATTGGTACTCTTGCTTATCGAGTGCAGTTGCCCAATTGGTTGCCTGGAGTGCATGATGTATTTCATGTATCTCAACTCCGCAGACATGTTCATGATCCAGACCTAGTTGTGGAAGAGGCATCACAAGAATTTTTGGAGATTACGCCGAACTTAGCAGTCAGGAGGGAGCCGATAAAGATTATTGGCAAAGAAACCCGAGTGCTGAGGAATAAGAAGATTCACCTAGTCAAAGTGCAGTGGAGCGGGGATCCCAAAGACTGTACTTGGGAGACAGAGGATAGCTTCAAAAAGGCTTACCCCAAGTGCAGAGTGGATATCTCCGAGTAACTGTTGTACTAAGGTACGTTTATACCAATTTACATTTTCCATCTTGGTTCCTACTTTACTTTGTTTCCTTTTCGAGGACGAAAATTCTTGTGGGGGAGATTGTAACGACCCGGGAAATCCGAACCAATTTAAAATTTTTATTTTAAATTATTTAGTGGAAAAATGAGGTAGAAATTAAAAATTCCATTTTTATATAATATTAAAGCCAGTGAAAATAGTCAATTTTTAAACGATCTCTGTTTTCGACGAAACCACTTTTGTTAGAACCGGAATGTTGAATTATTGCTAGGTTTCAATTTTTAGAATTTTTCGATTTAATATGTGAGCGTGGCGAAGGAAAATGTGTTTGGTCGATTACAGTCAAATTTAATCGACTGAAAAATAGCCATTTTTCAAACACTGTCAGAATTCGACAAAATTAATTTTGTTAGGACCGTATCGTCATAACATAGAAAAATATATTTTTTCTGGATTTTTCTGAGTCCGTTTGTGGCCTCGGTGAATTTATTTTTGCAAACGAATTAAATTAATAAAGGAATTAAATATTAAATTAAATAATACAGGCCACAGATAACCGTTTGGGCTGACGGGACCTGTCCCATTGGATCCGGAATATGGGCTATTGGCTAGGGTCACTTTTTGCTGGACTAGAATTGAACCGGTTTGGAAGATATGGTTTTTTTTTTGTAAAAATACATTAATAATATTATAAATATAGGATTTTTAAAACCCTAATTCACTATTCATCGTCTCTGCCGCCGCCCCCCCCCCCCCCCCCAAATCAATGGCCTAAAACCACCGAAACTTCCTCCACAAATTCCCATCAATTCACTCAGTAAAACCAAGCCTTCCTTTTGACAATTTCGTAGAGCTATCTCTGCTCTTCAATTTGGTACGGGTTTGATCGAACCTTGTCACCTGTAGCGACCGCTCCATGCCCCCAAAACACGTCGTTTCGCCGCCGAACCCCAGCCAAGAACCACGACCGAGCTCGATGAGGTAGGGGGGTCTGGTGTGCCTCTCGGAGTGCTGGAGCGTGGCGTCTTCTGATCGGCAGCTCGATTCCTGTGGTGGCCGCAAAATCGAACCCTAGGTTCGAAGAAAAAGGAAAAAACATCGGCCGTGTTACAGGCAAGAGGAAGAAAGGTTTTAATTAATTAAATATTCAATTAATTAATATAAATTGTTTCATAACTTCAATTAATCATATCTAACTCGTTTCAACTCGAAATTCGATGATTTCAGCGGCGTTGTGATCCTATTGACAAGATCTACGACTCTGAACTGAAACGGGACCATTCTGAACAGTTTGAATTTTGGCCAAAATCTGCAACGACTGTGAGATTTCTAAATTTTAATAATTAAATAATTAAATTTTATTTGTTATGTAAATCATTGTATATTGTTTCTGATCTGTGATTTGTGATTGTTGTATGGTTGTTAATATTCGATGTGACATCATGATATAGCATGTCAGTTTAGATCTGTGAAATTCTGAAATAATCTCAATAAAGTTCTCATCTTTATTGTTTTATTTTTATTCTATTTTTATTTTTATTCCTTTAAAAAAAAAATTTGAGTCTTTGTTTCTTTACAAACAAAGATGAAATTTTGAATCTTTATTTTGTTTTTACAAAGTAAAATGGAAATTTTAATCTTTGTTTATTTCAGCACAAAGATAAGAAGTTAAATCTTTATTTTTGGTTCAACACATAAAAAAATGAAAAGTGAGTTTTGTTTTGATTAGCAAAATATAACAAAGTTTTAATCTTTGTATTTGATTTACAAATATAACAAAGTTTTAAATCTTTGTTTTTGATTTACGAATATAATAAAGTTTCAATCTTTTGGTTTTTGGAATTAACAAAATAAAGTTTGATTTTCATTTTGTTTTACAAAATAAAAGAAAGATTGAATCCTTTACTTTGATTTACAAATCAAAGATAATAGAATCTTTTACTTTGATTTACTTAGTAAACGAAAGTTTAAGTCTTATTTTGATTCACAAAATTAAAGTTGGATCTTCATTTTGTTTTATAATTTATAAAATAAAGAAGTTTTAGATCTTTTAAACTTTAATTAAAAGATAAAATAAATATTAGATATCTTCTTTGAGTTACAAATAAAAATAAGATGAGACCTTTATTTGTGATACACCAAAAAGTATTGTAGTGACCCGAATTTTGAGCGACTTTGGTTATCGACGTAAGCTCGACGTCGATAACCAAAACCTCGAAAAATCCTGGTAATTAATGAAAGAAATTAGAGGGTGAGAATAGTTAAGATAGAAACTTAGAATAGAAGAAGAAGAACATCATCATCAGAGTAAACACGAATCTCACAGCGGAACGAATAAAATATAACATAACATATCTTTGAAATAACATCAGTATATGTATACAATAACACTTATCAGAGTACAATACTTACAACAACAACGGAAATAATAATAGCTATAGAATCCTGAAGCCTCCTGCTCCAAGCTCTCCAAGTTTATCTGTAAAATCCCGACTACTTGACTGCCCGTACAAATTTAGGCACCCAAGAGTTTAGGGAAAACAACAAAGTAAACTCCGGGTCAGTCATGGGACTGGTGTGAATAAACTCAAATCATTTAAACAGGTATATGATATCTCATAAGACCACGCCGTGAATACGGAACGGGTTTTTCCCTTATGAGAATCCAAATAACTTTTCAAAGCAATATCATTCTGATATTATAATAATGTCTAAGTACAAATAAATATCAATATAACAGAAACGCTTGCATCTCACGTTACTACATATATAGTATACAATCAAAATCGCAAGCACGTATTGGATGATTGGATTTCCAACTATGACACGGTATGGAACCACCTTCCGATCAGTGTACTCTAGGAACGATACACTGGAGTTCAACAAGAACATCTTGCAACTCAGCCACACATGACCGACCACTCATTTCGCTTGAGTGTATCGAATGTATATCACCAACGGTTGGGATCAGCAACCGTTCCCATATATATATGGGACAGCATTGATAGATTTTAGAAACAAATGAATATTCACTAGATAGGTGATTATACACCCTACTTCGGTGCGACCGACTTAGCCATGCTGCCTGCCCGATTTCTGTCATTTACCGGATGTGAGGCTAGAAGCTACGCTTTATCATCACAATAGATTCACTTCGAATGCCACATTGTCAGATCCATCGAAAATCACTAATTGACGTCTACAACAGTACATTACGTGTTAGCTAAAGAAGTTTCCTTCTCCGCTTCCACTCTTGGTACGGTTGAAGAAATCAAGGTACGTGACCTTTCTGGAAATACTCTGCCAGACATTCATTCATACGAGTCATCCCCATTCACTTAGAATGTCACATCGTCATACCCGCCAAATCACAAATTGATTTATCCAAAAATAACACGGGTATACAGCTAAGAGAAACGAATTCCTCCGCCACCAAACGTGAATACGTTTGAACAGATCAACTTACGCGATCCATTGGATATACTCTGTCAGACCTTCATCCATACAAGTTGTCCTGGGACTGGACAAACCGAAGGCACTATTCTGTAAACAGGATATCCCTTGCATTTTACTCCGTCTTCAATTATCTTTGGCATATATGATTCGCGATGCTTATGCCAATACAGAGTGGTTCTTTGGATAATAATCCAACCGGTCTCTCCATATTAACAACGTTAAAATGGTCAAAACTTCGATAGTCGGTGAGTTAACTATCAAAGAAAAACAAGTGTGCAAACAACGATATTATTCCCAGATGGAAATTATATCGAACAAACATCATTTAACATTAATCTTCTAGTTCATTTATTTACTTATCTCCGGTTTCCCTATATTCTAAATTCTTATTTTCTTTTATCAGAAAACATTTCTGATTTTTGTTTGGAAAACATTTCCAAAACTCCTTTACGATCAAACCTTACCATTTCTTAGTTAAGAAGGAAGTCACTCAAGTTGGGGTATAATTACCTCTCAGACCTTAACTGAACAACGTTATAACTTCGAAATGGTCAAAGTTTATCTTTTAATCTTTAACAACTTCTTTACGCCTTTCTCGGATTCAATTTTACTAGTCCACTTCTATATTTAAAACATTGGTTATAACGATAACGTTATAATCCCTACTTTCGAATTATCTAACTTTAATTATAAGTTCTATCCTTATTAGTGAATAACTAACCTTACACTTATTTATTTATTTATAAATAAATCTCTATTTAAACACTGGAAAGTATAAGTACTTTCCCGAATTCGATATAATCGAATTTGCCGATTAACTCTCTTCGAAAAATCTCTATTTGATTAATTCTTCTTCGAATAAGCTATATTCGATTAACTTCTTTCGAATAAACGATATTCGATAATCTCTCTTCGAATAACTAATATTCGATAACTCTTCCGTTTCAAATATCTCATATTTGAAAATCTCACTTCGATTAAACTATAATCGATAACTCCCTTCGATGAAACTAACATCGATAACTCCTTTCGATGAAACTAACATCGATAACTCTCGATGAAACTAACATCGATAACTCCTTCGATGAAACTAACATCGATAACTCCTTTCGATGAAACTAACATCGATAACTTTAACTCGACTAACTTAACTTGACTTGACTAACTTAACTTGACTAGACTAACTCGACTTACTTGGTTCGACCAATTCGATTCGATTAACTAGGCTCGACTAACTCGACTTACTTGGTTCGACCAATTCGATTCGATTAACTAGACTCGACTAACTCTATTGGTTTAACTCTAATCGGTTAGTTCTATGGCTTAACCCTAATCGATTAATTCTATTTGACTAACCCTATTCGGCTAACTCGACTAACTTGGTTCGGCCGACCAGGTTTGGCTAACCCGACCCATTTGGTTTGACTGACCAGGTTTTGGCTAACCTGACCCATTTGGTTTGGCTGACCCTGTTTGGCTAACCTGACCCATTTGGTTTGACCACTGGGCTTGACTACTTGGTTCGACCACTTGGTTTGACCATTTGGTTCGAATACCATATTCGACTAACTCCTCTCGATTCATTAAAACCGATTAACTCATCTCGATTGACTAAATCAATTAACTCCTATCGATTAACTAAATCGATAAACTCCTTTCGATTAACTAAGTTTGATTTACTCGACTCGACTGACCAGGTTCGACTAACTTGACCAGCTTGGTTGTACTGACCAGGTTCGACTAACTTGACCAGCTTGACTCAATTGGTTCGACTCGACCAGCTCGACTCGGTTGGTTTGACTCGACCATCTTGACTCGATTGGTTCGACTCGACCATTTGGCTCGATTTGGTTCGACTCGACCATTTGGCTCGATTTGGTTCGACTCGACCATTTGGCTCGATTTGGTTCGACTCGACTATTTGGCTCGATTTGATTCGACTCGACCATTAGTCTCGATTTGGTTCGACTCGACCATTTGGCTCGATTTGGTTCGACTCGACCATTTCGACTCGGTTGGGTTCGACTAGCTCGACTAGTTTGGTTCGACTTGCTTGGTTTGACCACTTGATTCGAATATTTATATCCGACTGACTAACTTTTCTTTTATTTCTATTTATTTTAACTTCTATTTATTTCCTAAATAGATTTCCTTTTGTATAATCTATTTATTTTCCTAAATAGATTTTCCTTTATAACTCTAATTATTTAATCCCTAATTAAATATCCTTTATTCTATTTATTTCATCTAAATAAACATTCCTTTATTTTATTTATTTATTTCTAAATAAATATCCTTTTATAAAATCCTTCAATTTTATAAATAGATTCATTTTCAATGTAAATATTGAAAATCCCCTTTTCTACATTTTCAGTGTTTTCTATTGTTTTTAAACAACCAACTGTCAATGATCCATATCATCCAAACATATACAATCAACAACAGATTTTATATCACAGTATATATCACAATATACAAATAACAGTAAAATAAATGTTGAGGAATCCAGTCGGATTCCTCCAACCTGTTTCCCTGCATCCACCGATGTTAAACAACGTATATAACATCACTTGCATTTCTAATGAAATACACTGATAACAAAATCATCGTTTAATAACGATATACATATATATGTAGATATATATATATATATATATATATATATCCATACTGTTTTCAATCAATTATTTAACAGTCCAATCTACAGTCCAATTTAACAATACAACTTAACAGTCCAAATTAACAGTACATAACTAGCAGTCAAATACAGAAATAAAATACAATTTATATTAAAATATAAATTGAGGAGAGTTAGTGAGTTTTTACTCACAGTTGCGCATTAACCGAGAAATATCGGTTTACGTTCGATGATTTGAATCGGACAATTTATTTTGCCATAAATTGTAATGAGCTCTGATGGGCTTCCAGTCAGCTTCATTGTGAAGCTCTCGTCCATACGGTCCCAACGCAACTTACGGTTTATCAATCTGATATCGTGTGATGAAGATATGAATTTTTCAAAGTTCATACACTATTTAAAGTAAATAGCTTGAATTTAAAAGAGTGGCCTCACCCCCTTCATCCAAACCAGCCCACCTCTGTTTCACCAAGGCCCAAACCCGTATAAGCCTCTTCTTCCCCAAATTGAAAACGTCGGCTTCAGTATTTGCACCGAACATCATTTCTCCATTTCAAACCCAAATCGATCTCCCACCACTTCACGAAATCCGAAACAAAAATCACCAACATGCTTCTCGTCACACCCTCTTCAACCTTGACCCAATTTGACACAACTCGCACCTCTCAAGGAGAATGCGACGGCCACCAATTCCTCCGAGCTCACTACAGGCGTGCGACGAAATTTTGACTGGAACCCTTCGAAATCACCACACCAAATGCGGATTTGCATCATGAACTCGAAAATGCCCTCAAAACCACACTCGACGCTCCCTATAGTCCACCAATGCTAACCCTAGGTTGCGGTTTAGAAAACCATCCCCTTAGAACAGACGTCGAACACCCCAAAAAGGCTACTGCCTTGAAGGGCTTCCCTTGCTGAATCCAAAAATGTATAGGATTCGATTTATAGAGTTTGTTTTGATTTTCATTTGATTTTTGAACTTCTCATTTTTACTGTGAAGAAAAAAGAAGAGTGACGGCAGTTTTCTCATTGACCAGAGAAGTGTAAATTAGGTTAGAAGGTGTTAATAGTGGTATTTATAGGCAAATATAAATATCTAGATATTTTATAAAAGGAATATTCCTGGTATATGCTCATCTATATATTCATTTTTCTTTCTAAAAATTCTCGTGATTACATAACGATACCCAAAAATCACGAAACTGGACATGTGGCTAGAGTTCGACATTACGGTCCCAACGAAACTGGTTTCGTCGAATTCCGACTTCGTATGCTCACACAGTGTATTTTTAACTGTCAAAATACTGACTGTTTCTCACTCTAAAAATCCGTACGGCCACACAGTGACTCTAAAAAATCACGAAACTTGGAATCTAACAATAATTCGACATTGCGGATCCAACAGAATTAGTTTCGTCGAAAACGGAGGTCGTATGAAAAACTGGCTATTTTCCAAGCGCTGAATTGACCCTTTTAAATATATAAATATATTTAAATAAAATTAAATTAAATATAAATAAATATATATTATCGTATATCTTCACATATGATATTGTACAGCTTCAGAATATCATATCCGAATTTACAGTTTGATATTTCAGATTCCAGATTATCTCGATATTCAATTTATATCGAAAATCCATTTATAACGTGATTAAAGCGTCGCAAATTATAAAGGAATTCCACAGCGACTTTTCTGAAATTTGATTTGGACATAAATCAAAATCTACACGACGAAATCTCGATTTTTCTCTTCCACTAGAAAGATATACTCCACCAGCTCCACACGTTTCTTGTTTCACAGAAATCCGGCTTAAAATGAATCCTGTACATTCAGTTGAAGTTCGAATCGCCAATTTACGAACTGCAGCGCCATTTCAAGCTCGATTTTAATTATATTATAAACTATACGTTCAACTGTCGTCGATTCAATATAATCGTTATTATATTTCGAATCGAAACTCCACCAAATCTCGTATGCTATTCAATTCACACGATATTGTGAATTTCACTATCTCTGACTATTTCGACATTATAATATATTTTATTATATTATAATTATTAATTAAATATTCAATATTATTTAATTCACGTTCTCGATATCGATAAATCGATATTTAATAATTAAATAAATAAATTATTCAACAGCTAAAAATGCGGGTTACTACAATCTTCCCCCCTTAATAAAATTTCGTCCTCGAAATTGCTAAGCTAGGGGATGACCCTATCTTCTGGGTAAAAATTTATCTGTTTACCTCTTGTCTTCGGTTTCAACTGAACCAATTAATATCGACTAAAATATTAATTTATTTCGACTAACTAAATTTTCAAAAATTCTGAAAATTTTCTAACACCTTCACTTTTCGAAAATTTTTGCCAGCACCTCCTTTGTACTGGTCAATATCTCAAACTCCAACTCGCCTCTCTGGGCCTTCTTTATCCCAAAAGAAAATCAAACAGCCAAGCGGCTTGCCAATTCGGCTCATAAATCTCATATCCATATATAATATAAACTGGTACCTTTTTGTCGGGCATATCAACTCTATCACTTCCATATGCTATCAACTCAGCATATACCAGTGTTATTTCCATCAAATTCCAATCAGTTCATATCCTCAAAACCAAATCGAATTTCATTCGAACTCGAATATCAAATTTCAAATTCTTAACTCATCAACCCAATTCCATAACAGGTTATTCTCTAATCCAATTCAATTCTATTTAACTCAGTTCAAGTTGACATTTCAATTTTTTTCTACTATCTTATTCTATTTAACTTCATAAGTTAAAATTAAATTCTGAAACTTAATTTCCTGGGTTTATTTCAAATCAATTTGAAATTACAATGCCAATTCAAAACCTTTGAATTTCTAAACAACTTGTTTTCTCAAAACAATTCAAAAACAAAACCTTTGGTAGTAGTCCGTCACTTAGAACTCGAAAATGAACACTGATGATGTCGCGATTCATCATCAGAATCTATTTTCCAGCTATCGAAGTGAGTTCAATACTATATCACCTTCAGTTTGAAAAACGTTTTCAAAATCTCCCAGGAACTTAAAATTTCCTTATTTTATTTCCAAATCTGATTTAAATTCATATTTAATTCATCTTATTTCATATACTTTACTTATATGAATTCTGATTAGTCATTTAAAATCATTTTACCCTTTTATAATCTTACTCGATTATAATAACAACCAACACAACCAATATACTATATCAAATATATTCGGGTAAAATTATTCCATTTACCCTCTTTCAAAACATACCATGACGGTTCATCGTATTCGAGTGTTTAGTAACCCTATCGATACAGTGGATCAAACTGATCGACCAGAATTCACAAACAACTCAACCAATAAAACTCCACAATATAAAATCATTTTATATTAACTAACAAATACGTTCACTCGTATATATACACTCAAACTCAGTCTAGGATATTACTAATCTCATCTCTACTGAATCACGCCACAGAGCCAAGGTAATAACTAAACCAATGCTCTGATACCAACTGTAGTGACCCGAATTTTGAGCGACTTTGGTTATCGACGTAAGCTCGACGTCAATAACCAAAACCTCGAAAAATCCTGGTAATTAATGAAAGAAATTAGAGGGTGGGAATAGATAAGATAGAAACTTAGAATAGAAGAAGAAGAAGAACATCATCATCAGAGTAAACACGAATCTCACAGCGGAATGAATAAAATATAACATAACATATCTTTGAAATAACATCAGTATATGTATACAATAACACTTATCAGAGTACAATACTTACAACAACAGCGGAAATAATAATAGCTATAGAATCCTGAAGCCTCCTGCTCCAAGCTCTCCAAGTGTATCTGTAAAATCCCGACTACTTGACTGCCCGTACAAATTTAGGCACCCAAGAGTTTAGGGAAAACAACAAAGTAAACTCCGGGTCAGTCATGGGACTGGTGTGAATAAACTCAAATCATTTAAACAGGTATATGATATCTCATAAGACCATGCCGTGAATACGGAACAGGTTTTTCCCTTATGAGAATCCAAATAACTTTTCAAAGCAATATCATTCTAATATTATAATAATGTCTAAGTACAAATAAATATCAATCTAGCAGAAACGCTTGCATCTCACGTTACTGCATATATAGTATACAATCAAAATCGCAAGCACGTATTGGATGATTGGATTTCCAACTATGACACGGTATGGAACCACCTTCCGATCAGTGTACTCTAGGAACGATACACTGGAGTTCAAACAGAACATCTTGCAACTCAGCCACACATGACCGACCACTCATTCGCTTGAGTGTATCGAATGTATATCACCAACGGTTGGGATCAGCAACCGTTCCCGTATATATATGGGACAGCATTGATAGATTTTAGAAACAAATGAATATTCACTAGATAGGTGATTATACACCCTACTTCGGTGCGACCGACTTAGCCATGCTGCCTTCCCGATTTCTGTCATTTACCGGATGTGAGGCTAGAAGCTACGCTTTATCATCACAATAGATTCACTTCGAATGCCACATTGTCAGATCCATCGAAAATCACTAATTGACGTCTACAACAGTACATTACGTGTTAGCTAAAGAAGTTTCCTTCTCCGCTTCCACTCTTGGTATGGTTGAAGAAATCAAGGTACGTGACCTTTCTGGAAATACTCTGCCAGACATTCATTCGTACGAGTCATCCCCATTCACTTAGAATGTCACATCGTCATACCCGCCAAATCACAAATTGATTTATCCAAAAATAACACGGGTATACAGCTAAGAGAAACGAATTCCTCCACCACTAAACGTGAATACGTTTGAACAGATCAACTTACGCGATCCATTGGATATACTCTGTCAGACCTTCGTCCATACAAGTTGTCATGGGACTGGACAAACCGAAGGCACTATTCTGTAAACAGGATAGCCCTTGCATTTTACTCCGTCTTCAATTATCTTTGGCATATATGATTCGCGATGCTTATGCCAATACAGAGCGGTTCTTTGGATAATAATCCGACCGGTCTCTCCATATTAACAACGTTAAAATGGTCAAAACTTCGATAGTCGGTGAGTTAACTATCAAAGAAAAACAAGTGTGCAAACAACGATATTATTCCCAGATGGAAATTATATCGAACAAACATCATTTAACATTAATCTTCTAGTTCATTTATTTACTTTTCTCCTATTTCCCTATATTCTAAATTCTTATTTTCTTTTATCAGAAAACATTTCTGATTTTTGTTTGGAAAACATTTCCAAAACTCCTTTACGATCAAACCTTACCATTTCTTAGTTAAGAAGGAAGTCACTCAAGTTGGGGTATAATTACCTCTCAGACCTTAACTGAACAACGTTATAACTTCGAAATGGTCAAAGTTTATCTTTTAATCTTTAACAACTTCTTTACGCCTTTCTCGGATTCAATTTTACTAGTCCACTTCTATATTTAAAACATTGGTTATAACGATAACGTTATAATCCCTACTTTCGAATTATCTAACTTTAATTATAACTTCTATCCTTATTAGTGAATAACTAACCTTACACTTATTTATTTATAAATAAATAAATCTCTATTTAAACACTGGAAAGTATAAGTACTTTCCCGAATTCGATATAATCGAATTTGCCGATTAACTCTCTTCGAAAAATCTCTATTTGATTAATTCTTCTTCGAATAAGCTATATTCGATTAACTTCTTTCGAATAAACGATATTCGATAATCTCTCTTCGAATAACTAATATTCGATAACTCTTCCTTTTCAAATATCTCATATTTGAAAATCTCACTTCGATTAAACTATAATCGATAACTCCCTTCGATGAAACTAACATCGATAACTCCTTTCAATGAAACTAACATCGATAACTCTCGATGAAACTAACATCGATAACTCCTTTCGATGAAACTAACATCGATAACTCCTTTCGATGGAAAACATCGATAACTTTAACTCGACTAACTTAACTTGACTCGACTAACTCGACTTACTTGGTTCGACCAATTCGATTCGATTAACTAGGCTCGACTAACTCGACTTACTTGGTTCGACCAATTCGATTCGATTAACTAGGCTCGACTAACTCTATTGGTTTAACTCTAATCGGTTAGTTCTATGGCTTAACCCTAATCGATTAATTCTATTTGACTAACCCTATTCGGCTAACTCGACTAACTTGGTTCGGCCGACCAGGTTTGGCTAACCCGACCCATTTGGTTTGACTGACCAGGTTTTGGCTAACCTGACCCATTTGGTTTGACTGACCCTGTTTGGCTAACCTGACCCATTTGGTTTGACCACTGGGCTTGACTACTTGGTTCGACCACTTGGTTTGACCATTTGGTTCGAATACCATATTCGACTAACTCCTCTCGATTCATTAAAACCGATTAACTCATCTCGATTGACTAAAGCAATTAACTCCTATTGATTAACTAAATCGATAAACTCCTTTCGATTAACTAAGTTTGATTTACTCGACTCGACTGACCAGGTTCGACTAACTTGACCAACTTGGTTGTACTGACCAGGTTCGACTAACTTGACCAGCTTGACTCGATTGGTTCGACTCTACCAGCTCGACTCGGTTGGTTTGACTCGACCATCTTGACTCGATTGGTTCGACTCGACCATTTGGCTCGATTTGTTTCGACTCGACCATTTGGCTCGATTTGGTTCGACTCGACCATTTGGCTCGATTTGGTTCGACTCGACCATTTGGCTCGATTTGGTTCGACTCGACCATTTGGCTCGATTTGGTTCGACTCGACCATTTCGACTCGGTTGGATTCGACTAGCTCGACTAGTTTGGTTCGACTAGCTTGGTTTGACCACTTGATTCGAATATTTATATCCGACTGACTAACTTTTCTTTTATTTCTATTTATTTTAACTTCTATTTATTTCCTAAATAGATTTCCTTTTGTATAATCTATTTATTTTCCTAAATAGATTTTCCTTTATAACTCCAATTATTTAATCCCTAATTAAATATCCTTTATTCTATTTATTTCATCTAAATAAACATTCCTTTATTTTATTTATTTATTTCTAAATAAATATCCTTTTATAAAATCCTTCAATTTTTTAAATAGATTCATTTTCAATATAAATATTGAAAATCCCCTTTTCTACATTTTCAGTGTTTTCTATTGTTTTTAAACAACCAACTGTCAATGATCCATATCATCCAAACATATACAATCAACAACAGATTTTATATCACAGTATATATCACAATATACAAATAACGGTAAAATAAATGTTGAGGAATCCAGTCGGATTCCTCCAACCTGTTTCCCTGCATCCACCGATGTTAAACAACGTATATAACATCACTTGCATTTCTAATGAAATACACTGATAACAAAATCACCGTTTAATAACGATATACATATATATGTAGATATGTATATATATCCATACTGTTTTCAATCAATTATTTAACAGTCCAATCTACAGTCCAATTTAACAATACAACTTAACAGTCCAAATTAACAGTACATAACTAGCAGTCAAATACAGAAATAAAATACAATTTATATTAAAATATAAATTGAGGAGAGTTAGTGAGTTTTTACTCACAGTTGCGCGTTAACCGAGAAATATCGGTTTACGTTCGATGATTTGAATCGGACAATTTATTTTGCCATAAATTGTAACGAGCTCTGATGGGCTTCCAGTCAGCTTCATTGTGAAGCTCTCGTCCATACGGTCCCAACGCAACTTACGGTTTATCAATCTGATATCGTGTGACGAAGATATGAATTTTTCAAAGTTCATATTAAAGTAAATAGCTTGAATTTAAAAGAGTGGGCCTCACTCCCTTCATCCAAACCAGCCCACCTCTGTTTCACCAAGGCCCAAACCCGTATAAGCCTCTTCTTCCCCAAATTGAAAACGTCGGCTTCAGTATTTGCACCGAACATCATTTCTCCATTTCAAACCCAATCGATCTCCCACCACTTCACGAAATCCGAAACAAAAATCACCAACATGCTTCTCGTCACACCCTCTTCAACCTTGACCCAATTTGACACAACTCGCACCTCTCAAGTAGAATGCGACGGCCACCAATTCCTCCGAGCTCACTACAGGCGTGCGACGAAATTTTGACTGGAACCCTTCGAAATCACCACACTAGATGCGGATTTGCATCATGAACTCGAAAATGCCCTCAAAACCACACTCGACGCTCCCTATAGTCCACCAATGCTAACCCTAGGTTGCGGTTTAGAAAACCATCCCCTTAGAACAGATGTCGAACACCCCAAAAAGGCTACTGCCTTGAAGGGCTTCCCTTACTGAATCCAAAAATGTATAGGATTCGATTTATAGAGTTTGTTTTGATTTTCATTTGATTTTTGAACTTCTCATTTTTACTGTGAAGAAAAAAGAAGAGTGACGGCGGTTTTCTCATTGACCAGAGAAGTGTAAATTAGGTTAGAAGGTGTTAGTAGTGGTATTTATAGGCAAATATAAATATCTAGATATTTTATAAAAGGATTATTCCTGGTATATGCTCATCTATATAATCATTTTTCTTTCTAAAAATTCTCGTGATTACATAACGATACCCAAAAATCATGAAACTGGACATGTGGCTAGAGTTCGACATTACGGTCCCAACGAAACTGGTTTCGTCGAATTCCGACTTCGTATGCTCACACAGTGTATTTTTAACTGTCAAAATACTGACTGTTTCTCACTCTAAAAATCCGTACGGCCACACAGTGACTCTAAAAAATCACGAAACTTGGAATCTAACAATAATTCGACATTGCGGATCCAACAGAATTAGTTTCGTCGAAAACGGAGGTCGTATGAAAAACTGGCTTTTTTCCAAGCGCTGAACTGACCCTTTTAAATATATAAATATATTTAAATAAAATTAAATTAAATATAAATAAATATATATTATCGTATATCTTCACATATGATATCGTACAGCTTCAGAATATCATATCCGAATTTACAGTTTGATATTTCAGATTCCAGATTATCTCGATATTCAATTTATATCGAAAATCCATTTATAACGTGATTAAAGCATCGCAAATTATAAAGGAATTCCACAGCGACTTTTCTGAAATTTGATTTGGACACAAATCAAAATCTACACGACGAAATCTCGATTTTTCTCTTCCACTAGAAAGATATATTCCACCAGCTCCACACGTTTCTTGTTTCACAGAAATCCGGCTTAAAATGAATCCTGTACATTCAGTTGAAGTTCGAATCGCCAATTTACGAACTGCAGCGCCATTTCAAGCTCGATTTTAATTATATTATAAACTATACGTTCAACTGTCGTCGATTCAATATAATCGTTATTATATTTCGAATCGAAACTCCACCAAATCTCGTATGCTATTCAATTCACACGATATTGTGAATTTCACGATCTCTTACTATTTCGACATTATAATATATTTTATTATATTATAATTATTAATTAAATATTCAATATTATTTAATTCACGTTCTCGATATCGATAAATCGATATTTAATCATTAAATAAATAAATTATTCAACAGCTAAAAATGCGGGTTACTACAAGTATACACCCAATCATATGTATATTTGATGACATTGAAATCACGACGTTGGGTAAATTATTGAAATGGTTAGACAAAAACCATATTATTGTGTGTTGACACGAAATTTGACATTGAATTATAGAATGCCATCGTTGGGTTAACATGAAATAGATTGTTTTATGTATTGAGAGGCCTTATTGAACATATACGTTGACACCAAATTTAGAAATAAAAGTTCATCTTTTTATTTGCATTTTACAATGCAAATATTACATAGGAGAATAAAATAACTTTTATTTGAGTTCTCTAATATGAATAAAACTTGGAAATAAAGGTTCACCCTTTTTATTTGCATTTTACAATGTAAATATCACTTGGAGATGGAAAACTTACATTTTCAAACGTAAAAGAAGGGAAAAAGAAACCATTTACATCTTCAGTGTAAATAGAAACCATTTACATTTTCAATGGAAATAGAAAAGAATAAAAGAGATTTGCATTTTCAATGTAAATAGAAAACAATAATAAGAGAATTTACATATGTAAATAAAGACAATAAAAAAGAGGATTTACATTTTTCCATCGTAATAAAGAGTAATAGGAAATTTACATTCCTCCATTGTAATAAAGAGTAATAGGAAATTTACATTCCTCCATTGTAATAAAGAGTAATAGGAAATTTACATTTTTCCATTGTAATAAGAGTAATAGGAAAATTTACATTTTTCCATTGTAATAAAGTGTAATAGGAAATTTACATTTTTCTATTGTAATAAAGAGAGATAGAAAATCTACATTTTCCTATGTTAAAATATAAGATTTATATTTTTCTATGTAAAGATAGAAAATTTACATTTTTCTATGTTAAAATATAAGATTTACCTTTTTCTAGGTGAAGATGAAAGATTTACTATTTTCCATTGTAAAGATAGAAGAATTTACATTTTTCATTGTAAAAGAAAAGGAGATATGATATATACATTTTATAAAACATAAAAAGTTCATTTTTATGTCTTTAAAACAAATAGAATAAAAAGTTTATTTTTTTTTTGTCTTTAAAACAAATTGGATAAAAGAACATTTTTGTTGAATATGAAAATGTACATCGTTTTAAACATCATTTTTGTTGCATTAGAATTGGCGAACAAAAGTGTCATTTTTGTTGAATATAAAAATGTACATCGTTTTAAACATCATTTTTGTTGCATTAGAATTGGCGAACAAAAGTGTCATTTTTGTTGAATATAAAAATGTACATCGTTTTAAACATCATTTTTGTTGCATTAGAATTGGCGAACAAAAGTGTCATTTTTGTTGAATATAAAAATGTACATCGTTTTAAACATCATTTTTGTTGCATTAGAATTGGCGAACAAAAGTGTCATTTTTGTTGAATATAAAAATGTACATCGTTTTAAACATCATTTTTGTTGTATTAGAATTGGCGAACAAAAGTGTCATTTTTGTTGAATATAACAATGTACATCGTTTTAAACATCATTTTTGTTGCATTAGAATTGGCGAACAAAAGTGTCATTTTTATTGAATATAAAAATATACAATATTGAAAACATCATTTTTGTCGCATTAGAATTGGCGGACAAAAACATCATTTTTATTGAATACAAAGTTATACATTGTTGAAAAACATTATTTTTTTGTTGCATTAGAATTTGCGAACAAAAATGTTAATTTTATAGAGAAAAAGGAATGGATTCTAATAGTGGAAATCGCCCAATGGTTTATATATATAAATATAAAATTAAAGGAAACGAGCGCGGCAGTTCGCGTATCGACAATCGTAACTTCAAACGATTATATAGAAAGATCCGACCGTTGGATTTTCCCAAAACTGGAACCGTTAGGACCGCTTTGGAAAGAGCTTCCCAACGATATAAATTTCACCAAAATCCGACATTTAGATTTTAAGATATGTGTAAATCAAATTTTGGAAAAAAACAGCGCCAGGGCCGCCTATTGACCCGAAACGTCGTTTATTTATTTCGTGCTATTTTAATAAATAAAAATAGCGATAAATAGTTATAAATATATACGAAATGTTTTAAATTATAATTATGCGACAATTATTTGAAAAGATCGAGTTTAACTCATTTCGAATAATTGAACGGCGATTAAATCAAAGATGTAACAAGACGGTGTAGAAGACCGGCGATCTTCACATCGAATGGACGATGACTTCTGATACCTTGGACTGATTTGCTCCCAGGACATGGTTGAAGCAGTAATTGTCCGGACGTATGTGTTGGTCGGGCGGATAAGCGAGCGCCTTTTTGGTGTCTCCGGTTTCGTTCAGACCCAGAACGGACTTGTAAATGGATGCGTGTCTGACGTTGGAATTCATCCCTTGTAATTAAATCGATTTGTATTAATATATGTCTGTTTGGTGGTACAGAATTTATTCTCTACTTAACACCCGGATATATAATGATAGTTATCGATCGCATGGCGTTGAATGGTCAAGGTGGCACACCAAGATGCAATGATCAAGGCTTTTGTTGAAAAGCAGGCCTTGTGGATGATGATCAAAGCATAGCCTGTTTAGGCATAGCTTTGTGTTTAACGTGACTTCGCGAGCCTCACACCCCGGTATGAGTCAAAAACGGGATTAGGACTGCAGGGAGTGCACACGTTTCTTTCTAGCTAGAGTGATGTCAGCGACCTACCAGCCCTGACATTTTACTTATGTGGATTTTTTTGGATTGAGGTACCTCGGGTATTATAGGCCGGAAGTGGTCATACTATAGGTTCAAAGGAACCGGGAAACGTGTGTTCAGGAATTGCCAATCCACTACCGTTAGGTGGGGACCGGCCCTGAAGATCCAAGGGTTCACTGCGAGGGATCCTGAGGCATTTGCTAGAGTGTCTCGAATCGGAAGAGGACGATCCCTAGCCTCGATTTCATGACAGAAAACCAATTTCCAAATACGTCGACATCACGGTTTTGATTGTAAACTTATGTACGACGACATAGTATATGGTACCTATGCGTCTAGGATTGATATATTTACATTGAAGTATTTTAATACTACTTAGACACTAATAATAATATTAAAATATTACTTTTCACGTATTAAGCATATTTGATCATCATAAGGGAAAACTCTATCCTCCTGTGTGCGTTGCATTGTGTGATAGGACTTGAGTCTTATGATGATTTCATTTTTCAAAAGTCATTTCGCTGTTTTACCCAAACTTTATAAAATTATGCACTGGAGATCCAATGGAGTAAACCCGTTCCGCGTTAGCGGCGTGGTCCTGAGATTCGCCATATTGATAGTTAATTTAGTTAAGAATTATCACACCAGTCCCATGACTGACTCGTAGTTTGTTTCACTTTTGCAAACTCGGGTGCCCTCTTTCCACACGGGCAGCCAATTGATAGGTTTCTAGGTGATACGTTCTGGTCGGAGCTTGCTTTGGAAGGAAGAAGAAGACCTTTTCTCCATCTTTTATTCTGCTTTTGTGACATTTTTTTTTCTATCTTTTGCTTTTGATGTATGTAATGGGATTTGCAACTTATTTCCTTTTATTTGAGACTTGTTTCTCTTTTGTTAAGACTTCTATTATGCTAAGTGGATCCTGTAAAACTGCATACTCTGATGTTCTGCTGTAATGCTGATGACATTTATTTCCGCTGCAATGGTTTATGTGTTATGATAATTATCTGAGATCTGTTTTTGTTGTAAATATGTTGTATTCCAAAATGATTATCCTTGCTTTCGATCTACGGAAGTTTGGGGTCATCACAAAGACTGCTCTAAATGGCTTAAAGTAATCCATGAAGTTCGCATTGAAGACAACTCTCATTAAAAAGGAAAACCGAGTCACACAAATGGAAGAGAACAACAATGCTCAAATTTAGAATAACGCTGAATCAGGTGACGAAGATACAATGCAAGAAATTTTTGAAGTTGACGCTAATGAGGGAACTACTCAAAATGCCACTGCAATTTCGATTGTGAAGCGCAAACCTAGAAGTCCAACTAAAGTGAAAAGACTTCCACTAAATCCAAAGAGTCGTACTGAAGTTGAATTTGATGCGAATGGCAAACCAATAGGAGATGGGTCTTTCAAGCTATCTTTATATCTAGGTCCGCTAGTAAGGGAACATGTTCCAGTTACACTTGATTTGTAGATGAATCTAAGTGATGAATTACAAATTGCTTAGTGGGGATGCATTCAGACAAACATTATTTTTATATCATATGAATTTATGTATACTCAGTGCAGAAATAACGTAACTTACTGCATGAATTTTATTTTGCAGTTGATAGTACTGCAGAAATAACGTAAAATATTGCTACTATTAATTTATATTATTTTATTTGTTTTATGTACCAAGTTTTTGAAAATTTTGGACTGGCTGCTAAGACAAACACATCATATGGTTGTCAACTAGTCTTGGTCTACAATACATACTTAGCTGTTTACTACAAATGAAAACCATTATCCTACCTTTAAACTGTAAAGCCAAAGTAAAAAAAACATTGAACTGTAGAATGAAGATCAATGCATATCATGTGAGGGAAAAAAAGAAAATTTTGTAACTAGTTATTCTAGTTTTTTTTTCATTCTACCATTATATGCTACAACAGTCTATTTTCAATGATTAGGGCATGGTACCAGCATGACCTTGCCGCCTTACAAGCAAAACACTTTTAAAAACCATCATGCACATGTTCTCAAGTGAGAACTGGATCAAGTATGGTGTACGTATCCTCATGACATGATATATCGTTGTAGGTTATCTAATGACAATATTTTATTAAATATTTTAAACTTTAACGATATTTTTAATTCAAAATACCTCCCAACTGTACCTTGCTTTCTACTTGTTAATATTTGGTCCATGTGATGCTACACATTCCCCTTGTTGGATCAGTTTCTTTATATAATGGGGATAGGTAATTTTTCATGATTTTACCTTATTTTAATATTTCCACAAATTATTTTAAATGTGCTATTATACAGTTTCTCAATTCAGCATGATAAGGACAATATAGCTAAGTAAAAGCCAAAGGTTTTGTTTCTAAATCATCATAATTGTACTCGAACTGTAATGGCAAAGTAAAATTGAACATCTGCAGGTTAAGTGTGAACATCTGCAGTACTTGTTTCTAAATCAATATATACAAGCGGTACTTGTTTTGTGAACATCTGCAAGCTAAGTGTGCGTACAAATTGAGTAGTGCTTCGATACCCGAAACATATTTTGCTTGCATACACCATTTCCACATTCGCAGGGCCGGTCCTAGAAGTTTGGGTACCTAAAGCCAAATTCACAACCATGGCCCTTGTACTAATACTGTTATCGTTAATTAAATTATCTAAATAATGAGAGGGGAAACCAAAAAATGTAAACTCGCGGCTATTGATTTCCATTCTATATTATTCATTTAGAGTTAGCCTAAATCTGTTTCAGTAGGCTGTAAATTAACAATTGTCATGCATTACTATTGGCGACTTGCTTTTGATTGTAACAAAAATAAATTACAAATTTTTTAATTATCATTAACGGCATGTAGCCGATTGAGTTCAACTCCAAGCCTATTAGGTAAAAATGGATTGCTGCTTCTGGACTAGAAATCTGGGGAATCAAGAAGCTTAAAAGGAAGAGAACTCGTATTTTCAATGTGGACTTGAAGGCATTTGTTATAGGTAATTTTTACATTTACATATTAGATAAATAATCGTACACGTACTATTGTATTTAATTGATCATATACATCCATCTATATATTAATTAGTTAGGTGAGACTTTTATAAGTAATATTGTTGTCATAATACTGATTGCCTAAGCACAAGTATATTGTTCTAATTAATACACATTCATATCTTATTCTAAGGACCTATCCTGATAAAATTATATAGTTTAATATATCGTTTGCAGGTGGTAAAACCCATCATTAAAAAACCTAAACTAAAACTTGATGTGAGATCTAAACAAAAAAAAGTGTGCTAATTTACACAATTGCATCAATAAAGCATGCACAAAGTTAACAAATACATGAGGCATGCTAATTGCTAACCAACATCAACTAATGAAAATAGTAGAATACAAACAAAATTCCAAATTGATTACCTTCTTCTAGAAACAGCGAGCTGCGTTACTGGGTCAATCCCCAAAAATGAAAGATGTCACATCTGAAAATTGAGAACCTCGTCCTGGATCCGAGAAGTCTATTCCTTACCTCTCCAATATCTCCATATTATTCCGACTGCTGCTCGACTTCCTCCTACACTTCAACGTTAAATAATTTATGGCAATTTCAGTGAACCCCAACTTTGAAATTTATCTCATCTCGAATTGCTATGAATCTTGGATTTCGTTCAAGCCATATGTGACAGACAATCGCTACAACATTGCAAAAAGCTAGTCGCTACAGCGAACCCCCTACTTTGAAATTTGAACTGTCAATTGGAGTCGTCACTATCATTGAATCATCGTCTAACTTGGAGTACTGATTTTCTATGGATGGAGATCCAGATTGTTTTTCATTTTCCGTGAGATCGTTACTTTTTTTATGTGCAATTGTTGAAGATGGTGCCCTCAAATTTTGGAGGCCCAAAGCCATCTCTTTGGCTGCTTTACCCAAAAGTCGGCACTGCACATTCACCTTACCTTTGTATGTATTTAATTTGACTGAAATCTGATAGTTTTTATGTTGCAGGTTAGATTTAAATTGGATGAGGAATGGAAAAAAGTTGGCGTATTTCAACAAATGGGGTGCATTTTTAGAGCTTCAAAATCTAGATTAATTCCTGAAATAACAAATGCAAGGAATGAAGAAGAAAGAAATCGATTGAAACCCGACAATCTAAGTATGAATGATGCAAAAAGTTTGTGACGTCCAAAATAAGTTTAGAGTTTAAGGTAAAGTCACTTTCAATTTTTATTGATGAAATTAAGCAGTAGTTAACATTGTTTGATGAGATTGTATGCTATTAAACAACATATATAATGTATTTTTTCTGTAATTGAGTCAGAAATATAAAGATTTTAGAAACAAGTAGATACCACACACATCTAGTCGTAAAGGAATGGCTCGAGTGGCTGATGATTTGGTAAGAATTGCTAGTTTATTTATCGTAATATATTTTTGCTTGTCAGTCAATGTAACATGTTGTAATACATATTCTTTGAACATAGAGAAAGACGAGTTCTCTCCCGTCTTCAGTCATTCAGTCTCACGTTTGGATCAAATATCATACTCGAAAAAATGGCGAACCAGCAAGTGTGACTGCAACAGAGGTTATCGTAAGTACTTCAAAATTTTATCAGATAAATTTGTTTCTTATTGTGATATTTCGATTGTTTATAATATGTATATATGACAACTTGTATAAGAAAACACTACAACAAAACTATGTTTCCACAACTTATAATGTCAGCGTTTTTAGGTTGAAAGTCGTAGAAACTTTATTGGTCGGGATTGACGTTTCGTTGTAACACTGAGAAAAATATATATTTGTTTTGCCTCCCAATTTTCATTTCCCCCCATAAGTTAGAAAAAAGTTCCAGCCCCGTATACTTTTCCTCTTCTTTAGTGTCAATTTTCCCCCATGTCGATTTCGATTTTCATCCCTTCATCCTCCACGTAGATTTGGCTTAGCTCGGAAATCTCCTTTTCCTCTTCGATTTCCGTATCCGCGGTTGCTTCGGCCTGTCTTCGGTTTAGCTTCCTTCTCCCTTCGCCCTATCTTTGGTTTGGCTTCCTTCGGTAGACCATAGAAACTTTGGTGAGCGCTTTTACCCTTATTTTCATTTGGATTTCGAATCACTGCTTATTATTAAATCTGAGTTCGAAGATACCCTATTTTTTCACAGACGTATTTTTGCTGGTGCAAAAATAAAAAATCTGCTAATGATCTTAGATTTCAAAAAGGTCTAAGAGAACAACATTTATAAATGATTCTTGCCTCTGTATCTACCATAATACATTTTGGTTGTGCTGTAGTGTTTTTAATTTATTTCATACAACGGTTAAACAGTTATATAACACATTGTACATTTAGCGATGCTCCATTATTTTGAAATAACACATTGTTTATGCGCATGAAGGGGGAATAGAATTCTGCATGTATGAATTATTGTCATCAGGAGTCAACAGACTTTCCGTGGGCATGTAAATAATGTGTATTCTGCATGTATGCAATTATTTGACCTGTTGTGCTGAACTGTATCTGGCCGTAATTTCAAACGCTTAGATTCTAGCTATCTGTGTTTTATATTATAATTTATCTAAGAATGCAACAATTGGGAGAATATATGAGCATATGTCTTGCTAATTTTGTCCCTGGTTGAGCGTTAATTTCTTCTGCTTCAGTATATACGGTCAATGTTTACGGTTTAAATTATACATGGTATGCAAATTTCTTCATCGCCAAATTGTACAAAAACATCTACTCTGAATGGGAACATTAAGTCTACATTTTAGTTAAATGTGTTTCAGCGTCCAAACAATCGCTTGCTGCTTGCATGTTAAAGAAAGCACAAACGAAATGGCTGTTCCATAACCTCGAAGAGAAAAACATTAGTGGAAACAGCATTTTAGTTTTTCCAACACATCAAAAGAAAACATGTTTTTTTTTTTTTTAAGGATACCACAAATTTCATGAAATTCCCAATATCTACAGTAGTATGACTTATGAATATGCAGGAGACTTACTTTCACTCTGGAGTCTAGAATCCAAGAATTGTACGTTTAGCAAGTGTTCAGTGTTTGTATGAGTGTCAAGTTAACTTGTTTGGTTTAAGTTTTTCACGCATGCATATTTAATGTTTTTAATTCAGTTTTATTTGCGTGCCTAAATGGAATACTTGATCATTCCATAAATTTCAAAGTCATTTATGTTTGCGTGGTTTCTTGTTTTATAAATTATAATAACTTGTTTTTTGTCTTCTTTTTTAATCATTGGCACTCAGTTCAGAATATCATCCCAATACTCAATAGAACTGGGACAATGACCAAAATTTCAATGCAACTGCAATATGATCAAGTTTGGATTTAAACACAAACTGCATTTAAAATGACTGCAACTGCATTGTCATTAAGTCGCATATGGGTGATAAGCCAGGGAGGATTGGGATTAAGTAGCATTGTTGTGCAGTTTGCCAATTGGAAAGAGTGTTTTAGAGGGAAATGAGATTAAACAGAAATCCAAACTTGATCATATTGCAGTTGTGTTTTTTTAACTTTTTTTTTCCTCTTTAATGACTGCAACTGCTTTGTTGTTTAAATTATCCAATAAAAAAAGCGAATAGGGATATGGTTTTAAACATTAGTATTGAAACTGTTTTATGTTTAACTAAACTTCCTTTTTTCCCCTTTTTAGATTTATTAGTTAAGGCCCTATGTCCATAATCACCGCTGAAAATATACAAATAAAATAAAATAAAAATGACTCAATGTGCATTTAAAATGAGCAATGATTTGATCAATTCATAGCAGTCCCATAAAGAGTAATGAATAACATTATTTTTCAACATAATTAAATAGTTTGATCAATTCATAGTTTGATTAATCATTTAAATCTCTATTGATGTTTATATCAGGCGAAAGACTTTTCATCATAATTAAATGATTATCAAAGAATCAGGGACCATTATTAACAATAAACTTGAAATCTTTTTCCTGTCGAGGCTGCAACTGAAGGTGTTCCGAAAACGTTGTCTTCTTTGGCATTTTTTAGCATGTAAATTTTGTTGGTTTGTCCATTTTTATTGTTGTTTTGCTGGCAGTTATCAGCTATGACCCTTGCAATTGTGTATTGTTTGTAGCATTACAATTTGGTATTCAAATATAGTTGTGTATTGTTTTATGAAGTTGTAAGTAATTTTTTTTTAGATTATGACTCTTCAAAAAAGAATCATATGAATAAGTTTTACGTAATAGTATTTTATCAAACATATAGTTGTAGTTGTTTAAACCTGTTGATATTAGAGGCTATAGATATTAGTATTAGTTATAAATACACATACTAATATTGCTAACCTTTTAATTACTTTTTTCTACAACATCTAAAAGTGTTGCAGCTTATCCTGTGGCGTCAAAAAAGGGCATAATAGTAGTGTATATCTAGTTGGTTGTTATTGAGAATCGTCATTTCTCTTCATTTTGTTCCTCTAACAATGTCTACTTGCAATAGCTCTATGATGTTTATTTCTTGATTTATTTGAGAGTACAAGTAGCAAATTAGTTATACATCATTTATGAGATGGAAATTTACAATCTAAAAGATATCCTTTTGGTAATAAAAGTTTGTTTGTTCTGTCTTCGTACTTGTACATGCTATTACATTCAGCAATTACGGGTATCCTATTGTACCATTACAAAGCAGAATTTTATTTTCAACAATTATGTACCATGTTTTATCCTCGCTAACATATTAGATTACGCCCCCATTATTGATTCTTGTAATTTATTGTAATTTTTTCCTCGAATATGTAACTTGTATTGTAAAGTGATTGTAGTTGATAAAATTTTCTAGCAAAATACACAAGTTATTCATGCTTACCCGCTTATTTTTGAATAACCTGGTCAGCTGTTGAACTCGTTGAATCAACGTCTAATTGTAACTAAAGATCAAGTTTATGAATCACCAGTAAACATCAACAAAAATGTACTTTAAGAATTCTCATTTTGCTTATATCTAGCGTTATTATTTCAATGCATTATTAAAGCAGTAAAGACAAAAAACTTAGCATGTGACATATCGTCGTTATTACTGTTTCTAGCTTCAGACGTTTTAAGCAGCAGTTCTTATATAAGTTCTTAAAGAAAAAACTATTACTCAAACTACCTTTCTATAGCTGTTACCTTTGATTAATACAATGGACTATATTTCTGTATGTAAAAGATGCATTCATTGGTTTGGTAATATTGTGTTATTTTTTTTTTTATTTTTAAGTAGTATTTATTGATTCATTTTTTGATAGACGATAAAGCATACTTCCAGGGTATAGCTGGGTTAACAAATACTACGCATGAAACACAAATAGTTCTTAAGATGAGTTGGTATGAAAATTAGGCGACACTTCAGTAAAAAAGTTTGGCAACTGGCAAGTAGAGGTGGAAATATTAGGATAACAGCTATACTGCTATAACATATTGATAAAGAGATTTGAGTTGGGGAATGGTAACATTGGTTAATTTTTTTACTGAGTTGGGGAATGTAAATTGAAATGGATAAAGAGATTTGAGTTCAGTTTTTTTGAGAAGATCATGCTTTTTTAAGATACGTAGTGCGTGAAATAAGAAGCAAGTGCGTGAAAAACTTTATTTTGAAATGCCAAAGTTAGAGATACCCACATCAGCAGAGCCATTTTCCTACTTTACAATTTAAACGTGCATCGTTTTAACACAACTGGTTTCAGTAACGGGAAAGTAAATAGATGTACAAACAATGAAAAAAAGTTGATTTGTTTACCTTTTCATTTAGCCCTACCATGTCAAACCAGCAAAAATCCGCTTAGCTTTTTTTTTGAACTCTAAATCAGTACACATATTTTCCAATGGGTACCCTTATATTTTGAATGCACAGTTTTATTCTTTCTCGAAGGTAGCTGTAACATACGTTTTTTTTTCTCCGTGCAAGGTAGTTTCAGCTTGTACCTCAAGGAAGTATTTTTTGTCTGTTTATATTAGTTTTTTAATGATATAAGATTTATGAACTTTGCAAATTATCATGAATGATATACTTATCATGAACTGGTTATGTAATTTTTATCTTCTCACTACCTATCGCCTATCGGTTAGTGTAATAACATCCATATCGAAGTTTTGAAAGGTAAACCATGCAGTATTGTAGCCAGAAGTCGTTTTCATATGATTTTTTATTTTTATTTTTATGAAACTTCATGTTTTGGATATCAATAAGATTATGATGTATATGGCTTTAAATCACCAACTTGCAGTAAAATCTGTCTTGATGCATATGACAATGTAGTCATAAACTATTTGACTCTTTACTTTGATTCAACCTGCATTAAGTTAACTGTATTAGGATATAGCCTTCCCACATATGGACGACCAGCACTAGTGATGACCAGGCTAAATTTGATATGAACATTATGTTAAGAGTATATTTATCTGAATACATGTTTCCACACAAATCTGAAACATGAGTTTGCATCTGGATGTAAAAAATAGGAAAATAATAAAGAAGAATAAAAGGGAAAGGAGATGCATTCTAAAAAGATGTAAAAATCAATCAATTTCATCATCTCTTTTCTTTGATTATCTTTGATCATGTTGGCTGATAAATCTAGGGGATCAAAGCTTCCTCATCTTTCTATTATTTGTATTGGGATTTCAAATTAGTTATCAGCCAACAGTGGATTTCTACAATACCATGTTTCAGCCATACCAAAAATAAAACAAATTATAAGACTACAACTTACACATAGATGAGTACAATACTAAATTTCCTTCATTTTATTTAACAGCCCGAATATTTTGAAGTATATGAAGATTTTTAAGGCTATCAATATGTTACAGCAGTGAGGTCAACTGCTTATTATTAAATGGACAGAAGTTTTTTTTAGGCTATCAATATGTTATAGCAGTTGCTTTTGCACGAACACATATACTACTGTTTTTATGGATAATGAAGACAATAGAGCCGTTAGCGTGTGAACACGTTTTATCATATTTCGTATGTTTTGTAATTATCTACTAGCCGTTAGGCTCATGCATACTTGGTATATTTAATACTAGCCGTTAGGCTCATGCATACTTAGTATTCAAAAATATTGATACTCTCCATATATCATTCAACATCGATATTTCATGTTGTGAACATGTAAGGCATCCTTAGTTATTTCTTATGTTGTTATATTCAAACTAAAAAGTAATTTTTTTGTTCTTTGGTTTGACGTTCTACTAATAGTATGTCACTTGATTTTTTCCTCTAAATTCATTCTTGGACAATATTCATATTATTTTTCTTGGTTGTCGAGTGATAGTTTTAGTTCTATTATGTTAGTTTAACTGGAAACTAGAGTATATTTGATAGAAGCTATATTGTAGGATAATTAATATAAAGAGTTTTAATTGAGAACTATAAAACGGTAATTGAAAATGATAGTGTTTCTCTTTCTAAGAAACGGAAAGGATACAAATTTACCATTTATATTGCTTACTGATTGCCAAATAATCTTCAAATAATATTTTTGATCCTCTGTTCTCTCTTCAATTTTAAGTACCTTTTCTTTCCCCCCTTATGCATTCAAAAGGAAATTATGTGGTTTTTGCTGATTAGGTGGTTGGCTATTAATATAGTTTCAATAGTAAATATATTTCCATATCCCAGTTGGTAGGCTAAGGTGGTTCCATTGAGTCAGACTCAGTGCATAACACTGCACTAAGTGAAATCAGTCGATACTAAACTGTCGTGTGCTCCAAGTTGAAGCTAAGGTAGTTTGAAATAAAAGCAGGTACTTCGCCGAAGATGTGGCATCAGAATATGATAAATTCTCCATCTTATTTCTTAGCTAACCGGATACACTTTTGAAAACAACATAGTTAAATAGCAAAATGTAAAATGTTAGCAGTTAAGAGATAAAATAGGTGGGGACTACAATAGGTTTGTTGTTGATAGTTGATACGAGAGGAACTATGTAACAACCCGAAAATCTGGGCCAGTTTAAAATTTTTATTTTGGCAATTTTAGCGAATTTTGATTATTTAAAATGATTTTATTTTAAATAATATCGACGGGAAATTTATTTTGAATAGAATTCGAACGTATATATTATACGCGTCGTCGTTAGAATATAAATATTTATATATAATTATAAATAGAATTGAAAATGGCGCGGTAGTTCGATAATTCGATTTCAAACTTCAATTGAATGTACCGGGTGCAAAACAATCCGGATTTTAGTGAAACCAAAAATAATGGAATCTAATAGTGAATATCTTTCCAACGAATCCGAAAAATCAAAAGTTCGTAGCGGGAATCAAAAGATATGTCCAGTTGAAAATTCTGAATAGTCGCTATGGAATTCAGGCCCTTAAAAATGGACATTTTGCAAACGACCTCGGATTTCGACGAAACCAGTTTTGTTGGGTCCGTGATGTAAAATTATTGCTAGATTCCAAATTTCATAATTTTCTGAATCAATATGTGAGCGTGGCAGAGGAAAACGCGTTTGACCAGTTTCAGTTGATTTTAATCGACTGGAAAATGGCCATTTTTCTAACGGTCTCAGAATTCGACGAAACTAGTTTTGTTAGGACCGTATTGTCAATACGAAGCTAGAAAATATTTTTCGAGAATTTCTAGAGTTAGTATGTGACCCCGGTAATTTGAAATGTACGTTTAAAATTCAATATAGTGATTTAAATGTAAATTTAACGGAAACTGATCGAAACGATCGAATCAGTTTGCGATACATATCCCATTGTGTTCGGAATGGGGGTAAAACGCTATGGACGACAGGCGGTGGGCCTCGTTTCGAGTTCGTATGTAAAAGTCAACTTTTTCGAAAATAAAATAATTAAAAAAAAAATCTTTTCTTTCCCCCCTTTTAACCGCTCTGACCCCCCCCCCCCCCAATTTATTTCAGATCGAATTAATAAAAAAAAAAGAGAGAAACGAAAATCGCGATCGCCCCCCTCCCCTCCCCGTTGCCTCGACCGCCGCCAGAGGCGGGGCTCGCCACTGCGCCACCTCCCCGTAATCCGCCTCCCTCTCCTCCGATCTCCTCTTCCTCCACTCCGCCCCCTCCTCTGCCACGAAACCCGAATACCCCCAAAACCCAATCCGACGCCACCGAGACCCAGAGCCGCCACCCACCTCCGCCCAGTCCTCCACCTCCCAGTTGCACCGCCGCAAAGGACCCCCCCCCTTTTTTTTCCTTCCTCCAATCAACGCTGTAAGTTTTCATGTTAATTTCGTTTTATTTATTTTTCAGTTTAGATTTTTAATTTATAAAAGTTTAGGTTTTTGTATTAGGAAATATAATTTTTATTGAAGGCAAAGAGTAAAAATATAATTTTTATAATATAGAAATAGTAAAAAAATGATTTTTATATTTTTAAAGTATTAAAAATATAATCTTTATTAAGTAGAAGATGTAAAAATATGATTTTTGGTTAGGTAGAGAGTTAAAAATATAATTTTTACATGATAAAAATATTAAAAATATCATCTTTATATGTGTAGAAAAATAAAAATGTGATCTTTATAAAGATGAAATCTTTTTATTTTTATAAAGATGAAATCTTTTTATTTTTATAAAGGCGAAAACTTTATTTTTATAAAGGCGAAAACTTTATTTTTATAAAGGCGAAAACTTTATTTCTGAAAAGGCTAAATCTTTATTTTAGAAAAGGCGAAATCTTCATGTGGAAAATAGCGTGAGAAAAATAGAATTTTTATATATTGAACTTCGATAGAAAAATAGAATTTATATATATTGAACTTCGATAGAAAAATAGAATTTTTATATATTGAACTTCGATAGAAAAATAGAATTTTTTATATATTGAACTTCGATAGAAAAATAGAATTTTTATATATTGAACTTCGATAGAAAAATAGAATTTTTATATATTGAACTTCGATAGAAAAATAGAATTTTTATATATTGAACTTCGATAGAAAAATAGAATTTTTATATATTGAACTTCGATAGAAAAATAGAATTTTTATATATTGAACTTCGATAGAAAAATAGAATTTTTATATATTGAACTTCGATAGAAAAATAGAATTTTTATATATTGAACTTCGATAGAAAAATATGATTTTTATATATTGAACATCGAAGTAAAAATTCGATTTTTATATATTGAATAGCGAAGTAAAAATGTGATTTTTACGTATGTAGTGAAAGCAGCAACGAAGGTGACAAAAAGGCGAAACGACGAAGACTTCTGCAAATGAAGAGCCGTGGAGCTAGGATAACTTTAGGTGAGAATTTCTCACCTTTCAATTTCTTTTTCTAGTTATATATATACTAGGATGCAGACGGTGCTTAGTAGCACCCGACACAATCGTCCACAGACCATGGACTTGTTTGTTTGACTGTTTGGTGATTGATTGCGATATTGGTTTGAATGTGGTTTGTGGTGTGAAAAATCGAATCGATAAATTGGTTAGGATTAGACGTGCGCCGTTATAAGGCGAAGGAGTAAGGCTAGGTTAGACTCTTACTCCAAATTTTGTGGTTTGCATAACGAATTGATTTGATTGATGTGTGAATGGCGTGGGCCTTCACTAGACCGGGGATAAGGCTAGGCCTCGTCCCGTTTCTAGTATCGTGCCGTTATGCCGCCGAAATTTTCTAAAATATGTTAGAAAATAAAAATATCATTTTATTGTGTAAATGAATTGAATAGAAATTCATAGGTTGAAATAAAATGTTTTATCGTTAAAAATATAATTTTTAACGTGAAGTGAATAAAATATTCATTTATAAACCGGACGGTTTGTTTATGCACACCTATTTGAATGACATTGATTGGGACGATAAATTTTACACATCGCCCAACTGCACGAATAAAATATTTGTTTGATTGTTTGAAACCCCACACGGGTGTTGGGATGAAATTTGAAGTTCACTCATCCTGATTGATTAAATATGTCGATCGATTGATTGACAGGCTGTTATAAGCGTTGAATATCTATATTTGATGCTTTTACAGTGTAGTGCACTTTGGTTGATGGTTGATTATTTTCAATGTTATTATATACATGTGTTGTATGAAAATCCATATAATTAACTTTATATGGTAATTGATTGGGCCTCATTCCAATCGTGAAAATAAAGAATATTTTGATAATAGGAAATATTTGAAATAGAATATTTGAAAATAGAAATATGTGAAGCCGTGATGATTAGATTGACGCCATTTTGACGTGAACGATATTTATATCGATTTTATCGATTTCGAAATGAATTGAATTGAAAACGATTTCGAAATGAATTGAATTGAAAGCGATTTCGAAATGAATTGAATTGAAAGCGATTTCGAAATGAATTGAATTGAAAACGATTTCGAAATGAATTGAATTGAAAACGATTTCGAAATGAATTGAATTGAAAACGATTTCGAAATGAATTGAATTGAAAACGATTTCGAAATGAATTGAATTGAAAACGATTTCGAAATGAATTGAATTGAAAACGATTTCGAAATGAATTGAATTGAAAACGATTTCGAAATGAATTGAATTGAAAACGATTTCGAAATGAATTGAATTGAAAACGATTTCGAAATGAATTGAATTGAAACGATTTCGAAATGAATTGAATTGAAAACGATTTCGAAATGAATTGAATTAAAAACGATTTCGAAATGAATTGAATTGAAAACGATTTCGAAATGAATTGAATTGAAAACGATTTCGAAATGAATTGAATTGAAACGATTTCGAAATGAATTGAATTGAAAACGATTTCGAAATGAATTGAATTGAAAACGATTTCGAAATGAATTGAATTGAAAACGATTTCGAAATGAATTGAATTGAAAACGAATTCAAATTGAATTGAAAACGAATTCAAATTGAATTGAAAACGAATTGAAATGAATTCAAATTGAATTGAAATTTGAATTGAATAGAAATGAATTTTGAAACGAATTTATAAAGAAGAATTCAATTTTGATTTGAATTGAAAAGGAAGTTGAAATTGCTTTTGAAACGAATTTAAAACTATTTATATAATTCGTTTTAAATAGAAATCGACGAAGTATATATTATATATATTATATATATAATATAATGGCCTGAATAGAACGCGCCGCGGCAGTTCGTGAATTTCGACCATTTATTTCAAACGGACATTGCGGGAGATCCGACCGTCGGATTCTCCTAAAACCGGAACCGTTGGGTTCGTATCGAAAAGAGCTTTCTAATGAATGTTAGAAATTTGAAATCTAACGGTTGGATTTGGAGATACGTCCAAATCAAATTCGAAAAAGGTCGCTGTAAGTGCAGTTCGATGGCCGTTGTTGGAAATCGACTGTACGGGCCTTGATAAAATTATTAAAAATAGTAATAATTTGTGTAAAATCATAAGAAATGATTTAGAAAGGATTGGGATGAAAAACTCCATATTTGAAAGGATAAAAATAGATTTTTATCGAAATGAACTAGTTTTGAACTAGAAAGATAATTCTATTTATTTTTAAATAAATAAATTGAATTTGAAATGGTTTTAAAAATAACCAGAATTTCCAATGATTGCATTGGAGTGGAATTGAATCGAAATTGTCTTCGGAATATTTCGATGTTGGAATTCGTGATTATACAGGTGTTGTTATGGAAATTTGAAAGATATATTTATATCGTTATTTCCAATACGACATTTGTTAGTCGTAGAATTTGATATTGAATATAAGCCGATATATTTTCTATTCAGAGCCTTGTATTGAATATCAAATGTGATTTGGGGTTTGTCGTGAATGGTGTCTTCACTAACACTGTTCTTGAACCCAGTTGAGAAAAGATTAAATCTTTTTATTTAGATTTAATGAAGTGTACCAATTAAATAATATTTAATTGGAATTGAATTGATATTGATTTTTGGGTTTATCGTGGACAGTGTTTTAAATAACACTCGTTCTTTAACCCGATAATTAATGAAGGTGGTTTTGGGTTTATTGTGAACAGTGTTTTTAAATGACACGGATTCTTTAACCCATTTAACGATTAAAACTAAGTTGAGTTTTAATGAATCTTTAATTAGATTGAAAAGATCGAAAATGGAGTATCACCAGTTTTGCTCCAGGCGATAGTTAAATCTTTAATTAGATTTGAACGTGAAATGGTAATTGAATTTACCGATAACACTGTGGTGTTAGATATGAAGTATTACCAGTTTTGCTTCATGGGATGAATAGGTTGGGATTGGGAAATTAAAACAAATGATTACTTCGGTAAGGTTCGCTAATCCCGACTAGTTTGAATTGATATTCAAAAATGGATTAAAGAATAAATTCAAGGAATTTATCTTTGATAAAATTAATGGGAATCTTTCCCTATGAATGTGAAATTTAGAAACTAACTGTCGGTTAGCCAAGCAGAATGGTTTTCTGGATATTGATCTGATGTTGGTTTCGGCCTTCGGGGTTAATATTTGGGAAATTATTCTCTTGATTAATTTACGGTTAGTGACTAATGAATTGGAATGAGGCGTATGTTGAGTTTGTGTAACACTTATTTAAAATATACGCGAGTTATTCGGAAAGACCGGGTTTATCCCATTCTGAATAACTGATACGACGATAAGTTGAAGATGAAGACGATGGTCGAAGACCGGAAGTCTTCACGTCGTTTGGGTGATAACTGATGATCTTGATTGGTCTGTACACCCAAGAAGATGGAAACAGTTGGTGATCGTCCAGACGTACTTGGAGATCGATGGATATGCGGGGTACTAGGTGCTCCCGGTTTCGTTCAGACCCAGAACGGACTTGTAAATGGACTGTGTGTCTGACATCGGATTTCATTCTGTGTGACTGATATCGGTTGCATAGGATGGTTTGCCTATGTGGCATGCCTAAGTGGCAATTGATCGAGGCTTCTGTTGAAAAGCAAAGTCTTGTGGTGATGATCAAAGCACGGCCTTTGTGGCGTAGCTTTGTGTAACGTTTACTTCGCGAGTTTCACACCCGGTATGAACCAAAAATGGGAGAAAGGACCTCAAGGAGGGCCTGCGTTTCCTCCTAGCTAGAAGTGGCGTCAGTGGTTTTACACGCCCTGACGAGTTTGACTTATGTGGTTGTTGCTGTTGCGAGGCGCCTCGGTTAGATCGGACGATCCGGGTCCGATGGAGTCATTCGTTGGCTCGCTTACGCCCCAAAGGGCGGCGAAACGCAGTGCTCAGGCATTTTAATCCACATCGGTGGACCGGCCCTGTCGCTCCTAGGGTCACTCGAGCTCTGATCCTGAGACTCGGGCTAGGCAGTCTCGAATCGGTTGAGGACTATCTTTTGCCTCGGTTCATAGATGGAAATCCAACTTCCAAATACGTGACATTTGCGGTTTTAATTGTAGAACCTAGTATGGCGACATAGTGGGATGGGGCATTCATGCCGCCTATGATTGATACTTATGATTTGAAGTTGTTTTATACACTATGCACTTATAATAGTACCAAACGATTTGTTTTAAACGTATCAAGCATTCTTTGGCTGTTATAAGGGAAAACCCTATCCTCGGCTGCGTTGCATTGTGTGATGGGACCTGGGTCTTATAACAGCTTCATTTTTCTTTATTTAGCATTGCGCTGTTTGTTTTATGCACCGGTATTCTTGGGAGGAAACCCGTTCCGTGTTATACGGCGTGGTCCCTTGATTTACCTAATGATTTAAAATAAAGATTAATAACTGTTTTAGTTCTCACACCAGTCACATGACTGACCTGGAGTTTATTGTTTTAACCTAAACTCTGGGTGCCCTTATTTTGACACGGGCAGCTGGTAGTTTTGGTTTTGCAGATTTATATTCACAGGAACCTGGTTTACAGCTGGAACGATATCCGGAAAGCTTTGTATCCGTATATCTCTTCTAGTTGTGTATTGTATTATTTTCCGCTGCTATGTTTTTAAATGTAATTTAAATCTCTGATATTTCTGTGTAATATTCATTTATACTCTGTATATTCTTGTAATCTGATGCATTGTTGTAATATACAATGAAATGTTCTTCTATATGTGTTCTGTTGTGGTTTGTTCTCGAACTATCCGATGCTTTCCTTTACGGGGAAGTTGCGGGTCTTTACAAACTACTTAAAACCATATGAAAGATTTTAAAAGTTTAGGTTTTTGACAGGTTATGGTTCTGGTAAGTGTTAGATGGTGACAAACTTACGTGCTAATTAGATGTCATTTACATATTCTCATGCGTTTTTTGAAATAGTATATTTGATAATATTGTTCATTTTGTCGCAAATTGACATCTAAAAGAACAAGGACTGATTGTTCTTTTTCTTTGAAATATGGATTTTATATTTACTTCAGGTTTGGATTAAAAGAAAGTGCAAATATCATTCACAAACAAGTATCTTGGAGCAGGATCTTGGTTAAATATGTACTTTGGACCAGTAAATCAGTGGAACTTTTGGCTGCTATTGACGGTACTGAAGTTGGAATTAGTTGGAATTAGTTGCAATTGATTTAATAAGAAAGGTTTTTGGTGGATGAGAGGGTAAGATTGCCTTTGATTGATCCTATTATCGTTTATTATATATTATTACACCTATTGGCTACATGGTTTAGAAGTTATCATGGTATTGTCTCTAATTTACCTAACATGCATGTTCGTCAGACATATATTTTTCTCTATTTACAAGTTATATTCATTATTCTAAGAGCAAAATGCTACGTATGTATATCAATGAAATAAAATCTTCCTAGCCTGCTTAATATATTATTATAAATAACTATGAGTTACTACAAATAATTAAGATGTTCAAATCTTTACTGATTATTAGAAATTTAGTTAACATATTTTATATGAAATTACACCTTCCAACCATGTTTTATATGCATATATACGGGCAGTTACCGTAAAATATTAAAGCTTTTGAATAATCAATGGTCCAACTGAATAAATAGCGTTGCATACCATACTTATTTGGTTCAGTTATATTTATTTTTATTGGAAACTCATAGAAACAAATTCATTTTAACCAAAATTTTGAAGTTTGTCATGTTTAATGTCCTTAAATTACACGAATTAGAGCAGTTTGAACAATTGGAAAATAAAAACGGCAGTTTTAATTAGGAGCATAAATAAAATTAAAGATATATGAAAGGCATTTGATGTGGGGTCGCATCTTATTTAAAGAAGCACATCAACTATGTTTTCAAAGTTTTTATTCAATATAGAGTTCATGATTAGTGGGAGACAATTTAAGCTCTTGCATCATATAAAGTAACAAATTCTCCATGCCATGCGAAGTAATTTAAAATTTTAGACCATGGAGCAACCAAAATTTTCAGATTTTTGTAGCTTTTATTTTTATACCATGGAAGATAAGTTACTATGCAATATAATTTTGTTGGATATACAAAATAAAATCAAAAAGTAACTATATTTCGTTTTTGTTTTATCTGATAACATTATCTAACCAGACATGGTCTGATAGATCGTGTGTTACATGAATTTAAATAGAAAGTATCAAGTATTAAGTAAATCATTTTAAATTCGGTCCATTTAAAAGGTGCTATTAATACTAAATAAAAGTAATGAGGTAAAATTGTTGTTACAAGTAGATAACATCGTTTTTAATATGTTAATGGCCAACTAAGAATACCATAGTTAGTTGCATCATTTTTTTCCATTTATGCAATTATTACAGATTCTTAACCCCGAAATTATTTAAATAACCATTGGAATAATTTCATCTTCTCAAGATGACGTAAGCAATTTTATATTTATCTGAATGTGAAAACATCGAATGAGTAGTTTGTGAATGGAGGATGTACATGAATAAGAGTATATATTTCATGCTCAAATCGATAATCATCTTTTTAATAATAGGCAATTTATTATGGTATAATGGTACTAACTGAACTATGACTACACGTGTGATGTTTATGTTTTCATTCTAACAATTTTTAATAATCGAGTAAATGCTGTTAAGATTCACCAAAATTTCGATAAAACATCACATGCAAACGAGTCTGCTATTACAGTGTATATGAGTACTTAAAAAAAGGTAATTATTGTAAAATTCATAAGCATAATGAAATTCCCATATTTTAATTGTAGTATTAACTTACATTAAGAAAACATAATCATCTCATTTTCTGTGCAATTCAATAGTATTTTCCAAAAATTAAATGATGTTATAATAATGTAACTCTTGCACATGGTAATAAGGTCGAAAGAATAGACAAAAGTTTAACAATAAAAATGCATAATATATCACCAAAAAGTTATCAAACTGCCTATGCAATTTTTGTTCATTTTTGGTACTGTAAACGTATTGCTTTTTTTTTTAAAACTCATCCTACTTCTACTGTTGCATCTGAATTATTTTCTTTTTATATCATTTTTTTACTTAATTTAATACCCGTGTTCGTAAAGCTTTAATTGATACTAATTCTATACTATATTAGAATTTGAGAAAAGTAGTTGTTTGGTTTTAAATAGATTTTTCACAAAATATTAAATTGTGACTATAATCCTGAGTATGAAAATATGGTAGGTTCGAATGTATTTCATAAAATTATAGAATAAAAAAAATAGCCCTATCACTTGAGTTTGTGTGTACGATAATTCCGGTAAATTAAAAGAATACAATCAAATCATGCTGTGCTAATCAAGAAGAAAACGTAATTTAAATACGAGATATATTGGCAGTTTTGTTGAGACAATGCAAGGACTGCACAAGAATATGGTAAACACAAATGACCATACTATATTTGTAGAATAATATGATTATAGAAGTTTTATGTCAGCAATTGACTAGTTTAGCATGTTAGTTTCTTTATTGGCTTTGTTCAATTTAATGGTCGCAGCCAAACAATACTTCATTGAATGTTTTTATTATTTCAAATTGAGTTAAACCAGGTTGTTTCTAAATGTGATTTTTAAGTTTTCAATTTAATTTTCCTAAAAAAGAAAATGAGAATAATAGCAATCTTAATCTATTAGTCTGTGATGGATTTGTTATATGTTATACATACTGTGGAATTTACATATTGGCCCCCCACTAGGAAAATAAAAAGGAAATAAATTTAGAAGGAAATAAATTTAAAAGTGACGCATGCATATCCATATCCTCACAATTGTAAGATCAGTATACGTTCATAAATCGTAAATAACATAACTTCCATCAACCCTAACAATCTAATTATTGCTTTTCCACCTAATTATCACAGCCTGCTCCTTATATCTACACATATATGTACAGTTACAACCATTCCATTATCTGTGTTCAAGTACACACTTCATTCACAATGGACTCAACTAAAATCTTGCTTCTAACAATTGCTATACTACTATCATGCATCGTTAAACTGTCAGATTCAGATTTTGCAGCTGATTACAATGAATGCGTGAACCAGCTTATCGGATTATCCACTTGTCTTCCTTTTGTGGGAGGAAATGCAAAAGCTCCGACCCCTGATTGTTGCGATGGTTATAAACAAGTGACCGCTAAAAGCGTGAAGTGTGTGCACATTCTCATAAAGGATCGAAATGATTCGGGTCTTGGATTGACTATTAACGTGGATTACGCTATTCAGCTTCCTTCCAAGTTTCATTCTCCTTTTAATATCTCTACTTGCACTAGTAAGCTAATTTTCTATGCATATTTACATACCTTAAATGTTTGGATATTCAGATCATAATGCTCGTATAATGCAGCTATACTGAAGCTGCCAACAAATTCAAAAGCTGCTAAGGACTTTCAGCAGTTGGAAAATATTCTTGAAGGCAAAGGCAACGCAAGTAATGTTTTTTTTTCACTTTGATGTTTGATGAAGTTTTAGTGTTTCTATAAGTAAATCCTATTGATATTCATTGTTCTTTTCTAATTTTTAGCTACAGCAAGCAATATTGGAGGAATGGTACCTCACAACACAAGTGGTAATGCAACTGCATATTTAGAAGGAAATAAATTTACAATTGTGAGGATATGGATAGGCATGCATAATTACATAGCTCTTCCAGATTTCCATCCTGATAATTCATTTTATTTTGCTATATAGGGACACAAAACAATTGCTTTGCTATATGGAAGATTGCTACCTGAAATTCCTTTGAAAAGGTATATTTTCATGCATTTAAATGTGTATGCTACATGAAGTGTATTTTGTTATATTTGATATGAATCCGATCTTGTTTTGATTTTGTAAATACATTTGAATTAAGGTGCGCAGGAAAGCACTAATCACAAATCCAATGATTGTGTAAATATATGTTAAATTAAGGTGTGCAAAAAAGCAATAACTTACCATACTTGTGCACTTTTTTTGCTGGGACATACTTCACCATACTTGTGCATTAACACCTCAAAATCGTCGGAGCATACATGGACAAGGACCATGGAAACTACATAAGTCTCAACTGCATATTGTATGCGTGTGTGGTAAATATGACATCAATTGGATTGTGGTTGTGTTCAATTTTTTCATTGCTTCAAGTAATGTTTAAGTACCAGTTAATATCATTTCTTCACCAACCCGTCATTTCTAACTGTGATTCATGTCCATCAACATCTTTTTGAGCAGACCGCTTTTTACCGTATCTTACCTTTCCTTATATCCACTTGCATGCATGTGAGTTTAACAACATAGTTAAGAGGTTTAGTGGCAGTTGGATCTTAAAGTAAAGAGAAAGCGGTCTTTTAAAGATGAAAGAAAAGTTTAATAAGGAGATGACAGTCATGGGTTAACAATAATGAAATTTTTTATTTTTGGGTGATTAACTTTGCTTTGGCTTCTGAATGTACTAACAATAATGAAATTTTTTATTTTTTCTTTACAGGTAGATAGACGAAGCTGATAGAAAACAATGTTGCGATTAGTTATGGGTTAAAGTTATTTTTGTTGCTAAGACTATATCTTGGTTCGTAAGAATGTATGAATTACTATTTTTGATCGCTACTACTTTTTATATGTGTATGTTTGATGTCTCACTACTATTTTATGAGATATTTTGTATGTTTGATGTAAGAATATTGCATATTTTGATTATATAATTTTACTTGGTTATGAATTATGTGATCAACATAAAATGTGTTATTAATATGATTCATTGATTATAAAATGTGGTATTGATATAATATGTTGATTTTAAGCAACTACAAAAATACTGAGATTGATTTTGGACTTTTTACGGCGTTTTTAAATCGCTTTAAAAAAAATTTATGATGATTTTTCAATGGCGTTTTTAAAACGCCATAAATAGTTTATTCAAAATTTGACATAGAAATACTTACAATAATTCATAAACGTTGTAAATAAATATCACAACAAAAAATAAACGCTATAAAAAATCAAACTAAACGCTGTGAATTGTATTGACAGCACAAAAGAAACGCCACTGGACAATACTTTTCACAGCGTTTCGTAATTGCTATTTTATGGTTCTGACTTTTAACTGCATGTTGATACACAGCGTATCTAAAAACGCTGTTAATGCCTTTTATGGCATTTTTTAAATGCTGTAAAAGTCTTATTTGTTGTAGAAAAAATATAAACAAATCGACAATGAATCAACTTCTAGCTCAATAGCTAATTATAAAAAAAAAGTGTTGGGACAAGACAAACTGGGACGATTGAGAGCAATGGGAAAGGGTATAACCTACACTAAGGAAATATGGTCACATTAAGGGATAAGAAAACCATCAACATGCAAAATAAAATTTTAAAGCTATCCACAATTGTAGTGATCCGGATTCTTATGGGTTGATTTTAACTATTTAATACAGATTTAAATATCGAGTTGATAATATAAATGAATATTTATATTAAGTTATTAATTTAATAATCAATTTTGATTTAATATCGAATATATTAAATCATTGTAATGCGAAAATATAATTCAGTTCGAGATTTAAAACTGAATTAAATACAGTTTAGACTTCTGTTTGAATTAGAATAATAATATTAAATTATTATCGAATACTTTAAATGGTTTGAAATTTAATTTATATCAATTTAAATTAATATCTTCTATAGATGATCGAACTGGACTTCGATACTTATCCCAGTGTGTTCAGAATAGTGGTATAGCCCTAGAAATGCCACTTATTGTGTTCAAAAAGGAATTTGGAATCGACACGACAATTTAAATTAACAGATCTAGTTAAAAAAAAAATTAAATTTATAAAATATAATATTCTCTATGGCCCTGAAGGACACCACGCGCATAACTTCTTCACCACATCTTCAATCTCCTTTTCTATTTATAAATCGATACCCCTCTGGTCCTTTATTTCTTCATTCTCGTTCAATCCACCTGAGCGATAAAAAGAACCGTGATCCCCTCTTTTCAAAAGAAATCGAAAGAATGGTAACCAGGATTCAAAAAAACCCATGATCTCAAAGCCTGTGCACTCGTCTTGTTTTCTCCTAGTTCGAAAAAGGAAAGCGTCGCACCCTTTCCGACATTAACGTCGACTCAGCTAACGGATTGTAGGGGGGTTCGCGGCAATGTTGAGGTGTTCGGAAATGAGGGATTTGAGGGCAGATCTGGAGCAGCGCGTTGTGATATTTGACTGGGTTCAGCAGTTGCTTGATTGGAAGTTCAGGGTTTCGAATTCTAAATGATTAAGGGAGTGCGATTTCTGGAAGGTTACTGTTGGGTGCGGTTGTTCTTGAGGCAGACGATGGTACTGCAGTTGGCATTGGGATTTGAAGACGTGAACGTTTTGAGGAGTTCAATTGAGGTTCTACTGGTGATGCTGTGAAGTACTGGCCTGGATCTTGTTCGGATTTTGCATAGTTACTGTTGATTCGAGGCAGTGGAGTTCGAATGACAGTGGATGGAGTTCGGAGAGGTGAGAGCTGTTAATGACCGCATGGTGTTCGACGGAATGCCATAGAGAATGGAGCAGGTATTGGAGGGGGCTGAGGGCAGTTGGGAAAGCTGCTGTGATGAAAAGTAAATGGGGAAGGTAATTAAATAAATTATTTAGTCAATATTTAATTTATTTAATATAGTAGTTAATTAATGGGATAATCGTTTAATCGATAAATATAAAATCATCTGATCATTAGGCATAATCCATTCGAGAAGAATTAAGTTGAAACAATTCAAGTTAATGCTAGACGAGACTGAATGGAATCAGAATGGATATTCGACAAGTAAAATCATTGGTGAGTAAATCTCACCATTTAATTAGAATTATTTTTATATAGTTAAAAATAATTGTTATGCTTGTTTGAATGCTGTCTGATTGTTTTAAAATATATATAGTTATTTAGGATTGGTTGAATATTTTATATATATATTGGGTTGATGATTGGTTGGATTCCCGCAGTCCCATTAGCGGATGCTCGCAGTTTCATAGCGGATGATTACCCTATACGCCCCACGCTATGATTAGTGGATGACCTTCTATACCGCGATATCCTGCCTCGAAGCAGGATGGGTATTACTATGTTGACTAACGTCTGTGGATGCAGGAAAACAGGTTGGAGGAATCCAACTGGATTCCTCAAAAATATATATTATCTGTTGTTTGTTTGATTTCATATATATTCATATATGATGTGTTAAAAATCAAATGATTGAAAATTGGTTGATTTGATTGTTAAAATATCCCTGGGGTTTGAATATGGATTCATAAAAATATCAGAAAGGGTATTTGATATTTAAAAAGGAAATTCTATTTTTATAAATAGAATTTGATTTTTTAAATAAAACTATAGAAAATATTAACTTGTTTTGAAGGTATATAAAACAAGTAATCGAATTTATAAACTTTGTTTATAAATGAAAATATGGGATTTAAATCGAATTTATAAAGTTGTTATTAAATGAAAATATGGGATTTGAATTGAATTTATAAACGTTGTTTATAAATAGAAAGGTGGGATTTGAATTGAAGTTATAAACGTTGTTTATAAATAATGCAGAGAATTCAAATAGAATTTGAATATAGAATTCAAATGGAATTCAAATAGAATTTGAATATAGAATTCAAATGGACTTTAACTATAGAATTTGAATATAGAATTCAAATGGACTTTAAACTATAGAATTTGAAAATAGAATTCAAATGAAGTTTTAAATAAAGAGAATTCAAATAGAATTGAATTGGAATTTGAATAGAGAAGTCGATAAGGAAACGAGAGTATGAGTATAATTAGAATTTGTTAATATGCAGTTAAAATATATTTGAACATGTCATGTTCAAATATGAAGGTGAAATAGACTGAAAAGTTAAGTAACAGATTTAATTAACAAATTGAGTTAAAACGATTGGTATAGTTAAAATAGATTGGACAGGCATAAATATATAGGAGACAGGTATGGAATAAAGTATAGAAGTGAAATAAATAGAATGCCCGACAAAAAGGTACATATTTAATTTCCATATGAGATTTTATGCGCCGTATCGGCAAGCCGCTTGGCTTTTTCTTTTTCTTTTTGAGATAAGAAGGACCGGGAAAGCTATTTGAAATTTCCCGATGCTCCCGGTACAAAGGAGGTTATGGCGAATTTTTCCGGGAATTTAAGGAGATAGAATATTTTTAAGATAATTTGATAGTTAGAAATTTACATATCAAATTATATAGAAGTCGATAAGGAAACGAACTTAGAAATAGAATAGTATAATTAAAAAAGGAAGTATAAGAATAAAACCTCGTAAGGATAAAAGAGAAAGTATATATGTGTTTAAAGGTGAATAATCAGTTGTATGGTATTGATTATTCGAGTAAGTAGTCTTGTCTGTTTTGACGTTAAATGTTATTCAGTCAAGGTCTGAGAGGTAATTATACCCCAACTTGGTTGATTTCATGATATACCGATAAGTAGCAAGATTCAGGCTCGAAGATCAATGTGAAATGAGAATTAGTTAAATACTGTATTTGGGTTGTCGTAACGATGTTTTACACAACATCTGTTTTAACCCAAATATGTGCAAAGCTTGGAAATAGAATAATGAATATTTCTAAAGCTAGAAATTTAAGGAAGGCGATATATGGAAATGTTTTCCAAATAACGTATAAGGCCAATATGGTTATTGAAAATATTTGGTTAACAAATATTGATAAGAAATAGAGAAGAGATTTAATTAATGGAATATTAATTAAAGGTTCCGTGATTGTTGGATGTTTGGATGAACACTTGTTTTATTCGATAGTTAAATCATCGACTATCGAAACACTTGTTTTTATTCGATAGTTAAATCACAGACTATCGAAGTTTTGACCATCGTTGTCAATATGGAGAGACCGATTGGATTATTATCCGAAGAACCACTCCATATCGGCAGTAGCGTGCGAATCAGATTATATAAAGATAATCGAAGACGGAGTAGAGTACAAGGACTTTTTCTATTAATAGAAATAGTACCTTCGGTTCATCCTGTTCCTGGGTGACTTGTATGGATGAATGTCTGACAGAGTATTTTCAGAATGGTCACGTACATTGATTTCTTCAACCGTACCAAGAGTGGAAGCGGAGAAGGAAACTTCTTTTAGCTAACACGTAATGTACTGTTGAGGACGTCAATCGGTGATTTGATGGATTTGACGATGTGACATTCAAAGTGAATCTGGTGTGATGATAAAGCGTAGCTTCTAGCCTCATCAACCGGTAAATGACAGAAATCGGGCAGGCAGCATGGCTATGTAGGTCGCACCTATTAGGCTGTATAATCACCTGATCTAGAGTTTCATTTACTTCTAGAAATCTATTGTCGATGTTGTCCCATTCGGGAAACGGTTGCTGATCCTAATCGTTGGTGATATACATTCGATACACTCAAGCGAAATGAGTGGTCGGTCATGTGTGGCTGAGTTGCAAGATGTTCTTGTTGAACTCAGTGTATTCTCCTCTAGAGATATACCAGCGGAAGGTGGTTCCATACCTTGTCATAGTTGGACATCCATTACCCAATACGTGCTTGCGGTTTTGATTGTATATTATATATGTGGAACGTGAGATGCAAGCATTCCACTAGATTGTTATCTACTTGATTTAGACATTATTATAATATCAAAAGAGTTTTGATATAAAGATAAATCAAGTGTTTGGATTCTCATAAGGGAAAAACCCGTTCCGTGTTATACGGCGTGGTCTTATGAGATATCATTTAGTTTTTCTGAAACTGTTTTAAACTGTTTACTCATACCAGTCCCATGACTGATCCGGAGTTTACTTTGTTGTTTTCCCTAAACTCTTGGGTGCCTAAATTTGTACGGGCAGTCAAGTAGTCGGGAATTTACAGATATACTGGAAGAGCTTGGAGCGGGAGGCTTCAGGATCATATAGCTATAGTTATTTCTGCTGTGTTGTAAGTGGTGTACTTTGATATTGATGTATATTCAAGTACAGATGTATTTCAAGTTATGTTATATATATTATATGTTATTCGTTCCGCTGTGAGATTCGTGTTACTCTGATGTTGTGTTCTTCTTCTTCTTCTATTCTAAGTTTCTATCTTATCTATCCTCACCCTCTAACTTCTTTCTATTAATGGTTCGAATTTCCGTGATATTTGGGGTTGGACTTGTGTTTTTGGTCAGCTCAAATTCTACCGGATTTTCGGGTCATTACAGTTGGTATCAGAGCTTAGGTTGAGCGAATACCTAGGTTGTGTGGAAATGTGCTCATTAGAGATAGGATCAGTAGTATCCTAGAATGAGTTGAGTGTATATATATACGAGATAGCGTATTTGTTATTTGATATAAAAACTGTTTTATATTGTGTTGACTAGTCTGTTGAGTGGATTATAAATTTTGGTCGAATCGTGGGACGCCATGATGTCGATTGGAGTTTATAAACACTTGAACAGAAGATTGGACATGATATTGTTTTCAAATAGTTAAGTTGATTGTTAGGATTATAATTGAATTAGATTATAAAACAGAAATAGTTATATATATAACCAATGAAATTTGTATATGAAATCAATTATACAAATGTGATAAATTGAAATTGAATTCAAACCAGAATTAAGAATTTAAAATCCTGGGAGTTGGGAAAATATTTTTCTAAATGGATTTTGAAAGAAATAAAACGCTGAACTCATTCAGTAGCTGGGAAATAATTCTGATGATGGTCGCAACATCATCAGTGTTCATTTTCGAGTTTCTAAGTGATGAATTGATACCTTAGAAAAGTTTTGATGGAAATTTGTTTGAAAAGAAACAAGTTGTTTGAAAATTCAAATGTTTTGAATTTGGGATAGATATAAATATATGTATATATTTATATTACTTTAAAGGAATTTTGAAATGGGAATTGGAATATAGATTTCAAATAGAAGTAAAATAAAGAAATTTGAATATATATATATTTCAAATAGAAGTGAAATAGAATTTGAATTCAATGGAATTCAAATGAGTTTGAATAAAGGAATTCAAATGGAATTTGAATATTTTAAATTAAGATATAGGATTTGAACATTAGAAGTGAGATAGAACGGGAATATTATGAAATGGATTTGATATATATTAAAAATATATCAGGATGGAGTTGAAATTATTATAAACAAAGTTAAAATGTTTATATTTATAAATATAATTAAAACGAGCTCGCTGTAGCGCGGCAGTTCGTAAATTGACGATTCGAACTTCAATTTAGTATACAGAACTCAGTTGAAGTCGGAATTCTTTGAAACAAGAATCGTCGGGACCGGTTGGATAATAGTTTTCTAATGAAAGAGAAAAATCTGGATTTCGTCGTATAGATTTTGAGTTATGTCAAAATCAAATTTTTAGAAAAGCAGCGCCAGAACCATTATAAAACCATAACGGTTTAATTAAATAAACAGAAGGATTTTTAGGAAATAAAATCCGAATTGGCACTAGGAAAAAATCCAGACTGGGGATATAAAATAAATATGAACTCCAGTGAAGTAAGTGAAATGATTTTTAAGACAAAAATCATATTTTAAAGGGTTAAATAGAATTAACTAAATTGGAAAATAATTAGTTAAAGGAAATTTGAATCGAAATTAGGTTTTTTGATAAGTAAAAGAGATTGAGAATTTATATTCGAAATCGAATTGAAAATATAATTAGATTAGTTTATAATTAAGTTGACATATATTTGAACAAGTTATATTCAAATAAAAGGATGAACTAGGCAAAACGGTTAATTAGCAACTAGTTAATGGGAATTTGAACGATTTAAATTAAATTTAACTTAAGTTAAATTGATCGAAATGAATAAATTGAGTAAAATCATTATGAATGAAATATGAATTGGGTGTGAATTAAGGAAAAACCCAAAAGAGTTATAAAGGAAATATATTTGTAACACAAATACAAAGGAAGTGTAACGACCCAGAAAATCTGAACCAATTTAAAATTTTTAAATTGGCTAAAATAATGGATTTTAAATATTTAAAATAAATATTTTAAATAATGGCGATGAAAACTAAGTTTGAATCGACAATTGAAAACGAATATAATTAATTATAATTATATATAGAATTGAAAATGGCGCGGTAGTTCGATAATTCGATTTCAAACTTCAATTGAATATACCGGGTGCAAAACAATCCGGATTTTAGTGAAACCAAAAACATTAGGATCTAATTGATGATATCTTTCCAACGAATCTGACCAATCGAAATTTGATAGCGGGAATCAAAAGATATGTCCAGTTGAAAATTCTGAATAGTCGCTATGGAATTCAGGCCCTTAAAAATGGACATTTTGCAAATGACCTCGGATTTCGACGAAACCACTTTTGTTGGATCCGCAGTGTCAAGTTATTGTTAGGTTTCAAATTTCATAATTTTTCGAATCAATATGTGAGCGTGGCAAAGGAAAACGCGTTTGACCAGTTTCCGTTGATTTTAATCGACTGGAAATTGGCCATTTTTCAAACGGTCTCAGAATTCGACGAAACTAGTTTTGTTAGGATCGTATCGTCAATACGAAGCTAGAAAATATTTTTTTGGAATTTTTCTAGTTAGTATGTGGCCCCGATAATTTGAAATGTACGTTTAAAATTCAATATGTTGATTTAAATGTAAATTCAACGGAAACTGATTGTAACGATCAAATCAGCTTGCGATACATATCCCATTGTGTTCGGAATGGGGGTAAAACGCTATGGGCGACAGGCGGTGGGCCTCGTTTAGAGGTCGTATGTAAAAGTCAACTTTTTGAAAAAATTAAATAATTAAATATATATATTTTATATAAACCCCCCCCCCCCTATTCCCTCTTCTCTCTCTTCAGTTCGAAAAAAAAAGATAAAACCCTAATCGATCGCCGACGACCGCCTCCACCAAGCTCCGCCCACGACCGCCTGTTCTTCCTCCAAGCCCACCGCTTCCACACCCCTCTCCCTCCGCCCGCTTCGCCTGCTCCTCCCTGTTCGAACCCTCCCATCGCGACGCGATTCGAGAGCCCCCAGCCGACGACCTCCCACCGCCGACCGCACCACCGCTCCGCCCAGTTCGAGACCCACCGCCACCTGACAAAAAAACCACCCCCCCTCTTCGCAAATCAATGTAAGTATTTTATTTTTATTTATATTTTTTTAATTCTGAAATTACTGATTTTTAAAAAGTATTAAAACTGATTTTTTTTCAGGATTTTAAAATTGATTTTTAAAGGATTTTCAAAAGCATTTAAAAACTGGTTTTTAAAAACATTTAAAACCGATTTTTTAAAAGCGTTTAAAAACTGATTTAGAAAAGGTTTGAGCTTTAGAATAGAAAAGGTTTGAACTTTAAAATAGGATCAGATTTTTTAGAATAGAAAAGATCATATTTTTAAAATAGAAAAGACGGAATTTTTATAAAGTAGAAGAAGTAAGATATGATCTTTATATTTTTAAAGCAATAAAAATATAATTTTTACATCATAGGAATAATAAAAATATGATCTTTATATATTGGATAGCGAAGTCAAAATGCAATTTTTATATATTGAATAACATAGTAAAAATTCGATTTTTACATATGTAGAGAATACGGGCAACAAAGCGACAAAAAGAGAGATTGGCGAAAATTTTATGCAAAGAAGAGTCGTGGGATTGAATTAGCTATTCGGTGAGATTTCTGATTTAAAAATATATATATATGTGTGAAATGAAAGTGAATTGCTATATATAAATATAAATATATATATATATATATATATATATACGCCCCTCGTCCACAAACCATGGACGATATTTATTGGTTGAAATTGTTGTGAAAATTGATTGATAACGAATGATTGTTTGGGATTGTTTGTGATTGATATTGGTTGATTGTGGTTGAAAAATACCCGTTTGTGATTGAGAAATATTTGGTTGAAACCACATAGGATTAGTTTGTGGAAATGAAATAAATATATACATGCCGCCTGCGTGCGAACTAGATGCATGATCCCCATTGTCAAAAACCGCGAGGTTTTAAGGTAGAGCGAGGAGCCGTACTAGGGACGGTCCCGGTTTAACTACCCTGCCGTTATGCTGCCGAAATTTTGAATAATATTCGTGTGTTTGAATTATTTTCATATGCTTAAACTATATTTATTCATTGAATAGAAAACATTCATGTGTTGAATTGATATTCATTCGTTGATTAGAAATTCATGTGTTGAATGGTATTCATATTTTGAAATAAATTGTTTGATAATAAAAAATCACATTTTTATCTATATATAGAAACTATAGAAAACATTCATGTGTTGAATTGATATTCATTCGTTGATTAGAAATTCATGTGTTGAATGGTATTCATATTTTGAAATAAATTGTTTGATAATAAAAATCACGTTTTTATCTATATATAGAAACTATAGAAAACATTCATGTGTTGAATTGATATTCATTCATTGATTAGAAATTCATGTGTTGAATGGTAATCATATTTTGAAATAAATTGTTTGATAATAAAAATCACATTTTTATCTATGTATAGAAACTATAGAAAACATTCATGTGTTGAATTGATATTCATTCGTTGATTAGAAATTCATGTGTTGAATGGTATTCATATTTTGAAATAAATTGTTGGATAATAAAAATCACCTTTTATCGACTATATGAACTGTGTAAAATAATCTCGTTTTAAAAGAAATTGTTTTATGATAAAGATCCTATTTTTATCACCTATATGAACTATATAGAAAAATAGTGTTTTGAAATAAATTGTTTTACAATAAAAATCACATTTTTATTGTATGCATGAATCGTTGAAATGCGAAGTGTTAAAAATAGCCACTTATTCAAAATAAACATATATGAGTTGAAATATTCATTAATTAGCTAATGAAATGATTTGCACCTATTTATGTAACATTAGAATGAATGGTGTTTTTAAACCAAATAGAAATCAAATATGAAGTCGAATAGAAAATGATAAATGATAAGAACTGTGTATATATGTACATACATATTCATTGAACAGGTTATAGCAAAGGGGCTAGAGAAGAGGAATAAAATTTTGTGCCCGACAAATAGGTACACATTTACTGCTTTGTTTAGGTGATGATTTTATGAGCCTGTTGGCTAGCCGCTTGGCTTTTTCTTTTTCTTTTTGAGATTAGAAGGACCGGGAAAGCTATTTGCGATTTCCCGATGCTCCCGGTGCAGGGGAGGTTATGGCGAAATTTTCCAAAATTTTAAGGTGTTAGAAAAATATTTGAAGTGAAGACGATATGGAAATAATTGAATGAACTATATTTATATAAATATATAAATATAAATAAAATTAAAACGAAACGTAGTCGTGCAGTTCGTGTTTTGAAACCGTGTTTTCAAACAACTAGTACGGGAAATCCGACCATTGGATTTTCCCGAAATCTCAACCGTCGGGTTCGCCTTGGAAATATCTTCCCAACGGCACCAACCTTGTAAAAATCCAACGGTTGGATTGTCTGGAATGTTTAATTCAAATCTGAAGAAAAACAGCGCCAGAAGCGATTATATATATATATATATATATATATAATTATATATTTAATCGAATAACGACGCTGCACTTCGTATTTTGAAATCGAAACTTCAAACGATTGTACCGGGAGATCCGACCGTCGGATTTTCCCGAAACTGGAACCGTTGGATTCGTTTTGAAAAGACCTTTCTAATGATGTAAATTTTGTGAAGATCCAACGGTTAGATTTTCAGACATGTGTAAATCAAATCTGAAGAAAAACAGCGCCACGGCCGCTTTATGGCCCGAAGCGTCGTTTTGAATAAATTAGCTATTTTAAAATAAATAAAAATAGCGATAAATAGTTATAAAATATCCTAAGCGATATGAAATGGAAATAAACTGAATTTGCTCGATTTATGTGGCTTTTGATGGTTGAATGTGTTTGGTGTGAAAATTACATTAAAGAACAAAATTTATGTTGTCGAATAATGTAACCATTGAAATAAATCGATTTGAAATTCTAAATATACGTGAATTATTTGAAAAGGCCGAGTTAATTCTCATTTCAAATAATCGACCGACGATTGAAAGTCGAAGATGAAGACGGTGGTCGAAGACCGGAGATCTTCACCTCGTTTGGATGGTAACCGAGGTCCGGATTGGGAGGCATCCCGAAATATGGATAATGAGTGGTGATCGTTCAGACGTACGTGGCGATCGATGGGTTTGCGAGGTATTTAGTGCCTCCGGTTTCGTTCAGACCCAGAACGGACTTGTAAATGGACTGTGTGTCTGACATTGGAGTTTATTCTGTGTTGATTGATTTCTGTTAAATATACATCTGTTTGGCGGCGGAGAATTTATTCTTTTGCTTAACGCCCTTCTCTGAGACGCACGAGCTCAGAGGTTGTATATCGATGGACATCAGTCGCATGGCATGAATTGCCTGTGTGGCATGCTAAGATGCAGTGATCAGGGCTTCTGTTGAAAAGCAAAGTCTTGTGGTGATGATCAAAGCACCGCCCGCGTGGCGTAGCTTTGTGTATAACGTGAATTCGCGAGCCTCACACCCCGGTATGAACCTAAAACGGGAGAGGACATCAGGGAGGGCCACGTTTCTTTCTAGCTAGGGTGGTGTTAGTGACCTACCAGCCCTGACATTTATATACTTTTCACCTATGTGGTTGTTGCTGTTGCGAGGCGCCTCGGTTTGATCGGACGATCCGGGTCCGATGGAGTCATTCGTTGGCTCGTTTACGCCCCAAAGGGCGGAGAAACGTAGTGTTCAGGCATAATAATCCACATCGGTGGACCGGCCCTGACGATCTAAAGGGTTGATGCGTTCTGATCCTGAGACATGGGCTAGATTGTCTCGAATTCGGTAAGGACTATCTTTTGCCTTGGTTCATGACGGAAATCCAATTTCCAAATACGACATCGTGCGGTTTTGATTGTATGTATATATGGCGACATGATATATGGTACCCATGCCGTCTATGATTGATAGTTATGATTTGAAATTGTTTTCAAAAACATATAAACACTAGCAATAATATCAAATGCCTTTGTTTTATTCGTATCAATCATATTTTGGCCATTATAAGGTAAAACTCTATCCTTCGGTTTGCGTTGCATTGTGTGATGGGAACTGAGTCTTATAACGGCTTCATTTTTATAAAAAGCATAGCGATGTTTAAAAGAAAGATTTGTTTTAAAGCACTGGCAATCCAATGGAGTAAACCCGTTCCACGAAAGTGGCGTGGTCCTGTGATTAGCCAATTATATATGTGTTGAGTGGATTTCTCATACCAGTCCTTGTTGCTGGTCCTGTGTGGGCTGGGTACACATGATAGGGGGTTCTCGCTTCGCAGTTTGGTGGCGAACGGGAGACTCTTACCCCTACATGTCGCAGTAGCGTTGGTTCGCCAGTGGGCGCGAGACTCGAGAGGGTCGCCATAAAACAAGGGATTGGGGGACCATTGGGAGCCACGGTGGGTTTTACCTGCTGTACAGGAGGATGAAGGGATGGTTGCAAAGCCTACCGGATTTCGCGGTAACGTCTCAACGTGGTATCAGAGCTTTGGTTAAGCTTCGTTTTTGAATATAACATTTGAACGAACTCGTCAGAAATAGAACCAGTAGTGTTCTAGGACGGGTAACTCTATACAGAGAGGATCAGCAATATCCTAGTATGAGTAAAGCAGAATGAAATTACACCTCGATAGACACATTTACATTGAAGTATGTGTTTCTATATTTTAAACTATCTTTTCTGTGACCTGACACTTGATCTGCTAATTGCAGAAGTACTAGAAAAATGAGTGCCAGAAACAGAAGGAATACAGAACCCGATCTAGAGGCTCTATTTAAGAGATATCGAAATCTGGGTGGAGCCCAATTCTCGGGCAATGAATCTATTATTCAAACTCAAGCTTGGATGAGTTCTGTCGAAAGAATCTTTGAGCATATCCAGCTAAGAGATGGCCAGAAACGGTTAGTAGCATCTTGGGCGCTCAAAGAAGAAGCTTTAATCTGGTGGGAAACAATTGGATTGCTTGTTGTGTTGTGAGATTGTAGATTTATCAAACCACTTTCGACTTTGTTCCTTTTCGGGGACGAAAAGTTTTAAGTGGGGGAGATTGTAACGACCCAGAAAATCTGAACCAATTTAAAATTTTTAAATTGGCTAAAATAATGGATTTTAAATATTTAAAATAAATATTTTAAATAATGGCGATGAAAACTAAGTTTGAATCGACAATTGAAAACGAATATAATTAATTATAATTATATATAGAATTGAAAATGGCGCGGTAGTTTGATAATTCGATTTCAAACTTCAATTGAATATACCGGGTGCAAAACAATCCGGATTTTAGTGAAACCAAAAACATTAGGATCTAATTGATGATATCTTTCCAACGAATCTGACCAATCGAAATTTGATAGCGGGAATCAAAAGATATGTCCAGTTGAAAATTCTGAATAGTCGCTATGGAATTCAGGCCCTTAAAAATGGACATTTTGCAAATGACCTTGGATTTCGACGAAACCACTTTTGTTGGATCCGCAGTGTCAAGTTATTGTTAGGTTTCAAATTTCATAATTTTTCGAATCAATATGTGAGCGTGGCAAAGGAAAACGCGTTTGACCAGTTTCCGTTGATTTTAATCGACTGGAAATTGGCCATTTTTCAAACGGTCTCAGAATTCGACAAAACTAGTTTTGTTAGGACCATATCGTGAATACGAAGCTAGAAAATATTTTTCTGGAATTTTTCTAGTTAGTATGTGGCCCCGGTAATTTGAAATGTACGTTTAAAATTCAATATGTTGATTTAAATGTAAATTCAACGGAAACTGATTGTAACGATCAAATCAGCTTGCGATACATATCCCATTGTGTTCGGAATGGGGGTAAAACACTATGGGCGGCAGGCGGTGGGCCTCGTTTAGAGGTCGTATGTAAAAGTCAACTTTTTGAAAAAATTAAATAATTAAATATATATATTTTATATAAACCCCCCCCCATTCCCTCTTCTCTCTCTTCAGTTCGAAAAAAAAAAAAAAAGATAAAACCCTAATCGATCGCCGACGACCGCCTCCACCAAGCTCCGCCCGCGACCGCCTGTTCTTCCTCCAAGCCCACCGCTTCCACACCCCTCTCCCTCCGCCCGCTCCGCCCGCTCCTCCCTGTTCGAACCCTCCCATCGCGACGCGATTCGAGAGCCCCCAGCCGACGACCTCCCACCGCCGACCGCACCACCGCTCCGCCCAGTTCGAGACCCACCGCCACCTGACAAAAAAACCACCCCCCCCCCCTCTTCGCAAATCAATGTAAGTATTTTATTTTTATTTTTTTATTTTTAATTCTGAAATTACTGATTTTTAAAAAGTATTAAAACTGATTTTTTTTCAGTATTTTAAAATTGATTTTAAAGGATTTTCAAAAGCATTTAAAAACTGGTTTTTAAAAACATTTAAAACCGATTTTTTAAAAGCGTTTAAAAACTGATTTAGAAAAGGTTTGAGCTTTAGAATAGAAAAGGTTTGAACTTTAAAATAGGAAAGATCAGATTTTTTAGAATAGAAAAGATCATATTTTTAAAATAGAAAAGACGGAATTTTTATAAAGTAGAAGAAGTAAGATATGATCTTTATATTTTTAAAGCAATAAAAATATAATTTTTACATCATAGGAATAATAAAAATATGATCTTTATATATTGGATAGCGAAGTCAAAATGCAATTTTTATATATTGAATAACATAGTAAAAATTCGATTTTTACATATGTAGAGAATACGGGCAACAAAGCGATAAAAAGAGAGATTGGCGAAGATTTTATGCAAAGAAGAGTCGTGGGATTGAATTAGCTATTCGGTGAGATTTCTGATTTAAATATATATATATATATATATGTGTGTGTGAAGTGAAAGTGAATTGCTATATATATATATATATATATATATATATACGCCCCTCGTCCACAAACCATGGACGATATTTATTGGTTGAAATTGTTGTGAAAATTGATTGATAACGAATGATTGTTTGGGATTGTTTGTGATTGATATTGGTTGATTGTGGTTGAAAAATACCCGTTTGTGATTGAGAAATATTTGGTTGAAACCACATAGGATTAGTTTGTGGAAATGAAATAAATATATACATGCCGCCTGCGTGCGAACTAGATGCATGATCCCCATTGTCAAAAACCGCGAGGTTTTAAGGTAGAGCGAGGAGCCGTACTAGGGACGGTCCCGGTTTAACTACCCTGCCGTTATGCTGCCGAAATTTTGAATAATATTCGTGTGTTTGAATTATTTTCATACGCTTAAACTATATTTATTCATTGAATAGAAAACATTCATGTGTTGAATTGATATTCATTCGTTGATTAGAAATTCATGTGTTGAATGGTATTCATATTTTGAAATAAATTGTTTGATAATAAAAAAATCACATTTTTATCTATATATAGAAACTATAGAAAACATTCATGTGTTGAATTGATATTCATTCGTTGATTAGAAATTCATGTGTTGAATGGTATTCATATTTTGAAATAAATTGTTTGATAATAAAAATCACGTTTTTATCTATATATAGAAACTATAGAAAACATTCATGTGTTGAATTGATATTCATTCGTTGATTAGAAATTCATGTGTTGAATGGTATTCATATTTTGAAATAAATTGTTGGATAATAAAAATCACCTTTTATCGACTATATGAACTGTGTAAAATAATCTCGTTTTAAAAGAAATTGTTTTGTGATAAAGATCCTATTTTTATCACCTATATGAACTATACAGAAAAATAGTGTTTTGAAATGAATTGTTTTACAATAAAAATCACATTTTTATTGTATGCATAAATCGTTGAAATGCGAAGTGTTAAAAATAGCCACTTATTCAAAATAAACATATATGAGTTGAAATATTCATTAATTAGCTAATGAAATGATTTGCACCTATTTATGTAACATTAGAATGAATGGTGTTTTTAAACCAAATAGAAATCAAATATGAAGTCGAATAGAAAATGATAAATGATAAGAACTGTGTATATATGTACATACATATTCATTGAACAGGTTATAGCAAAGGGGCTAGAGAAGAGGAATAAAATTTTGTGCCCGACAAATAGGTACACATTTACTGCTTTGTTTAGGTGATGATTTTATGAGTCTGTTGGCTAGCCGCTTGGCTTTTTCTTTTTCTTTTTGAGATTAGAAGGACCGGGAAAGCTATTTGCGATTTCCCGATGCTCCCGGTGCAGGGGAGGTTATGGCGAAATTTTCCAAAATTTTAAGGTGTTAGAAAAATATTTGAAGTGAAGACGATATGGAAATAATTGAATGAACTATATTTATATAAATATATAAATATAAATAAAATTAAAATGAAACGTAGTCGTGCAGTTCGTGTTTTGAAACCGTGTTTTCAAACAACTAGTACGGGAAATCCGACCATTGGATTTTCCCGAAATCTCAACCGTCGGGTTCGCCTTGGAAATATCTTCCCAACGGCACCAACCTTGTAAAAATCCAACGGTTGGATTGTCTGGAATGTTTAATTCAAATATGAAGAAAAACAGCGCCAGAAGCGATTATATATATATATATATATATATATATATATATATATATATATATATATAATCGAATAACGACGCTGCAGTTCGTATTTTGTAATCGAAACTTCAAACGATTGTACCGGGAGATCCGACCGTCGGATTTTCCCGAAACTGGAACCGTTGGATTCGTTTTGAAAAGACCTTTCTAATGATGTAAATTTTGTGAAGATCCAACGGTTAGATTTTCAGATATGTGTAAATCAAATCTGAAGAAAAACAGCGCCACGGCCGCTTTATGGCCCGAAGCGTCGTTTTGAATAAATTAGCTATTTTAAAATAAATAAAAATAGCGATAAATAGTTATAAAATATCCTAAGCGATATGAAATGGAAATAAACTGAATTTGCTCGATTTATGTGGCTTTTGATGGTTGAATGTGTTTGGTGTGAAAATTACATTAAAGAACAAAATTTATGTTGTTGAATAATGTAACCATTGAAATAAATCGATTTGAAATTCTAAATATACGTGAATTATTTGAAAAGGCCGAGTTAATTCTCATTTCAAATAATCGACCGACGATTGAAAGTCGAAGATGAAGACGGTGGTCGAAGACCGGAGATCTTCACCTCGTTTGGATGGTAACTGAGGTCCTGATTGGGAGGCATCCCGAAATATGGATAATGAGTGGTGATCGTTCAGACGTACATGGCGATCGATGGGTTTGCGAGGTATTTAGTGCCTCCGGTTTCGTTCAGACCCAGAACGGACTTGTAAATGGACTGTGTGTCTGACATTGGAGTTTATTCTGTGTTGATTGATTTCTGTTAAATATACATCTGTTTGGCGGCGGAGAATTTATTCTTTTGCTTAACGCCCTTCTCTGAGACACACGAGCTCAGAGGTTGTATATCGATGGACATCAGTCGCATGGCATGAATTGCCTGTGTGGCATGCTAAGATGCAGTGATCAGGGCTTCTGTTGAAAAGCAAAGTCTTGTGGTGATGATCAAAGCACCGCCCGCGTGGCGTAGCTTTGTGTATAACGTGAATTCGCGAGCCTCACACCCCGGTATGAACCTAAAACGGGAGAGGACATCAGGGAGGGCCTACGTTTCTTTCTAGCTAGGGTGGTGTCAGTGACCTACCAGCCCTGACATTTATATACTTTTCACCTATGTGGTTGTTGCTGTTGCGAGGCGCCTCGGTTTGATCGGACGATCCGGGTCCGATGGAGTCATTCGTTGGCTCGTTTACGCCCCAAAGGGCGGAGAAACGTAGTGTTCAGGCATAATAATCCACATCGGTGGACCGGCCCTGACGATCTAAAGGGTTGATGCGTTCTGATCCTGAGACATGGGCTAGATTGTCTCGAATTCGGTAAGGACTATCTTTTGCCTTGGTTCATGACGGAAATCCAATTTCCAAATACGACATCGTGCGGTTTTGATTGTATGTATATATGGCGACATGATATATGGTACCCATGCCGTCTATGATTGATAGTTATGATTTGAAATTGTTTTCAAAAACATATAAACACTAGCAATAATATCAAATGCCTTTGTTTTATTCGTATCAATCATATTTTGGCCATTATAAGGTAAAACTCTATCCTCCGGTTTGCGTTGCATTGTGTGATGGGAACTGAGTCTTATAACGGCTTCATTTTTATAAAAAGCATAGCGATGTTTAAAAGAAAGATTTGTTTTAAAGCACTGGCAATCCAATGGAGTAAACCCGTTCCACGAAAGTGGCGTGGTCCTGTGATTAGCCAATTATATATGTGTTGAGTGGATTTCTCATACCAGTCCCATGACTGACTCGTAGTTTGTTTCACTTTCAAACTCGGGTGCCCCCTTTTTCCACACGGGCAGCCTTGTATTCAGGTTTAACTGGTTCTTTCTGGATAGCTGGAGCTGAAGATGGATTCTATCATTTATTTCCTTTTATGCTGTTCAGCTCCTATTGTACATATTTTGTTTATTTCCGCTGTAGACATTTATGTATAGCTGAACTGTATTTGTACTAAGTAAGATCCTGTATACTGTGTAACTCTGATGATTACTTTTATCCAGTATATTCTATTGTTCATTACCTGGTGTATTTATTTAATTCTGTTCTGTTATTATCTGTTTCTGTGTTATATTCCAAAGATAACCCTATTTCCGTCTGAACGGGATTTTGGGTCGTCTCAGGAAGTTATGTGTAAACAAATAGAAGGAGAAATATTGGTAAAAACATTTACAAATAGAATTTAAAAAGGGAATATTTGTAAAACATTTACAAATAGATTCAATGGAAATATTTATTTATAGAAAATAAATAGAATGTTATAAAAGAGATATTTATTTGTTAAATAAATAGAATTTAATCAAAGGAATATTCAGAAGATGAATAGAAAATGGAAATATGTTTTTAACGGATAAATAGAAAAGATTAATTTATAAATAACAGTTTATAAATTAAATATGTATCATTCGATAAATGGAATATATAAGTCTGGACTTATATAGAGAAGAGATATTAGTTTTTAACACCGATAGTTCTAAATAGAAGGGGTACACCACACTTGTATAAGTGAAGTGGCGTTATTAAAGAGAACATTTATAAAGTGAAAAACCGTTACTAAAAGTAAATCTTTAAAAATGAATAAACGTTATCCAATAGGAGATATTCGAATAAGAAAAGGCGATTAGAGTTGGAAATAATCGATTAGAGTTGGAATAAATCGATTAGAGTAAGAATTAACCAGATAGAGTTAATCAGTTAGGGTTAATCCGTAGAGTTAATTGAATATTAGTTATTCAATTAGAATTTATCGAATATTTGTTATTCAAATAAATAGTTAACCAGATAAAGTTAATTGAACATAATTAATCGAATTAGAATTTAATTGAATGATAGTTATTCAATTAAAGTTGATCGAATATAGTTATTGAAATAGAGTTAGTCAAACATCGTTACTGATAAGTTGCCATTTCGTACGACTGCTAGCGTAATTTGCAGGGCTGCAGATAGCCTAGGGCGGTCGGATGTTTCCTGAGGGAATCAGGCGTAGCCATTGTGATCGCTGCGATCTAGAGTCAAGCGAATAAAGTTAAAGGAGTTATCGAATATAGTTTATTCGAATAGAGTTAAAGGAGTTATCAAATATAGTTTATTCGAAAGGAATTATCGATTATTAGTTAATCGAAGAGTTATCGATTATTAGTAAATCGAAGGAGTTATTGACTATTTGTTGATCGAAATGAGTTATCGATTATAGTTTAATCGAAAAGAGTTATCGATTAGTTTAATCAAAGTGAGTTATAGAATATTGGTTATTCGAAGGAGTTATAGAATTTAGTTATTCGATGGAGTTAATCGAAAAGAGCCAATCAATAGAGTTAATTGATAAGAGTAAATTGAATAAAGTAAATCGAATATAGTTTATTTGAAGAAAGGTTTTCAAATCTAGTTATTCGAAAGAGAGATTATCGAATATAGTTATTCGAAGGGAGGAGTCATCGAATATGGGTTTATTCAAAAGAGAGTTACGCAAGGAAGTTTGAAATGTTGAGTATCAACATAAATAAGTTTTGAAAAGATAAATGGGTTTGTAGCACTTTTCTACCTTAGCAATTTCGAGGACGAAATTATTTTAAGTGGGGAAGATTGTAATGACCCGGATTCTTATGGGTTGATTTTAACTATTTAATACAGATTTAAATATCGAGTTGATAATATAAATGAATATTTATATTAAGTTATTAATTTAATAATCAATTTTGATTTAATATCGAATATATTAAATCATCGTAATGCGAAAATATAATTCAGTTCGAGATTTAAAACTGAATTAAATACAGTTTAGACTTCTGTTTGAATTAGAATAATAATATTAAATTATTATCGAATACTTTAAATGGTTTGAAATTTAATTTATATCAATTTAAATTAATATCTTTTATAGATGATCGAACTGGACTTCGATACTTATCCCAGTGTGTTCAGAATAGTGGTATAGCCCTAGAAATGCCACTTGTTGTGTTCAAAAAGGAATTTGGAATCGACACGACAATTTAAATTAACAGATCTAGTTAAAAACAAATTTAAATTTATAAAATATAATATTCTCTATGGCCCTGAAGGACACCACGCGCATAACTTCTTCACCACATCTTCAATCTCCTTTTCTATTTATAAATCGATACCCCTCTGGTCCTTTATTTCTTCATTCTCGTTCAATCCACCTGAGCGATAAAAAGAACCGTGATCCCCTCTTTTCAAAAGAAATCGAAAGAATGGTAACCAGGATTCAAAAAAACCCATGATCTCAAAGCCTGTGCACTCGTCTTGTTTTCTCCTAGTTCGAAAAAGGAAAGCGTCGCACCCTTTCCGACATTAACGTCGACTCAGCTAACGGATTGTAGGGGGGTTCGCGGCAATGTTGAGGTGTTCGAAAATGAGGGATTTGAGGGCAGATCTGGAGCAGCGCGTTGTGATAGTTGACTGGGTTCAGCAGTTGCTTGATTGGAAGTTCAGGGTTTCGAATTCTAGATGATTAAGGGAGTGCGATTTCTGGAAGGTTACTGTTGGGTGCGGTTGTTCTTGAGGCAGACGATGGTACTGCAGTTGGCATTGGGATTTGAAGACGTGAACGTTTTGAGGAGTTCAATTGAGGTTCTACTGGTGATGCTGTGAAGTACTGGCCTGGATCTTGTTCGGATTTGGCATAGTTACTGTTGATTCGAGGCAGTGGAGTTCAAATGACAGTGGATGGAGTTCGGAGAGGTGAGAGCTGTTAATGACCGCATGGTGTTCGACGGAATGCCATAGAGAATGGAGCAGGTATTAGAGGGGGCTGAGGGCAGTTGGGAAAGCCGCTGTGATGAAAAGTAAATGGGGAAGGTAATTAAATAAACTATTTAGTCAATATTTAATTTATTTAATATAGTAGTTAATTAATGGGATAATCGTTTAATCGATAAATATAAAATCATCTGATCATTAGGCATAATCCATTCGAGAAGAATTAAGTTGAAACAATTCAAGTTAATGCTAGACGAGACTGAATGGAATCAGAATGGATATTCGACAAGTAAAATCATCGGTAAGTAAATCTCACCATTTAATTAGAATTATTTTTATATAGTTAAAAATAATTGCTATGCTTGTTTGAATGTTGTCTGATTGTTTTAAAATATATATAGTTATTTAGGATTGGTTGAATATTATATATATATATATATATATATTGGGTTGATGATTGGTTGGATTCCCGCAGTCCCATTAGCGGATGCCCGCAGTTTCATAGCGGATGATTACCCTATACGCCCCACGCTATGATTAGTGGATGACCTTCTATACCGCGATATCCTGCCTCGAAGCAGGATGGGTATTACTATGTTGACTAACGTCTGTGGATGCAGGAAAACAGGTTGGAGGAATCCAACTGGATTCCTCAAAAATATATATTATCTGTTGTTTGTTTGATTTCATATATATTCATATATGATGTGTTAAAAATCAAATGATTGAAAATTGGTTGATTTGATTGTTAAAATATCCCTGGGGTTTGAATATGGATTCATAAAAATATCGGAAAGGGTATTTGATATTTAAAAAGGAAATTCTATTTTTATAAATAGAATTTGATTTTTTAAATAAAACTATAGAAAATATTAACTTGTTTTGAAGGTATATAAAACAAGTAATCGAATTTATAAACTTTGTTTATAAATGAAAATATGGGATTTGAATCGAATTTATAAAGTTGTTATTAAATGAAAATATGGGATTTGAATTGAATTTATAAACGTTGTTTATAAATAGAAAGGTGGGATTTCAATTGAAGTTATAAACGTTGTTTATAAATAATGCAGAGAATTCAAATAGAATTTGAATATAGAATTCAAATGGAATTCAAATAGAATTTGAATATAGAATTCAAATGGACTTTAACTATAGAATTTGAATATAGAATTCAAATGGACTTTAAACTATAGAATTTGAAAATAGAATTCAAATGAAGTTTTAAATAAAGAGAATTCAAATAGAATTGAATTGGAATTTGAATAGAGAAGTCGATAAGGAAACGAGAGTATGAGTATAATTAGAATTTGTTAATATGCAGTTAAAATATATTTGAACATGTCATGTTCAAATATGAAGGTGAAATAGACTGAAAAGTTAAGTAACAGATTTAATTAACAAATTGAGTTAAAACGATTGGTATAGTTAAAATAGATTGGATAGGCATAAATATACAGGAGACAGGTATGGAATAAAGTATAGAAGTGAAATAAATAGAATGCCCGACAAAAAGGTACGTATTTAATTTCCATATGAGATTTTATGCGCCGTATCGGCAAGCCGCTTGGCTTTTTCTTTTTCTTTTTGAGATAAGAAGGACCGGGAAAGCTATTTGAAATTTCCCGATGCTCCCGGTACAAAGGAGGTTATGGCGAATTTTTCCGGGAATTTAAGGAGATAGAATATTTTTAAGATAATTTGATAGTAAGAAATTTACATATCAAATTATATAGAAGTCGATAAGGAAACGAACTTAGAAATAGAATAGTATAATTAAAAAAGGAAGTATAAGAATAAAACCTCGTAAGGATAAAAGAGAAAGTATATATGTGTTTAAAGGTGAATAATCAGTTGTATGGTATTGATTATTCGAGTAATTAGTCTTGTCTGTTTTGACGTTAAATGTTATTCAGTCAAGGTCTGAGAGGTAATTATACCCCAACTTGGTTGATTTCATGATATACCGATAAGTAGCAAGATTCAGGCTCGAAGATCAATGTGAAATGAGAATTAGTTAAATACTGTATTTGGGTTGTCGTAACGATGTTTTACACAACATCTGTTTTAACCCAAATATGTGCAAAGCTTGGAAATAGAATAATGAATATTTCTAAAGCTAGAAATTTAAGGAAGGCGATATATGGAAATGTTTTCCAAATAACATATAAGTCCAATATGGTTATTGAAAATATTTGGTTAACAAATATTGATAAGAAATAGAGAAGAGATTTAATTAATGGAATATTAATTAAAGGTTCCGTGATTGTTGGATGTTTGGATGAACACTTGTTTTATTCGATAGTTAAATCATCGACTATCGAAACACTTGTTTTTATTCGATAGTTAAATCACAGACTATCAAAGTTTTGACCATCGTTGTCAATATGGAGAGACCGGTTGGATTATTATCCGAAGAACCACTCCATATCGGCAGTAGCGTGCGAATTAGATTATATAAAGATAATCGAAGACGGAGTAGAGTACAAGGACTTTTTCTATTAATAGAAATAGTACCTTCGGTTCATCCTGTTCCTGGGTGACTTGTATGGATGAATGTCCGACAGAGTATTTCCAGAATGGTCACGTACATTGATTTCTTCAACCGTACCAAGAGTAGAAGCGGAGAAGGAAACTTCTTTTAGCTAACACGTAATGTACTGTTGAGGACGTCAATCGGTGATTTGATGGATTTGACGATGTGACATTCGAAGTGAATCTGGTGTGATGATAAAGCGTAGCTTCTAGCCTCATCAACCGGTAAATGACCGAAATCGGGCAGGCAGCATGGCTATGTAGGTCGCACCTATTAGGCTGTATAATCACCTGATCTAGAGTTTCATTTACTTCTAGAAATCTATTGTCGATGCTGTCCCATTCGGGAAACGGTTGCTGATCCCAATCGTTGGTGATATACATTCGATACACTCAAGTGAAATGATTGGTCGGTCATGTGTGGCTGAGTTGCAAGATGTTCTTGTTGAACTCGGTGTATTCTCCTCTAGAGATATACCAGCGGAAGGTGGTTCCATACCTTGTCATAGTTGGACATTCATTACCCAATACGTGCTTGCGGTTTTGATTGTATATTATATATGTGGAACGTGAGATGCAAGCGTTCCACTAGATTGTTATCTACTTGATTTAGACATTATTATAATATCAAAAGAGTTTTGATATAAAGATAAATCAAGTGTTTGGATTCTCATAAGGGAAAAACCCGTTCCGTGTTATACGGCGTGATCTTATGAGATATCATTTAGTTTTTCTGAAACTGTTTTAAACTGTTTACTCATACCAGTCCCATGACTGACCCGGAGTTTACTTTGTTGTTTTCCCTAAACTCTTGGGTGCCTAAATTTGTACGGGCAGTCAAGTAGTCGGGAATTTACAGATATACTGGAAGAGCTTGGAGCGGGAGGCTTCAGGATCATATAGCTATAGTTATTTCTGCTGTGTTGTAAGTGGTGTACTTTGATATTGATGTATATTCAAGTACAGATGTATTTCAAGTTATGTTATATATATTATATGTTATTCGTTCCGCTGTGAGATTCGTGTTACTCTGTTGTTGTGTTCTTCTTCTTCTTCTATTCTAAGTTTCTATCTTATCTATCCTCACCCTCTAACTTCTTTCTATTAATGGTTCGAATTTCCGTGATATTTGGGGTTGGACTTGTGTTTTTTGTCAGCTCAAATTCTACCGGATTTTCGGGTCATTACAACAATGGTTCAAATGCTTGTGAAAAATCAGGTATGCAGTATTCGCCGAATTGCATTATATTTGTTTTATAGTGCACCAGTGTTGATAACATCTACTATGCCAACATAATACAAATGACACACTGATCGATACAATTCATTTGGGTATTAGTTGCGCTTTTTACATTATTTGCATGGTTGTAAGCAACTGATCTATATTTTGCTCATACTAATTTCCGATCAAGTGCATAATTGATTTTCACACAAAAATCCTAAAGAAGTAATTTATATAATAATGTGTTATCAACAAGAGGTGACCATGTGTAAGTCTGAAAATAATCGAGCCTCCTGCTTTCAGCCCTGTTATAATTGCTGACACTAGTCCCAAACGCACGACTAAGACCCTCCTCCACCTCTCTTCCATATCCTTCCATTCGTTGACACCTCCATTTCTTCCTCCTCTGCCACCCAATTCCTTTCAGATGAATCATGAATTATGCATGTGCATTGTAACACCCCGTGTTTTCTGGGAATATTAAAAGAACGAATTAAAGAATACTTAATTTTTAAAGTGAGAATTAAGGGAAACAGGTTACGCCATTGCGTTCATCTTGGAATTCTGCTTGGAATAGAGTCCAAGTTTTCGTAAATCGGACTTCGTATGAAGGAGTTATGGCCTTCGGAAAATTCAGGAGAAATTCAATAAAATACCAAGGCAGGTCGACCTACCCAAGTCTAGGTCGACCAGGAGGTCGACCAGGGGGTCGACCTCCCCCTCAGGCCAGATCTGAAAACTGACGTGTTTCTTCCTGTGATGATTTGCTGTGTCATTCGGGCTTGTGTGGCACGTTCTGGTTGGTTCTCTTAGGTTTGAATGGCTTTGATTTGCCCTGGGTTGATCTGACGGCTCCTAGTAAATCAAACTTCTATATAAGCAACCTAAATCCAAACCCTAAGCCACACAAAAATATTCCTAAGACCGTCATTCTGTCAATACTCAACCTAGAGTATCCTCCATTCTCCTTCAACTAGAAAACAAGTTAGGAATTACAAATCAAATCTAATTCAACTAAGAGAATTCAACGTCTACAACAAAGGAGAGCTATTCAATTTCAGAAAACAGATCCCAGAAAAACAAGACTTTCTTTTCTTTGTAAGTCCTGTTATTATTTAGATGTGAACGATTAAAAGTTGTGACTTGTAATAAAATGAAAACTAGAGTAATTCCTAGTTGTAAGATAATGACGACGCTGATTTATGCCTGTTCTTGTAACGATCCTATCATATATGCTTGTGAGATTATTTTGGTTATTATGTTGATGTTAAACCAATCGTATATTATGTAAATTTGGTGACTTTTTCCATGTTATGTAACATGCAAGTTGTTTAGATCTACATTTAGATCTATGTTTATTGAATCATGCAAGTTGTTTAGATCTACATTTAGATCTATGTTTATTGAATCATGCAAGTTGTTTACGTCTACATTTAGATCTATGTTTATTGAATCATGCAAGTTGTTTAGATCTACATTTAAATCTATGTTTATTGAATCGTGCAAGTTGTTTAGATCTACATTTAGATCTATGTTTATTGAATCATGCAATTTGTTTAGATCTATATTTAGATCTATGTTTATTGAATCATGCAAGTTGTTAGGCTAAGACATGTATTATGTTTAGATCTACATTCAGATCTATGTTTATTGAATCATGCAAGTTGTTAGGATAAGACATGTATTATGTTTAGAGTCACATTTAGATCTATGAAAATTGGATCCAAAATTAAATCTTGTATTTACATGCCTTGTTAAACTTGTGTAAAACCATATGCTTAAGATTCATGTTTGTTGGATCCAAGATAAAAGTTCATATTTACATGCCTTGTTAAGCCTGTGTAATTCCATATGTTTAAGATTCATGATTATTGGATCCAAATTAAAAGTTTACATTCACATGTCTAGTTGAATTTGTGCAATTCTATATGCTTAAGGTTTATGTTCATTGGACCCAAAATAAAAGTTTACATTTACATGCCTAGTTGGATTTGGGTAATCTCATATGCTTAAAAGACTCATGTTGGTTGGATCCAAAAATGCAAGTTCATTATATTATGCCACGTTTACATGACACATGTTTAGTTAGTTCCTTATTATTTTATGTTGTGTGAATGGTACATGCTCCCTTCTTTTCCCTTTTATATATAAGTTAGGCTAAGTTACGAGCCTAACATTCTATGTGAATTTTGCGAACGTATGACGGGGGTAACGTTGGGGAAAAATATTTAATTTATATTATTGGAATAATTTGGCCCATAAATATATGAATGATTAGTGGTATAAAAATGGTATAATTTATATACCAAAAATCTTGAATATGATTTAGAGGAAAAATCGGCCATGACTTGAATGGTAATAATTGTGGAAAATTTACATATAAATATGAAAAGTAAATATGTAAATTAAGTAAAAGACGAACGTGCCTAACCCGAGGTTAGATTGAATTGTGGTGTAAAACTGCCCGGAACCGCCCGGCACATCCAGTAACCACAAAAACACCTATCTAATGTGAGAGGTTAGTGCATCATGCCCAAGAAAAAACCCGAGGTTAGATTGAGTTGTGGTGTAAAACTTCCCGGAACCGCCCGGCACATCCAGTAACCGCAACAACACATATCTAATGTGAGAGGTTGGTGCATTAATAAATCAATTAATGCTAATGAACAAGATGAATGACTAGGGTTAAGTTCATAGGAACACTTAACCAATATAACATGAATGACTAGGGTTAAGTTCATAGGAACACTTAACCAATATAGCATGAATGACTAGGGTTAAGTTAATGAGAAACACTTAACCAATATAACAAGATGAATGACTAGGGTTAAGTTAATAGGAAACACTTAACCAGTATAGCATGAGGAATGAGTAGGGTTAAGTAGTAAGAAACACTTAACCAATGTAACTTGATTTGTGGTAAGGTTAAGTTAAAACAAGAGGGCAAAACTTAACCAATATGACTTGAATTATTGTAAGGTTAAGTTAAATCAAGAGGGCAACACTTAACCAATATAACTTGATTTGTGGTAGGGTTAAGTTAACACAAGAAGGCAACACTTAACCAATGTAATATGACAAGTAGGTGGGTTAAGTTAACTTGAATTGATTGATGACACTTAACCAATACAACATGATGAACACGTGAGGTTAAGTTAACAAGAAAACACTTAACCAATATAACTTGATGAACGGACGGGGTTAAGTAAATAAGGAACACTTAACCAACATGACACGATGAATGAGTGAGTTAAGTTAACATGAATGGACAACACTTAACCAATATGACATAATGTGCGGGAGGGTTAAGTACATATCGGGTTGGTGGGTAATATTAGTAAATATAGGCCCACAAAACATAATCGTTTAATAAACATGTTTGAGTCGATGGGAGGGTTAAGTACATATCGGGTTGGTGGGTAATATTAGTAAATATAGGCCCACAAAACTTAACCGTTAATAAACATGCTTGAATCAGTGGGAGGGTTAAGTACATATCGGGTTGGTGGGTAATATTAGTAAATATAGGCCCACAAACTTAACCAATAAGGAAACCCTAGTAACGTGGACTCATTTCAGCAGTAACCCACATAGATGTATCACGGTACCCTGAACTAGGCAGGGTGGGGCATGATTACTAGGCTGATTGTAAGCGGTCAAAGCAGTGGCAGGGGGTACGTCAGTGTAGGTTCCGACGGTTTACGGGCATGCACGTACTCCGGAGTGGGAAAAACAAGCACTTGGTACCAGTAGTTATACACTGTGCATCTTGAATTGTGTCGGGTCGCCATCATAAGAATTGATACACCTTATGGTGGGACCAGCACAGGGTATCTACACGCAAGAGAGGGCCGATTGACACAGACACATGGAACATTTATGCAAGTAAGGAGCCGATCGATTGGGTAGTAAGGGTACATCTAGCATGTTCATGACAATTAGGCTGATTGAGGTGGAATCCTCACGATAGATGTACACCTGAAGGCTACCACAATTACGAGGATTGGGATCACATTATCATATGATCATTTTATATAGATTACAAGTTGGGACACTAGTTAGGTGGTGCAGAGAAGTAAAATGGGTGCGATAGCATATTCAGCCTTATTATCTTATTTCTAGGGTGATGTCCTAGATTCATTTTATTCATGTCATAACCCTTTTCTTGTTTACATGTTAAATAGTCACTGGACTTACTAGACTCATGTCTGACCCATTTTCTTTCGTCTTCTTTTCTTCCGTTCCCCCCCCCCCCCCCGGGGATCTGCAGGTAGGGAATACTTCAGCTTAGATCGGATCATTTCCAGCTTGAAGAAAGTAGATGTATTGCTTGGAATATTTTCCTTGGGCTATGGCTTTGGATACTCTCTTATTGCGGATTTATGCTGCCTTACTGTTGTTTTAATGCTTCTTTATGTTTTAATTCAAGACAGAGGTTCTATGTATTACTTTTAAGTATGATTGAGACAACTGTTGTAAAAGCTTGACTGAACCACATTGTTTATAAAATGATTTTTTATTTTCCACTGCTTTATTTGTCTGTCTTGTAATTCATCTGCATCTTTTACCTATAATTCTCCACCAAGGATAAGGCATTCCCTTTGTGAGTGACTGTAATAACCCGGAAATTCTGGGCCAGTTTAAAATTTTTATTTTGGCAATTTTAGCGAATTTTGAATATTTAAAATGAATTATTTTAAATAATATCGACGAGAAATTTATTTTGAATATAATTCGAACGTATATATTTATACGCGTCATCGTTAGAATATAAATATTTATATATAATTATAAATAGAATTGAAAATGGCGTGGTAGTTCGATAATTCGATTTCAAACTTCAATTGAATGTACCGGGTGCAAAACAATCCGGATTTTAGTGAAACCAAAAATGATAGGATCTAATTGATAATATCTTTCTATCGAATCCGAAAAATCAAAATTTCATAGCGGGATTCAAAAGATATGTCCAGTTGAAAATTCTGAATAGTCGCTATGGAATTCAGGTCCTTAAAAATAGACATTTTGCAAAGGACCTCGGATTTCGACGAAACCACTTTTGTTGGGTCCGTGATGTTAAGTTATTGCTAGGTTTCAAATTTCATAATTTTTCGAATCAATATGTGAGCGTGGCAAAGGAAAACGCGTTTGACCATTTTCAGTTGATTTTAATCGACTGGAAAATGACCATTTTTCAAACGGTCTCAGAATTTGACGAAACTAGTTTTGTTAGGACCGTAACGTCAATTCGAAGCTAGAAATAATTTTTCTGGAATTTTTCGAGTTAGTATGCGGCCCCGGTAAATTGAAATGTGCGTTCAAATTGAATATATATAGATTTATATTTTAATTTGAACGGAAACTAGTCGAAACGGTCGAATTGGCCTACGATACATACCTCATTGTGTTCGGAATGAGGGTAATTAGCTAGGGGTGACAGTCGTTTGGTTTAATTTAGACTTCGAATGTGAAATTCACCTTATAGAATTTAAATTGAATTAAATAATATAATAATTTATATAAATAGGCCTCCACTTAAACCCTAATCTCTTCAAAACTGTGCGCCCCCGTCAGCTTAAATTGGACGTGCAAAATCGCGCCGACTTCTTCCCCTTCGATTCTCCAATCCGTTCAATGGTTTCCCAAATTTCCAGCGCCAAATCGAAGAGCTCTTCGTGCTCTTGAAGTTCAACGGCAATGATCGGTTTTCAAGAAACAGGGCATTCGTTTTTGGGGTTAAAGCCCAGCGCGTTCGTGGGTGTTCTCGGAGCTGGAGGAAGGGCCGAGATGGCCATGGCTCAGGGCGAAGGTTGCTCGCTTGAAGACGTACGGGGTGGGCATGTTAGATCTTGGTTTGTTCAACCATAGGGCAGTGCGATTTCTGATTGAGGGGAGGAAGCTTTGTGCGACATTATCTGGAGCTCAACAAGGAAGAAGGAAGGGTAACACCGCTTAACTAAATACTTATCTTTAATTAAGTGTAATTAGTTAATAAAATTGTGGGAAAAAAAAACCTTGGATTGTTAATAACTAAGTATAAAAATTAGCGAAGTCAAAATAAAATTAGCGAAGTCAAAATAAAATTTGCTTTGTTTGTCAAAATAAAATTTGCTTTGTTTTCCGAAATATAGCAATATAAAATATACTTTGTTCAGACAAGAAAAAATATACTTTGTTATGAAAATAAAGTAGCGGTGTTTTGAAATAAGGTAGTGAAGATAAAAATTCGATTTATATATATGAAGTAGCGATAAAAATATGATTTTTATATATTGAACATCGAAGTAAAAATATGATTTTTATATATTGAACATCGAAGTAAAAATATGATTTTTATATATTTAACATCGAAGTAAAAATATGATTTTTATATATTGAACATCGAAGTAAAAATATAATTTTTATATGTTGAACATCGAAGTAAAAATATGATTTTTATATATTGAACATCGAAGTAAAAATATGATTTTTATATATTGAACATCGAAGTAAAAATATGATTTTTATATATTGAACATCGAAGTAAAAATATGATTTTTATATATTGAACATCGAAGTAAAAATTCGATTTTTATATATGTAGTGGCTTCGGGCGAAGAAAGTGATTAGAGACGAGAACAGTGAAGATCTCCTGCATTGGAAGTCCCGTGGAGCTAGGATAGCTATCTGTGAGAACTTCTCACCTTTCAATTTAAATTTTCTAGTTATATATATATATACTAGGATGCAGACGGTGCTTAGTAGCACCTGACACCCGTCATCCGCAGACCATGGATGGCTTGTTTGTTAAATTGTTTGGTTGTGTAGTTGGTTAAATTATTTGGTTTGAATTGAATGGTTTGGTGAATTTGATTGATGTGTGAATGGCGTGGGCCTTCACTAGACCGGGGATAAGGCTAGGCCTTGTCCCGTTTCTAGTATCGTGCCGTTATGCCGCCGAAATTTTCTAAAATATGTTAGAAAAATAAAAATATCATTTTATTGAATAAATGAACCGAATAGAAAATTCAGATGTTGGAATAAAATGTTTTATCGTTAAAAATATAATTTTTAACGTGAATGTGAATAAATAAATATTCATTTACAAACCAGACGGTTTGTTTATGTACACCTATTTGAAGGACATTGATTGGGTCGATAAATTTTACACATCGTCCAACTGCACAAATAAAATATGTGTTTGATTGTTTGAAACCCCACACGGGTGTTGGGATGAAATTTGAAGTTCACTCATCCTGATTGATTAAATATGTCGATCGATTGATTGACAGGCTGTTATAAGCGTTAGATATCTATATTTGATGCTTATACAGTGTAGTGCACTTTGGTTGATGGTTGATTATTTTTCAATGCTATTATATGTGTGTAATGCATGAAAATCCATATAATTAACTTTATATGGTAATTGATTGAGCCTCATTCCAATTTGAAAAATAAAGAATATTATAAAATAAAGGTTCATGTGTTGACAGTACTCATCCATTGAGATTGGTCATGTGTTGAACGAAATATTTTGATAATAACAACTATTTTGAAAAAGAAATATTTGAAATAGAATATTTGAAAATAGAAATTTATGAAGCCGTGTTGCTTAGATTGACGCCATTTTGACGTAAACGATATTGATATCGATTTTATTCATTCTGAAATGAATTGAATTGAAAACGATTTCGAAATGAATTGAATTGAAAACGATTTCGAAATGAATTGAAAACGAATTCAAATTGAATTGAAAGCGAATTGAAATGAATTCAAATTGAATTGAATAGAAATGAATTTTAAAACGAATCTATAAAGAAGAATTCAATTTTGATTTGAATTGAAATGGAAGTTGAAATTGCTTTTGAAACGAATTTAAAACTATTTATATAATTCGTTTTAAATAGAAATCGACGAAATATATATTATATATATTATATATATAATATAATGGCCTGAATAGAACGCGCCGCGCCGCGGCAGTTCGTGAATTTCGACCATTTATTTCAAACGGACATTACGGGAGATCCGACCGTCGGATTCTCCTAAAACCGGAACCGTTGGGTTCGTATCGAAAAGAGCTTTCTAACGAATGTTAGAAATTTGAAATCTAACGGTTGGATTTGGAGATACGTCCAAATCAAATTCGAAAAAGGTCGCTGTAAGTGCAGTTCGATGGCCATTGATGGAAATCGGCTGTACGGGCCTTGATAAAATTATTAAAAATAGTAATAATTTGTGTAAAATCATAAGAAATGATTTGTGAAGATTTGGGATGAAAAACTCCATATTTGAAAAGATAAAAATAGATTTTTATCGAAATGAACTAGTTTTGAACTAGAAATATAATTCTATTTATTTTTAAATAAATAAATTGAATTTGAAAAGGGTTTTAAAAATAGCCAGAATTTCCAATGATTGCATTGGAGTGGATTTGAATCGAAATTGTCTTCGGAATATTTCGATGTTGGAATTCGTGATTATACAGATGTTGTTATGGAAGTTTGAAAGATATATATTTATATCGTTATTTCCAATACGACATTTGTTAATCGTAGAATTTGATATTGAATATAAGCCGATATATTTTCTATTCAGAGCCTTATATTGAATATCAAATGCGATTTGGGTTTGTCGTGAATGGTGTCTTCACTAACACTGTTCTTGAACCCAGTTGAGAAAAGATTAAATCTTTTTATTTAGATTTAATGAAGTGTACCAATTAAATAATATTTAATTGGAATTGAATTGATATTGATTTTTGGGTTTATCGTGAACAGTGTTTTAAATAACACTCGTTCTTTAACCCGATAATTAATGAATGTGATTTTGGGTTTATCGTGAACCGTGTTTTAAATGACACTGATTCTTTAACCCAGTTAACGATTAAAACTACGTGGAGTTTTAATGAATCTTTAATTAGATTGAAATGATCGAAAATGGAGTATCACCAGTTTTGCTCCAGGCGATAGTTAAATCTTTAATTAGATTTGAACGTGAAATGGTAATTGAATTTACCGATAACACCGTGGTGTTAGATATGAAGTATTACCAGTTTTACTTCATGGGATGAATAGGTTGGGATTGGGAAATTAAAACAAATGATTACTTCGGTAAGGTTCGCTAATCCCGACTAGTTTTGAATTGAGATTCAAAAATAGATCAAAGAATAAATTCAAGGAATTTATCTTGGATAAAATTAATGGGAACCTTTCCCTATGAATGTGAAATCAGAAACTAACTGTCGGTTAGCCAAGCAGAATGGTTTTCTGGATATTGATCTGATGTTGGTTTCGGCCTTCGGGGTTAATATTTGGGGAATTATTCTCTTGATTTATTTACGGTTAGTGACTGATGAATTGGAATGAGGCGTATGTTGTGTTTGTGTAACACTTATTTAAAGTATACGCGAGTTATTCGGAAAGACCGGGTTTATCCCATTCTGAATAACTGATACGACGATAAGTCGAAGATGAAGACGGTGGTCGAAGACCAGAAGTCTTCACGTCGTTTGGGTAATTACTGATGATCTTGATTGGGCTGTACACCCAAGAAGATGGAAACAGTTAGTGATCGTCCAGACGTGCTTGGAGATCGATGGATATGCGGGGTACTAGGTGCCTCCGGTTTCGTTCAGACCCAGAACGGACTTGTAAATGGACTGTGTGTCTGACATTGGATTTTAGTCCGTGTGATTGATCTCTATTAAATATATATCTGTTTGGCGGCGGAGAATTTATTCTCTTGCTTAACGCCCTTCTCTGAGACGTACGATCTCAGGGGTTATATATTGATGGATATCAAACGCATGGAGCGAATTGCCTGTGTGGCATGCCTAAGTGGCAATTGATCGAGGCTTCTGTTGAAAAGCAAAGTCTTGTGGTGATGATCAAAGCACGGCCTTTGTGGCATAGCTTTGTGTAACGTTTGCTTCGCGAGTTTCACACCCGGTATGAACCAAAAACGGGAGAAGGACCTCAGGGAGGGCCTACGTTTCCTCCTAGCTAAAAGTGGCTTCAGTGGTTTTACACGCCCTGACGAGTTTGACTTATGTGGTTGTTGCTGTTGCGAGGCGCCTCGGTTAGATCGGACGATCCGGGTCCGATGGAGTCATTCGTTGGCTCGCTTACGCCCCAAAGGGCGGCGAAACGTAGTGCTCAGGCATTTTAATCCACATCGGTGGACCGGCCCTGACGATCCAAGGGTCGATGCGTTCTGATCCTGAGACTCGGGCTAGGCAGTCTCGAATCGGTTGAGGACTATCTTTTGCCTCGGTTCATAGATGGAAATCCAATTTCCAAATACGTGACTTTGCGATTTTGATTGTATAACCTATATAAGGCGACATAGTGGTATGGGGCATTCATGCCGCCTATGATTGATACTTATGATTTGAAGTTGTTTTATACACTATGCACTTATTATAGTATCAAATGAGTTGTTTTAAACATATCAAGCATTCTTGGCTATTATAAGGTAAAAACCCTATCCCCCGGCTTGCGTTGCATTGTGTGATAGAACCTGGGTCTTATAATAGCTTCATTTTTCTTTATTTAGCATTGCGCTGTTGTTTTATGCACTGGTATTCTTGGGAGGAAACCCGTTCCGTGTTATACGGCGTGGTCCCTTGATTTACCTAACTTTAAAAATAAAGATTAATAACTGTTTTAGTTCTCACACCAGTCCCATGACTTACCTGGAGTTTATTGTTTTAACCTAAACTCTGGGTGCCCTTATTTTGACATGGGCAGCTAGTAGTTTTGGTTTTGCAGATTTATATTCACAGGATCCTGGTTTGCAGCTGGAACGATATCCGGAAAGCTTTGTATCCGTATATCTCATTCTAGTTGTGTATTGTATTAATTTTCCGCTGCTATGTATTTAAATGTAATTTAAATCTCTGATATTTCTGTGTAATATTCATTTATACTCTGTATATTCTTGTAATCTGATGCATTGTTGTAATATACAATGAAATGTTCTTCTGTATGCGTTCTGTTTTGTCGTGTTCTCAAACGATAGGGCGTTTCGAACGGTCTGGGTCGGTTTAGCGACTGGTTCGGACCGAGCGAAATTCCTTGCCGTCACAGTGACCTTAACGGAGGTGGGGTGTTTCATGCATGGTTGCGGCTGTCCCATGTAACTATTACTTTCGGCTGACTCTTGCGGTTCTTCGTTGACCGCTCGTCCATACGATCGGTCCAAGGATGAAGAGCTCATATCTGCTAATGCTTGCATTATCGAGCATGCTTTTGATACTCAAGATAAAAGCAAAAATCTCGTATGCACTTGGTGGTGGTTTTGTATGTCTTCCAGCAGTAGCGAAGCGCAGTTGCTTCCATTTTTGTTTCTATCCAGGTCCCTTGACGATCTCCTTGTCGATGTTTTCATGCCTTTTGATGTGCTTTTTACGTATCTGTACTATTCTTCTTTATCTTTTGTTTTGCTACTCTTTTATTGTTCTGCCCCCCCCCCCCCCCCCCCCCCCGGTTTATTTGTGCTTGATATGGTGATGGTGTTCTTCTTCTCCTTCCTATTGCTCTGAGTTTGTGTTTGGTTTGCTTTCGTAGCATCAGCACCACATGCACTAGCTTTCATCGATCTCAGTCGTCGAATTCCATTAAAATGCAATTTTTCTCCTCCGAGTTACTTCTACTCAAACTTGCATCACTATTCTCGTTCGAAATTATGCCAATATTGTTCTCTCTTGATCTAGACCTAGGAGAAGCATTCCTTTTACTAGTAGTAATAGTATTACCATTGCTACTAGTAATATTATTGCTAAAATCAGCTCTTTTCACTGTATTTTCTATGGCTACTTATTTTTCAAAGGTTGGAACAGACCCTTTTAACCGGTTGTTGCCTCGTCATCTCACATTCATTCCTTCTATTTGGAGACTTGCTAACTCTTCTTTGATTCTGACCTCTTCTTTTCTTTCGGAGCATTATCTACTTGGCGTTCTTCTTTTTCTAGGCAAAGGCCTGGAAACAATCTGAGTTAGCTCTTCTTTGTAACAACCCTGAATTTTGGGGTAAATTTTAAAAATTTATATTAAGTAATTTTAATGAGTTTTTGATATTTAAAATAATTTTTTTAAAATAATAATGATTAAAAATTGATTTAAATTGAAGTTAGAATGAATAATTTAATTTTAATTATAAAAGAAGTTAGAAATAGCGCGGTAGTTTGAAAAGTCAAACTTGAACTTTGACTGACCGTACAGGATGCAAAATTTAACGGATTTTAGTGAAACAAAAAATTTTGGAATCTATTTAAAAATATCTTTCTAAAAAATCCGAAAAATCGAAATTTCATAGCGGGAATCAAAAGTTATGCCCAGTTTAAAATTTAGAAAGGTCGCTATGAAATTTATAAAGGTAAAAAATGCTACTTTTTGCATACGAAGGAATTTGGACTCAAAACCACTTCCATTGAGTTCAGAATGACGTTTCTACATTGAAAAATAATAAACACTTATATATTTCGAGTTTCGGAATTTATTTGTTTAAAAATGTATTTTTAATATTAATATATAGCACTTGAAAATAGCTATTTTTCAAACAATCTCAGAATGCAACGAAATTAGTCTTGATAGAACCGTATCGTCATAAGAAAGCTAAAAATATTTTTCTTGGAATTTTCTGAGGTCATATGTGGCCCCGACATATTTAAATGTACGGTCAATATTTAATTAATTAATTTTTAATGGGATTTTAAATAAAAACCGCTACAGACATCAGAATTGGGGCCCGAGACATAGCCCATTGCATTCAGAAGACGTCAAAACCCTAAGAACGACAGTAAGCTGGACCAAATCGGAGAGAGTCCGAAAATCCACCTTTTAAGCACGAATTTTGAGATTAAAATATTATTAAATTATAAAATAAAAATAAAACCCTAACCATAATTTCAATGGCCAGCCACCAGGTCTGTTCAAGGGCCAGAATTGTTCGATTTTCAAACCTCAATAACTTTTGATCCGCTCAACGAAAATTGGCAAACTATATATCAAATCGAAGAGGACGGAGAGCTCTATAAATCCATACGGTTAAGATCAGTTTTAAGTGCACGGATTTCGCGAATTCTGGCGAGGAAGTGGGGGCGTTCGGGTTCGATTTTCGAGAGGAGGAGGAGGCCGAGTTCGGAGCTATTGGGGGCGGTGGTGGCTCGCAGGCGGGGCTTCGGAGTGGTGGTCTCTAATTGGTCGACGGTGGGCCATAGGGGTCGCACGCAGAAGGTTGGAGGAACGAATTTGGGTTCGGCTGTGACAGTAGCGACGAGGAAGAAGAGTAATATTATAATATTATTTTATTTATTTAATATTTAATTTATTCGATCTTTAAAAATCAATATCTCTCTCATACGAGGTCCGTTTTGCGAACCGTTTGTTGCGTTGGACTCGTCTTTCCGAGATCTACGCGATGACACCAACCACAACTGAAACGGAGACAGTTGAAAAATCAGCCAATCAATGTGAGATTCTATTTTAAATTAATTAAATTAGTTAAATTATCAAATGTTATTTAAATATTCGAATGGTGAGTGAAGTAGATCTGTTTGTGCTGAAAATTGGATGATGTTTGATATGTTGTTGTGATGGATAATCATAGATTCATATGTATTATCTTTTTTTTTGTCACTTTTATTTTATTCTAATTGGTCTAGTTTATCAATTCATAATGAAATCATGATTTGCCACTTCTTATGTTATCACTCCCATTTTGTTTTTATTTGAATTGATCTGATTTATCAGTTCAACATAGAAATAAAAATTTCATTTTTTTTAGATGTTATGAAAAATGAGATCTTACGATATAAAAATAAAATTTCATTTTTTTAGATGTAAGGAAAAATAAGAATTTACATCGTATAATAAAATAAAAATGACATTTTTATATGTAATTTAGATGTGAATTAGAACGGTAAACTAAAAATTACATTTTTATATGTAATCAAGACATGAATTTACATCGCATAATTAAAATTACATTTTTCTATGTAATTAAAATGGGAATTTGTACCGTATGATTAAAATTACATTTTTCTTTGTAATTAAGACATGGATTTACACCGTATGATAAAAATTACATTTTTCTATGTAATTTATCTATGAATTTACATCGCATAATAGAAATAACATTTTTTTTATATGTAATTAGAAAAGGGGATTTACATTGTAAAATAAAGATTACATTTTGTTTTACATTTCATATGTAAATAAAAGTTCATTTTTAAAGGTTAAATTTTTGTTTACATTTTTTTTATGTAAATAAGACCATTTGGAAAGACTGCACTCTTAGTTACATTTTATATGTATAAGAACCCACCTTTGTGTTGTTTTCTTTTTAAATAAAAAGTTAGTATTTTTATTGTAAATTTATTACAATAAGAAGTATGGACATTAAAGATTTTATTTTATTTATAATTAGATTAAAATAAAAAGATTTTATAATAAAGGTTAAACCTTTATGTAGTATTGTTTTCAAATAAAAAGGTTATGATAAAGAATTTACTTTGTGGTAACTTTATAAAATTAAATAAAATGTTTTTATTGATATTATAACTTACAATAAAAGGGTTAGACCTGATAGATATACATCTTGTGTCATGTTTAATAAAATGGTTGTCTTTTATTTGTAATGTTACAATAAAAAGAGTTGAGTCGGTAGATAATTGTCACAATAAAAAGATTTAATGTTTTTATTGACAATTTGTTCAATATTAAGATAAAATATGAAAATTACATTTTTATGTAATACCATTTTATGAGGAGATTATGTTTATATTTTATTTTGTCACATTGGAAAATAAAAATGTAGGATTACATTTTGTTGTAATTTTTCTTTTATTAAAAAGATTAGAGATTAAAATTTGCATTTGTAATGTAAAATTTTGTACAACAAAAGGGATGAGAATTTAAGGTTACACTTTAGTTGTAATTTTATTTCATCTAATAAGTTAGATTATAATAAAAGCATAGAATTGGAAATTATGATTTTATTTCCAAATTGATTAAAACATAAAGATTAGATCTTATAACCACATTTTTATTGTCATTTTCTATGCAATAAAAAGATAGATTTAAATATTTTTATTGGTATTTTGAATACAATAAAAGAGTGTAAATAGAAAGATGTCATTTTTATTGTCATTTAGAATGAAATGAAAAAAAGAAGTAAAGGCATTATTTTTATTGACATTTAGTATGCAATAAAAATAAAAGAGTTGAAATATTGTATTTATTCATTTTGTTAAACTAGAATTGTTGACAAAATGAAAATGACCTCTTTTAAATCATTTTGTTGAAATAGAATTGTCAACAAAATGTATATATCACTTTTATACCTTTTGTTGAGATGGAATCTATATGCAAATATGATAACCAATTTTATTTGCATAATGTATATTGAAAATTTATATGCAAAGGTAATAATCATTTCTATTCGCAGAATGAATAGTAGGATAAGTTTGCAATAATAATAATCATTTTTAATTGCATATCATACGATTGAATTTATAGGCAAATATAAAAAAAACATTTTATTTGCAAACTTACATTAGAATTGATATTCTAATTGTAAGACCATATTATTAGTCAAAACATACATTAGAAATGTATAGAGAAATTAGTCGAGAAGATTATATTTTTACTCGACATTAGAAATAAATGACATGTTTATTATCATCAATTGTTAGTAGGATTGAAATTGGTTAAATCCATTAACCAATTATTTATTTGTTTATTTATATGAACTGTTGTTGGCTGAAAACCCCACATGGGTATTGGGACGATATTTGAAATACACGAATCCCAATATTGAATTGTATGTCTACCGATTGGTCGACAGGCTGCGATGAGCGTTATTATTTCATTTTAATGCTCACACAGATGGAAATTGCACTCTGGATGTGAATGGATGTGACTGGATGATTTGATGAGTATTTATCACTTATTGTCATATATATGAGATGTGTGAAATCCGTATAATTCAAATTATATGGTACATGATTGAGTCGCATTCCGATTCAGGTTTTTTTAAAAAGAGAATATTTTACATTTAAAATCTTTTTATATAAAGAATAATTTTTAATGATTATTTTAAAATATGTTTTATAGCAATGAATAAATATTTAGAGAGCAAATCTTTTATTTAAGATCGTTAACATTTCTAATTATATTTTATGATTGAAATAAAATGATTTGTGGGTGGATTTATCGTGGACGGTGTTTTTAAACGACATTTGTCCTTTAATCCAATTTACATTGAAAGTATTATTTGGAATTTATAAATCTATTTTATAGATTTAATAAGGCATTTTCTAAAAATCAAGTTTTCCTAATATAATATATTAAATTGGAATTAAGTGGAAATTCGATGGGTAATAATCGAGGTGGGCTTTTGTGAAAGAAGACCGATAATATATATGGAATTTAAGAGGCCTTGCCGTTATTCCATTTATATTATTAGTCCGATACAGAAATTTATATCGATTATGTATCGATTTGATTTCTGTGGAATTCCATATTTTAGAAATTGATTTGCGGGTTTATCATGAACTGTGTTTAAAGGACACTAGTTCTTTAACCTGCTTAAGACAAGATTTATTCCTTAAAATATATGATCTTGTAATAATGATTTTTGATATCAAATCAAAACCGGAGTTTTAAACATTTAAGGAAGATTTAGGATTTTATTTTCAGAGTTTATCTTTGATAAAATAAATGAGAATCTTTTGATATTAATATTTTATTAAAAGAATATTCTGTGTTGGAATGCGGCGTTGGTGTGATTTTATAGCATTTGATTTTTAATCACAAAATACGCGAGTTGTTCGGAAAGACCGGGTTTAACCCATTCTGAATAATCATCACGATGATCAAGAGTTGAAGATGAAGGCGGTGGTTGAAGACCGAAGGTTTTCACATCGGTGGGATGATGATGACTAGTATCTTGGATTGGAACTGGCCTTCCAAGGCAAGATATTTGTTAATGATCGTCCAAACGCATTTGGAGATCGACGGATTTGGTTTTCGCTCAAACCTAGAGCATAAGCTTATAAATGGATGGTGTGTCTGACATCGTACTCCGCTAAATATCATGTTATTGATTTTCTGTTTAATATATAAATATTGGTGGTGGAGAATTTATTCTTTGCTTAACACCCATTTATATATTAATGGATGATCAATGGTACGGTATGGAGTGACAGTGTAGCATACTAAGATGCAATGATCAAGGCTTTTTGTTGAAAAGCAGGCCTTGTGGTTGATGATCAAAGCATAGCCTATTTAGGCAAAGCTTTGTGTATAGCGTGACTTCGCGAGCCTCACAACCCGGTTGAGTCTAAAACGGGAGAAGGGAACGCAGGAAGAGCAGCACGTTTCCTTCTAGCTAGAAGTAGTGTTCGTGCTTAAACTGGCTGATATTTACTTAAGTGGATGACGGAATTAGGCGCCTCGGATAGGTCCTATAGGACCAGGAAACGTGTGTTCAGGAATAACTAATCTGCAACTCGTATGGTGGACCGGCCCTGCAGCTTTCCAAGGGTTCACTACGGGGGACCCTGAGGCATTAGCTAGAGTGTCTCGAATTGGTAAGGAGCTCCTCCCTGGCCTTGACTCATGATGGAAACCCAATTTCCAATACGACCTCATGCGGTTTTGATTGTATTACTAGTATGGAGGCATAGTAGTATGGGATACTATTCTTCCTAGGATTGATATATTATGATTGAAATTGTTTTTAAAACATATACACACTAATAATAATATCAAATTTGTTTTTATCGTACCAAGCATGTTTAATCACCATAAGGTAAAACTCTATCCTCTGGTGTGCGTTGCATTGTGTGATGGGACCTGAGTCTTATGGTGATTTCATTTTTTTCCAAAAGCATTGCGTTGTTTAACGATTTACTTTAAGTTATTCACGGCAATCCATTGGAGTAAACCCGTTCCGCGTTTGCGGCATGGTCCTTGGATTTTCTTTATTATATTTGTTAAGAATTCTCACACCAGTCCCATGACTGACCCGTTGTTTGTTTCCACCTTTGCAAACTCGGGTGCCCTCTTTTCCACACGGGCAGTCGAGTAGTTTGTCTACAGGTTCTTATCTCGAGCAGGATGCTGGATTGAAGCTTAAAGCTGTGTCCAGAGCATAGTTATCTTCCGCTGTATCTATTTTATTATTTCCGCTGCAATGTGTCAAAATATTGTAATTTATCTTCCGCTGTAATTTGTCGATGTACTCTGATATTTTGTACTCTGATGTAACATTATTATGATGTTTTATAAAAGTCTGTTGTTATTGTTTTAATGAGTTGTATTCCCAAAGTAAACGCACTCGGGTTTTGAACGTTCTTGGTCGATTTTGCGATCGATTGAGTCTGGGCGAACCAGTGTCATTACATTCTTCTTCTTCGCCTTCTCTCTTCTCATTATCGAAATCAAAGCTTCTTTTTGAACCTAAATGTTTTTTTAATAACAGGACTGGAAATAAAGGTCAATAAATTGGCTTTCATTGATGTTAAATCTTACACTTTCCTTTTATTTCAGGCAGTTATATAGAGTTTTGCAGGATTTCCTTTCTACAATCTAGAGACATTTTTCAGATAGCCTTGTTTATTTCAATTACATTGTTAAATTGGCTTTTTCGTTATCTTTGGAAATTGGAAGATGTTAAATTAGCCTTTTCATTTTCTTTGGACAAGTAATCGTAGTGATGTATATATTTGACAACATTTATATGTATGTTGCCGCAAATGTTGTTTTTTATTTATTTGACAGAAAAAAGAAAGCCGAAATGAAGCAAATGTACCTCAAGTGGTAAAAGTTATTTATATTAATTACGATATCCTTACTCCTGACATTCAATTTCTAATTAATTTACTTTTTTTTTTTTGACTAATTGTTGGACAAACATGATAAAATATGTGGCACTTGTGATATATTGGATTGGAATGGGACAGACGAAATTGTTGGAGGGGGAAAAGTTTTGTCAAGTTATCTGAATGAGCTCGTCCAACAAATCCCTCTAGAGTCTAATGCCAAGAAAATTAAAATAGACATTGTGAAAGAACCGGAAGCTTTCTTGTGGAGACCTTCACTTTATTCTACATGTATTGGAGAAATTGAAGGTGAGCTAGTAGCGTGTCCATCTACTAGAGTTGTTTTCCACAACGTTGATAACTTTGAAAAAGAAGATAATGCAGTAATCTTTCATTTTTTTATATTAGTTAAGTTTTCATTTTCAATGTACAAAAATAATTATCAACAGAGTTAAATTGGCAGCACATATCATAACTGCAAATTAATTGATTGGAGTGAGAGCGTTGCAGAAGGACAACTACTTTCAACCGATCCAAAACAATTTGTGAATGATCTTTCTCTTGGACCGGCTGCCGTTGCAGTTTGGATAGATAATCCAAAAGTGGAAAATGCTTTTTTATGGAGGCCAACTAAAGGTTTGGCACGAGTTGGTGAAGCCATTAGTCTCAAAGTCGCATGGCCTGAATCAAAAGTAATTATCGAAACTATTAATGTCGCATCATCCAATGATTATAGGGGTAATGTCAGAGTTGTCGAGAAGGTAAACTTATTTATAATTGTTTCAAATTTTTCATCGTTCATATTATCGGAAAAAAAATTGACAAGATAAATGACACGACCCGAACTTCCCCGGTAAGGAAAGGCCGGATTGAATTGAGAACAACACACAAAAGAACACAGACGGAAGAACATTTCATTGTTTATTACAACAATTCATCAGATTACAAGAATATACAGAGTATAAACAAATAAATATCAGAGATTACAATAAATTACATAGCAGTGGAAAATAATACAAAATACAACTGAAGGAGATACACGGATACAAAGCTTTCCGAACATCATTCCAGCTGTAAACCAGGCTCCTGCGAATATAAATCTGCAAAACCAAAACTACTAGCTGCCCGTGTCAAAATAAGGGCACCCAGAGTTTAGGTTAAAACATTAAACTCCAGGTCAGTCATGTGACTGGTGTGAGAACTAAAACAGTTATTAATCTTTATTTTAAAGTTAGGTAAATCAAGGGACCACGCCGTATAACACGGAACGGGTTTCCTCCCAAGAATACCAGTGCTTAAAACAACAGCGCAATGCTAAATAAAGAACAATGAAGCTATTATAAGACCCAGGTCCCATCACACAATGCAACGCAAGCCGGAGGATAGGGTTTTTACCTTATAATAGCCAAAGAATGCTTGATACGCTAAATTTCATCTTTTATTATTACTATAAGTGAAGAAATCAATTTCAATCATAAGTATCAATCATAGACGACATGAGCGTCCCATGCCACTATGTCGCCAAATATAGGTTTACAATCAAAACCGCAAAGTCACGTATTAGAAGTTGGATTATCATCTATGATATGAACCGAGGCAAGGGATCATCCTCTACCGATTCGAGACTCTCTAGCCCGAGCCTCAGGCAAGCGCGCAGGAAAGCCTTGGATCGTCAGGGCCGGTCCACCGATGTGGATTATTATTCCTGAACACTGCGTTTCCCCGCCCTATGGGGCGTAAGTGAGCCAACGAATGACTCCATCGGACCCGGATCGTCCGATCTAACCGAGGCGCCTCAAAATCCATCATCCACATAAGCAATGTCAGCCAGTTCAAGCACTGACACTGTAACACCCCGCCTCCGCTAGGGTCACTCGCAAAGGAATGCACTAGCTTTAGAGGGGCATTATTGGTAAACATGCACAGAAATATCACAAGACAGAACATATAAAATAGCGGAAGTAAAATCAAACTTTCATAACATGAATAAATAAGGTCTAAAGCCTTTTACATCAGAGTACATCAAAACCTGTCTTGCAATAGTAAAGAAGCATAAATACATTTTCATAAATTATTCCCCAAGTAAAAACAGTAAAGTAGCCATTAGCTAAGAAAAGTCCAAGCCATCCATGATGACCTTCAAGTAGAAGAAGTCCGAACTAAACAACAGTATTTCCTCCCTGTAACCTGGGGGGGGGGGAAACGGAAGAAAAGAGGCGAAACAAAACGGGTCAGTCAAAAAGACTGAGTAAGCCCTATCTACTATTAGCATAAAAACTAGTAAAGTTAACTGACATGAGAAACTGAGATGAACATAAGCATGATAACAAGATAGATAAGCTAAATCAAAATAACAGGATGAACTACTGAACTCAGATAAACTAAGGTGTCATGATAAATTACGATGTCAAGATAAAACAAGGTATCACATCGTCAGGTTTCTATCAAGTATAATATCCCCAAGATATATGTCACGTATAACGCCCCGTGATATCTATCCTGTATTTTAGCTCTGCACCTACCGTACTAGTATCCCCACCGTGTCATGTGTTAACCAAGAATGACCCTCACTCAAAAGTCGTGTAATGGTCCATGTCAACCTAATATATCGCATATATAGGTTACTCAACTTGTATGTTTTATTCCATGTAAATGTTCAGTCCCTTGCCGTAGACCATACGGGCTTTCCCATGAGATTCTATATTACTTTAACATAGTTCCATGATCCTTAAGATCGGTTTGGACTGTTACCCTAAACCTAGCTAGGGTCTTCCAACATGAATTATTGTTTGTACAACTAGGACTTATGCTACCTAGGGCTGCTAGGGATTATGCTTACCTATTGCACGTTTTCGTATCTCGGTTTGGGTTCAACCACCTAGGGCCACTAGGGATTACGCTAACCGCCAACCGCGCCCTTTTTCCCACGCATTCATCGTGAATCGCTTTTCCATGACTGTATGCACATGTATCACATCGTGCCATCCGAGTCCTATCACAGGGCAAATCAAGAAATACAGGACTCGGTCGGGAGCTTTCGATTTATCTGCCGATGCAGATGCTAAGGTCTGTTTTTCTTATACGTGGCTATGGTCCCACGAGACCACTCCCTCAACTAGTGAAAGACAAGACAGGATAAATCCTGTATGAGAACACAACACTGGCCAACCCACATCCAAGCCTTACCGCAACCATAATTAGATAGCAATTATGGTCTTTTGGGTGTTCTCTGCCTTTTTGTACGTACACGCTTGACCAAAGATGGTAGGTAGCCTGACGAAATGCTATCTAGGGTACGACCGTGTATCGTCGACTATCCCCTATCCATCCCCGTCTTTAGGTCGCTCGTATAGCAACCAAGGCATACTCTTGGTTCTTCTAACGCATACCTTAACCTCTCATGAGCCTAGTATAATCACCTGGCAGCTCATAGAGGGATACCAAGAATATCCTCACGTTCCCCGAAGCCGCTGCTTCGTTACCCATTTCGCTGGAGCCTTTATCTAAATCAGATACTTGCTCCTACTCGTATACTTAAACGATGACCTACCGTATCAGGTTACTCATCTATCTATGAATTGGTCTAAATTTCCTTGACTAAGAATCATTACTTAGTTATTCTTCAACTAAGGTTTACCACTTAGCATTGTTCCCGTTATCCTTGTTAACTACGGTTATCCACCTAATCCTCAGAACTAGGGTTTACATAATGGATTAAGTGTCACTTAAGTTCATGACTTAACCCGTCTACAAATCCTGTCAAAATTGGCTATGTATCCAAGTTCAAGGCTTAACCCTACAAACCATGCTCAAGTTGGTTAAGTATATTAAGCAATTCACGACTTAACCTCGTCCAATTATCATTCTAGATTGGTTAAGTATATATTAACTTGACCCTATCAATTTACTTAGTCAAATCGGTCAAGTGTATTCAAGTGATTCGTGACTTAGCCTTATCATGTTTTCACGTTATATTGGTTAAGTATTGGTTAACTTAACCACAATAAATTAACGAGTTAGATTGGATAAGTATAGGTCACTTAACCACATCAATTCATCATGTTTAGATTAGTTAAGTGTTTAACTTAACCCCATTAAACTACCAAGTGGGATTAATTAAGTCTAGGCTAACTTAACCCCATCCGATTTCCATGTTTAGACTAGTTGAGTCTAATCTTAACCCCATTCGTTAACCGTATTTTTCGGTTAAGCGTCATTAAGAAAACTTACTTAACCTTACCAAGTTATCGCGTTGGATTGATTAAGTGTTGGTTAACTTAACCCCATCCACTAGTCATATAAAAATGGTTAAGTGTCATTAGGCAAATCAAGTTACTTAACCTACCCAACCTTGTCATGTTTTGTTAAGTATCATTAGCCTAATCAAATTACTTAACCCATTTGTCCATGTCATATTTGGTTAAGAGTCATTAATCAAATTAACTTAACCCTATCATGTGGCATTAATTACTTAATGCACCTTCACCTCTCACATTAGACTTTGTTGTGGTTACTAGTTAAGCCGGTCGGTTCCGGGTAGCTTTACACCACAACTTGGTCTAACCTCGGGTTCAAGCACAACATGACCAACTTCTCACATTGGGTCCTATTGTTTGCAACTACTAGTTAGGACGGTCGGTTCCGGGTAGTTTTACGTTGCAAACTCAACCCAACCTCGAGTTGGCCACACTTATATTATCTAAGTGTCATGTCCATCATGTTTCCCAAAACATGTTACAAGTTTTCAAGCATTTGGGTAGACCTAACTTAATAGGTAAATTCCCAAAGGGTAGACCTAACTTAATAGGTAAATTCCCAAGCTTATGTTTTTATGCATACTTACATGTCAACTTCCATGTTATATTTCAAGTCATGTTTTCAAGTTGTATTTTCACGTCATTAGAAATTACCCATAACATAACCCAACGCTTTTAAACTCGCATATACGTTCGCGACAACATAATGGATTAAAAGAAGAGACTTGGCAAAGGCATGACAAAAATGGATATTAAGCCACAAGTTAATCATGGTGGCAAATGAGGCACAAATGTGTTCATTAACTTGCATGTTACATTCTTAAGCCTCAAAACATGCATAAACCCAAACTTGGCACATAAGCGAATCATGGTGACAAAAGATATGGAATGATGACTAGTAACTCGCATATATCATCATATAAGGGTTATGACTTCATATGTAAGTTGACATAAAGGTTATGAGGGTTCTCATGTTGCCTAATGCAACATTTCAACATAAAGGTTGTAGCTTTTAGCTCACAAGATCAAGATAATGACTTCATAAACTTGCATGACATGATAACATGTATCATACTCAATGATCAAACCCAAACTTGCAACATGAACATTTAACTTCATAGTTAATATCTAAGAGTAGGGAAAGGGCTTACATTGCTATGAAGGCACAAAAGATATGACAAAGCCCTTATGGAATCAAATAGACCCAAAATGCAAGCTCTAACATAAAAACCCTTGAGCCAAAATGATCAAAACCCTTGCTTTATGATGCAAAGATAGAAACTTGACTTGAATGCAAGCTAATGACACTCGTACAAGCTTGAAAACACTTGTATGCATGGAAAATCTCTCATAGAAACCATTTAGAAATTTTATGAAGAGAGTGGAGGCCATGAGAGGTAAAATTTTGCCATAGTTTAGTTGCATGAATGAATAATGAGGATTTAGGATAGGTTAGGGTCTTATTTATAGATTAGGCAAGTGTTTTAGGCCATAGGATTAAACCTAGATTCAATCCAAGCCATCAAAGCATGTCTTGGGGAAGAAGTCAAGTGTAGGAACCATCTAGGGCCTTTAGATTAAAGATGAACCATGAGAACCATCCAAATGCAAAATCTGCATTTGAGCGAATCGTCCCACGGGTTGACAGCCAAACACCCTGGATTAACCCCTAGTCGACCCAGCGGGCTCGGGTCGACCTCAAAAATCGGCCGGTTCGGCTATTCCCCTCTCCCAATTCGCTGTTTTGAACATTTTTGCATATTTATTTATTTAATTTTCAATTATATATATATATATATCAATATATATATATTTCTCTGCGCAACCCATTTCACTTAATTAAGTATACTTTAATTTGGGAATTTTTCGTGAAACTTCGCGAGGCCATATCTTGGTCATACGGACTCCGATTTTTGAAAACTCGGACTCTATTTCGCGTATTTTTCCGAGACGAACGCAATGGCATAGCCCGTTTCCCTTGATTCAGATATTACAGTTTAATTCTGCCTCCATTTATGTTATAACAGGTTATTGAAAATACGGGTTGAACTTAAGGTTACAGTTCAAGCACTGACACCACTTCTAACTAGAAAGAAACGCATGCCCTCCCTGATGTCCTTATCCCGTTTCTGGTTCACATCGGGGTGTGAGGCTCACGAATTAACGCTGCACAAAGCTACGCCACAAAGGCCGTTCTTTGATCATCAACCACAAGACTCTGCTTTTCAACAGAAGCCTTGATCATTTGCATCTTAGCATGCCACACAGGCAAACCACTCCATGCAACTGATATCCATCAATCACACAGAATGATATCCAATGTCAGACACACAGTCCATTTACAAGTCCGTTCTGGGTCTGAACGAAACCGGAGGCACTTTCCTCGCATATCCATCGATCTCCAAATACGTCTAGACGATCACCAACTGATTCCCTCATCTTGGGTGTACATCCCAATCAAGATCATCAGTAATCACCCAAACGATGTGAAGACTTCCGGTCTTCAACCACCGTCTTCATCTTCGACTCGTCGTCGAATCAGTTATTCAGAATGGGATAAATCCGATCTTTCCGAATAACTCGCGTATATAATAAACAAGTGTTACACAAACACAACATACGCCTCATTCCAATTCATCAGTCACTAACCGTAAATTAGTAAGAGAACAATTCCCCAAATATTAACCCCGAAGGCCGAAACCAACATCAGATCAATACCTAGGAAACCATTCATCTTAACCGACCTACAGTTAGTTTCTAAATTGCACATTCTTAGGGAAAGGTTCCCATTAATTTTATCAAAGATAAATTATTTAAAATTTATTCTTTAATCTTCTTTTGAATATCAATTCAAACCAAATTATGGCTTATCCAAACTAGTCGGATTAACGAACCTTACCGAAGTAATCAATTGTTAAATTTCCCAACCCCAACTTATTCATCCTATGAAGTAAAACTGGTAATACTTCATATCTAACACCATGGCGTTATCGGTAAATTCAATTACCATTTCACGTTCAAATCTAATTAAATATTTAACTATCGCCTGGAGTAAAACTGGTGGTACTCCATTCTCGATCATTCCTTGAATTTGATAATTTTAATTATCAAATTCACTTTTCAATCTATTTAAAGATTCATTAAAACTCCACTTAGTTTTAATCTTTAACTGGGTTAAAGAACCAATGTCATTTAAAACACGTTTCACGATAAACCCAATATCACATCACATTTCAATCATCCCCTAACCGTAAATTAACAAGTGAGCAATTCCCTAAGTATTAACCTCGAAGGCCGAAACCAACATCAGATCGATACCCAAGAAACCATTCAACTTAACTAATCTTTAGTTAATTTCTGATTTTCTTAACTCCATTGGGCCTAAGAACAGTATTACTAAAGATACCATTCACGACAACCCAAAATCACATTCCATTAATTGTCGGGTTAAAGAACAAATGTTATTTAAAACACCGTTCACGATAAACCCAAAAATCAATTCTAATTAAATATTATTTAATTGGTACACTTCATTAAATCTAAATAAAAAGATTTAATCTTTTTCTCAACTGGGCTCAAGAACAGGGTTAATGAAGACACCATTCACGACAAACCCAAATCACATTTGATATTAAATACAAGGCTCTGAATATAAAATATATCGGCTTATATTCAATATCAAATTCTACGACCAACAAATATCGTATTGGAAATAACGATATAAATATATCTTTCAAATTTCCATAACAACATCTGTATAATCACGAAATCCAACATCGAAATATTCCACAAACAATTTCGATTCAAATCCATTCCAATTCAATTATTGGAAATTCTGGTTTCTTTTAAAACCATTTCAAAACCAATTTATTTATTTAAAAATAAATAAATTATTATTCTAGTTCAAAACTAGTTCATTTCGATAAAATTCTATTTTTATCTTTTCAAATATGGAGTTTTTCATCCCAATTCTTCACATATCATTTCTTATGATTTTACACAAATTATTACTATTTTTAATAATTTTATCAAGGCCCGTACAGTCGATTTCCATCAACGGCCATCGAACTGCACTTACAGCGACCTTTACCAAATTTGATTTGGTCATAATTCCAAATCCAACCGTTAGATTTCTAATTTCTTATATTCGTTAGAAAGCTCTTCTCGATACGAACCCAACGGTTCCGGTTTTAGGAGAATCCGACGGTCGGATCTCCCGTAATATCCATTCGAAGTCAATTGTCGAAATTCACGAACTGCCGCAGCGCGGCGCGTTCTATTCAGGCCATTATATTATATATATAATATATATAACATATATTTCGTCGATTTCCTTTTAAAATGTATTTTATAAATCGTTTTCTATTCGGTTTCAAAACAGTTTCAACTTCATATTCAATTTCAAATCAAAATTGAATATTCTACTTTAAATTCGTTTTAAATTCATTTCAAACTGATTTCAATTCAAATCGATTTCAATTCAATTTCTAGTCGTTTTAAATTCACTTCAATTCAAAACGATTTCAATTCTATTTCAATTTAATTCGAATTTCAATTCTTTTCAATTTAATTCGAATTTCAAATCATTTCAATTTAATTCGAATTTCAATTCATTTCAATTTAATTCGAATTTAATTCGAATTTCATTTTCTATTCAATTCAATTTCAATTCGATTTGAATTCTATTCAATTCAATTTTAATTTGATTTGAATTCCTATTCAATTCAATTTTAAAATATTCGATTATTGAAATCACTTTTCAATATTAATTTAAAAATGAATAAAATCGATATAAATATCGTTCACGTCAAAATGGCGTCAATCTAATCAACACGGCTTTTATTCAACACATGAATATATATTTCTATTCTTTATTTTCCAAATTAGAATGAGGCCCAATCAATTACCATATAATGTTAATTATATGGATTTTCTACAACACATGTATATAATAGCAACGATAAATAATCAACCATCATCCAGAGTGCACCACACACTGTATAAGCATTAAATATAAATAATTAACGCTTACACAGTCTGTCAATCCATCGATTGACATACAACTAAACAATCGGGATTAGTGTACGTCAAATATCATCCCAATACCCGTGTGGGGTTTCAATCAATCAACCACAGTTTTTATTTGTGCAGTTGGGCGATGTGTAAAATTTATCGTCCCAATCAATATCAGTCAAATGTGTGGATATAAACAAATCATCCGATTTGTTTATAAATATTCATTTCATTTTATATACACGTTAAAAATTCTATTTTTAACTATACAATATTTATTTTCTATAAATATTTTATTTCACTTCACACAATCAACTACACATTAATATCAAACAAACAAGCATACAAGCCGTCCATGGTCTGTGGACGACGGGTGTCGGGTGCTACTAAACACCGTCTGCATCCTAGTATATATATTATATAACTAGAAAACAAAATTAAAGGTGAGGAGTTCTCACAGAGGGTTCCACTCCGCCGTGCTTTGCTGTTGAGCTGCTGAACTGTCTGGATCTACTTGCAATTCTTTTCACGCTGTTCAAATAAAAATTATATTTTTATTGCTTCATTTCAATAAATAAAAATCATATTTTTAAATCGCTGTTTTCTATATAAAGATCATATTTTTATATCGCCATTTTCAATATAAAGATTATATTTTTATATCGTTCACTCTACAAGAAAGATCATATTTTTATATTATCTAATATATAAAAATCATATTTTTACCTCACTACACGTATAAAAATTATATTTTTAACCTTTCCATGATATAAAAATATAACCTTTCTTTGTATAAAAATCGAATTTTTGTCCTATGTCTTCATATTTTTAAAAATCAATCTTTTATTTTTATAAATAATTTCTTTATGGGTTAAAAAAAACAAATCTTTACCTTTACAAAAATTAAAATCTTAGCTTTCTTTAAACAAAAATCTCATTTTTATCCTTAAGCAAAAATCTCATTTTTTTTCTTACAATAAAATTGAATATAACTTTTATGCTTTAAAATTTTAAACAAGCAAGAAATAAAAAGAGGAAAAAAAAAGAAAGCTTACTGTGTACGACTGCAGGGGGGAGGAAATGGCGCGCCACCGCGATGGGAGACGTCGGATCGGCTTCAGTTGGCCGGCGACGACCCAGGGGAGGAGGCGCTGGCGATTCCCGTTCGTTTTGGGCTAGGGCGTGGGGAGATTGACTGCCTCGAGATGGGGAGAGGAGGAGGTGAGCGCGAGAGGAGGGGTGGTGGCAGGCGAACGTCGGAGTTGGGGAGGGAGTCTCAGCCACTGGCGGCGCGATCTGGGGGGCGACGTGGGTATCGGGTTTTCCATTTTTTTTTATTCAACTTCGATCTGGAATGAAAGTATGGGGGGGAAGAGAGAATATAAAGGTTGAGTTTATAATTAATTATTTAATTATTTATTTCAAAAAGTACATTTTTATTTTGAATTCGAAATCGAACCCAACGACTGTCGTCCATAGCTAATTACCCCCATTCCGAACACAATGGGATATGTATCGTAAGCTGATTCGATCGTTTCGATCAGTTTTCTCCAAAATCAACTATAACTCTATATATTCAATTTTTAACGTACATTTCAAATTACCGAGGTCACATACTAACTCGAAAAATTCCAGAAAAATTATTTCTAGCTTCGTATTGACGATACGGTCCTAACAAAATTAGTTTCGTCGAATTCTGAGATCGTTTGAAAAATGGCCATTTTCCAGTCGATTAAAATCAACTAAAACCGGTCAAACGCGTTTTCCTTTGCCACGCTCACATATTGATTCGAAAAATTACGAAAATTGATATCTAGCAATAACTTGACATCACGGATCCAACAAAAGTGGTTTCGTCGAAATCCGAGGTCATTTGTAAAATTTCCATTTTTAAGGGCCAGAATTCCATAGCGACTATCCTGAATTTTCATTTGGCCATATCTTTTGATTCCCGCTATGAAATTTTGATTTCCCGGATTCGTTGGAAAGATATTCTCAATTAGATTCTATTATTTTTGGTTTCTCTAAATTCCGGTTTATTTTGAATCCAGTACATTCATTTGAAGTTTGAAATCGAATTGTCGAACTACCGCGTCATTTTCAATTCCTTTTATAAATTAAAATAAATATTTATATTCTAACGACGATCTATATAAATATATACGTTTGAATTCTATTCAAAATAAATTTCTCGTCGTTATTATTTAAAATAATTCATTTTAAATATTCAAAATTCACTAAAATCGCCAAAATAAAATTTTTAAACTAATTCAGAATTTCCGGGTTGTTACAATCTCCCCCACTTAAAACTTTTCATCCCCGAAAAGGAACGAAGCCGAAAGTGGTTTGATTAACCAACTCTACTTTCATTATTTTTATTATGGCTTAAGTTCTTCAACTTTTCAGTTTCTAAGAACTTTTCAAATTTTTCAAAAATTTGGCTAACACCCTAAATTTTCGAAAAATTTCGCCATAACCTCCCCTGCACCGGGGACTTCGGGATATTTAATATAGCCTCCCATGGCCTTCTTCAATCCAAAAGAAAAAGAAAAAGCCAAGCGGCTAGCCAATCGGCTCACAAAATCACCCAAAACTCAAGAAATACAATAAACATGTACCTATTTGTCGGGCAAACAATTTTATTCCTCTTCTCTAGCCTCCTTGCTATGACTTGTTCAATAGATACACATGTACATGCATGCAATCCCAAATAATTTCAATACAGTTCAATATTTGGTTAAATTTGGCCTAAATCACCGTTCTTTCATATAATGGTTTAAAAGAATAATCACACAACACATCCATCAATCAATTAATGAATTATCTTTTCAAATTCATAATTTTGATATATAGTCAAAAATCACATTTTTGGTGCCAATTCACAACAATAAGCCCTATCTAATTTGGGTTCTCACACCAGTCAATTGGAAATATATAAATATCACACCTTCGAAACTCGAACACAAACTGCTGATGCTATATAGTCATCAATAGTTTCATCTTCGGGCGACTAGAGTGTGATTCTATATCTACCCAATATATTAAAACTTCGAATATACGCGGATCAGACGTATAAGCAAAATTTATATATACTGGATTGCCCAAATCAATATAAAATAAATAATCAAATACGTATAATTGATTTAAATTTTCAAAACAAAAATTGTTTTCATTTTAAAAATATACTCTTCACACTCGTTCTAGGATACTACTGATCCCATCTCTAACGAGTCATTCCCATTGGATATTACTAATCCAATCTCTGATGAATTCTTTCGTATGGTTCTAATGTGTCTTGTTCTCTGAGCTTTGTAAACCAAAGCTCTAATACCAAGCTGACACGACCCGAACTTCCCCGGTAAGGAAAGGCCGGATTGAATTGAGAACAACACACAAAAGAACACAGACGGAAGAACATTTCATTGTTTATTACAACAATTCATCAGATTACAAGAATATACAGAGTATAAACAAATAAATATCAGAGATTACAATAAATTACATAGCAGTGGAAAATAATACAAAATACAACTGAAGGAGATATACGGATACAAAGCTTTCCGAACATCATTCCAGCTGTAAACCAGGCTCCTGCGAATATAAATCTGCAAAACCAAAACTACTAGCTGCCCGTGTCAAAATAAGGGCACCCAGAGTTTAGGTTAAAACATTAAACTCCAGGTCAGTCATGTGACTGGTGTGAGAACTAAAACAGCTATTAATCTTTATTTTAAAGTTAGGTAAATCAAGGGACCACGCCGTATAACACGGAACGGGTTTCCTCCCAAGAATACCAGTGGTTAAAACAACAGCGCAATGCTAAATAAAGAACAATGAAGCTATTATAAGACCCAGGTCCCATCATACAATGCAACGCAAGCCGGAGGATAGGGTTTTTACCTTATAATAGCCAAAGAATGCTTGATACGCTAAATTTCATCTTTTATTATTACTATAAGTGAAGAAATCAATTTCAATCATAAGTATCAATCATAGACGACATGAGCGTCCCATGCCACTATGTCGCCAAATATAGGTTTACAATCAAAACCGCAAAGTCACGTATTAGAAGTTGGATTATCAACTATGATATGAACCGAGGCAAGGGATCATCCTCTACCGATTCGAGACTCTCTAGCCCGAGCCTCAGGCAAGCGCGCAGGCAAGCCTTGGATCGTCAGGGCCGGTCCACCGATGTGGATTATTATTCCTGAACACTGCGTTTCCCCGCCCTATGGGGCGTAAGTGAGCCAACGAATGACTCCATCGGACCCGGATCGTCCGATCTAACCGAGGCGCCTCAAAATCCATCATCCACACAAGCAATGTCGGCCAGTCCAAGCACTGACACCACTTCTAACTAGATAGAAATGCATGCCCTCCCTGATGTCCTTCTCCCGTTTCTGGTTCACATCGGGGTGTGAGGCTCGCGAATTAACGCTACATAAAGCTACGCCACAAAGGCCGTGCTTTGATCATCAACCACAAGACTCTGCTTTTCAACAGAAGCCTTGATCATTTGCATCTTAGCATGCCACACAGGCAAACCACTCCATGCAACCGATATCCATCAATCACACAGAATGATATCCAATGTCAGACACACAGTCCATTTACAAGTCCGTTCTGGGTCTGAACGAAACCGGAGGCACTTTCCTCGCATATCCATCGATCTCCAAATACGTCTGGACGATCACCAACTGATTCCCTCATCTTGGGTGTACATCCCAATCAAGATCATCAGTAATCACCCAAACGATGTGAAGACTTCCGGTCTTCAACCACCGTCTTCATCTTCGACTTGTCGTCGAATCAGTTATTCAGAATGGGATAAATCCGATCTTTCCGAATAACTCGCGTATATAATAAACAAGTTTTACACAAACACAACATACGCCTCATTCTAATTCATCAGTCACTAACCTTAAATTAGTAAGAGAACAATTCCCCAAATATTAACCCCGAAGGCCGAAACCAACATCAGATCAATACCTAGGAAACCATTCATCTTAACCGACCTACAGTTAGTTTCTATATTGAACATTCTTAGGGAAAGGTTCCCATTAATTTTATCAAAGATAAATTATTTAAAATTTATTCTTTAATCTTCTTTTGAATATCAATTCAAACCAAATTATGGCTTATCCAAACTAGTCGGGATTAACGAACCTTACCGAAGTAATCAATTGTTAAATTTCCCAACCCCAACTTATTCATCCAATGAAGTAAAACTGGTAATACTTCATATCTAACACCACAGTGTTATCGGTAAATTCAATTTCCATTTCACGTTCAAATCTAATTAAAGATTTAACTATCGCCTGGAGTAAAACTGGTGGTACTCCATTCTCGATCATTCCTTGAATTTGATAATTTTAATTATCAAATTCACTTTTCAATCTATTTAAAGATTCATTAAAACTCCACTTAGTTTTAATCTTTAACTGGGTTAAAGAACCAATGTCATTTAAAACACATTTCACGATAAACCCAATATCACATCACATTTCAATCAGCCCCTAACCGTAAATTAACAAGTGAGCAATTCCCTAAGTATTAACCCCGAAGGCCGAAACCAACATCAGATCAATACCCAAGAAACCATTCAACTTAACTAATCTTTAGTTAATTTCTGATTTTCTTAACTCCATTGGGCCTAAGAACAGTATTACTAAAGATACCATTAACGACTACCCAAAACCACATTCCATTAATTGTCGGGTTAAAGAACAAATGTTATTTAAAACACTGTTCACGATAAACCCAAAAATCAATTCCAATTCAATTCCAATTAAATATTATTTAATTGGTACACTTCATTAAATCTAAATAAAAAGATTTAATCTTTTTCTCAACTGGGCCAAGAACAAGGTTAATGAAGACACCATTCACGACAAACCCAAATCACATTTGATATTAAATACAAGGCTCTGAATATAAAATATATCGGCTTATATTCAGTATCAAATTCTACGACCAACAAATATCGTATTGGAAATAACGATATAAATATATCTTTTAAATTTCCATTACAACATCTGTATAATCACGAAATCCAACATCAAAATATTCCACAAACAATTTCGATTCAAATCCATTCCAATTCAATTATTGGAAATTCTGGTTTCTTTTAAAACCATTTCAAAACCAATTTATTTATTTAAAAATAAATAAATTATTATTCTAGTTCAAAACTAGTTCATTTCGATAAAATTCTATTTTTATCTTTTCAAATATGGAGTTTTTCATCCCAGTTCTTCACATATCATTTCTTATGATTTTACACAAATTATTACTATTTTTAATAATTTTATCAAGGCCCGTACAGTCGATTTCCATCAACGGCCATCGAACTGCACTTACAACGACCTTTACCAAATTTGATTTGGACATAATACCAAATCCAACCGTTAGATTTCTAATTTCTTATATTCGTTAGAAAGCTCTTCTCGATACGAACCCAACGGTTCCGATTTTAGGAGAATCCGACGGTCGGATCTCCCGTAATATCCATTCGAAGTCAATGGTCGAAATTCACGAACTGCCGCAGCGCGACGCGTTCTATTCAGGCCATTATATTATATATATAATATATATTTCGTCGATTTCCTTTTAAAATGTATTTTATAAATCGTTTTCTATTCGGTTTCAAAACAGTTTCAACTTCATATTCAATTTCAAATCAAAATTGAATATTCTACTTTAAATTCGTTTTAAATTCATTTCAAACTGATTTCAATTCAAATCGATTTCAATTCAATTTCTAGTCGTTTTAAATTCACTTCAATTCAAAATGATTTCAATTCTATTTCAATTTAATTCGAATTTCAATTCTTTTCAATTTAATTTGAATTTCAAATCATTTCAATTTAATTCGAATTTCAATTTAATTCGAATTTCATTTTCTATTCAATTCAATTTCAATTCGATTTGAATTCTGTTCAATTCAATTTTAATTTGAATTCCTATTCAATTCAATTTTAAAATATTCGATTATTGAAATCATTTTTCAATATTAATTTAAAAATGAATAAAATCGATATAAATATCGTTCACGTCAAAATGGCGTCAATCTAATCAACACGGCTTTTATTCAACACATGAATATATATTTCTATTCTTTATTTTCCAAATTAGAATGAGGCCCAATCAATTACCATATAATGTTAATTATATGGATTTTCTACAAAACATGTATATAATAGCAACGATAAATAATCAACCATCATCCAGAGTGCACCACACACTGTATAAGCATTAAATATAAATAATTAACGCTTACACAGTCTGTCAATCCATCGATTGACATACAACTAAACAATCGGGATTAGTGTATGTCAAATATCATCCCAATACCCGTGTGGGGTTTCAATCAATCAACCACAGTTTTTATTTGTGCAGTTGGGCGATGTGTAAAATTTATCGTCCCAATCAATATCAGTCAAATGTGTGGATATAAACAAATCATCCGATTTGTTTATAAATATTCATTTCATTTTATATACACGTTAAAAATTCTATTTTTAACTATACAATATTTATTTTCTATAAATATTTTATTTCACTTCACACAATCAACTACACATTAATATCAAACAAACAAGCATACAAGCCGTCCATGGTCTGTGGACGACGGGTGTCGGGTGCTACTAAACACCGTCTGCATCCTAGTATATATCAGATAACTAGAAAACAAAATTAAAGGTGAGGAGTTCTCACAGAGGGTTCCACTCCGCCGTGCTTTGCTGTTGAGCTGCTGAACTGTCTGGATCTACTTGCAATTCTTTTCACGCTGTTCAAATAAAAATTATATTTTTATTGCTTCATTTCAATAAATAAAAATCATATTTTTAAATCGTTGTTTTCTATATAAAGATCATATTTTTATATCGCCATTTTCAATATAAAGATTATATTTTTATATCGTTCACTCCACAAGAAAGATCATATTTTTATATTATCTAATATATAAAAATCATATTTTTACCTCACTACACGTATAAAAATTATATTTTTAACCTTTCCATGATATAAAAATATAACCTTTCTTTGTATAAAAATCGAATTTTTGTCCTATGTCTTCATATTTTTAAAAATCAATCTTTTATTTTTATAAATAATTTCTTTATGGGTTTAAAAAAACAAATCTTTACCTTTACAAAAATTAAAATCTTAGCTTTCTTTAAACAAAAATCTCATTTTTATCCTTAAGCAAAAATCTCATTTTTTTTCTTACAATAAAATTGAATATAACTTTTATGCTTTAAAATTTTAAACAAGCAAGAAATAAAAAGGGGAAAAAAAAAGAAAGCTTACTGTGTACGACTGTAGGGGGGAGGAAATGGCGCACCACCGCGATGGGAGGCGTCGGATCGGCTTCAGTTGGCCGGCGGCGACCCAGGGGAGGAGGCGCTGGCGATTCCCGTTCGTTTTGGGCTAGGGCGTGGGGAGATTGACTGCCTCGAGATGGGGAGAGGAGGAGGTGAGCGCGAGAGGAGGGGTGGTGGCAGGCGAACGTCGGAGTTGGGGAGGGAGTCTCAGCCACTAGCGGCGCGATCTAGGGGTCGACGAGGGTATCGGGTTTTCCATTTTTTATTTATTTATTCAACTTCGATCTGGAATGAAAGTATAGGGGGGAAGAGAGAATATAAAGGTTGACTCTATAATTAATTATTTAATTATTTATTTCAAAAAGTACATTTTTATTTTGAATTCGAAATCGAACCCAACGACTGTCGTCCATAGCTAATTACCCCCATTCCAAACACAATGGGATATGTATCGTAAGCTGATTCGATCGTTTCGATCTGTTTTCGCCAAAATCAACTATAACTCTATATATTCAATTTTTAACATACATTTCAAATTACCGAGGTCACATACTAACTCGAAAAATTCCAGAAAAATTATTTCTAGCTTCGTATTGACGATACGGTCCTAAGAAAACTAGTTTCATTGAATTCTGAGATCGTTTGAAAAATGGTCATTTTCCAGTCGATTAAAATCAACTAAAACTGGTCAAACGCGTTTTCCTTTGCCACACTCACATATTGATTCGAAAAATTACGAAAATTGAAACCTAGCAATAACTTGACATCACGGATCCAACAAAAGTGGTTTCGTCGAAATCCGAGGTCGTTTGCAAAATTTCCATTTTTAAGGGCCAGAATTCCATAGCGACTATTCTGAATTTTCATTTGGCCATATCTTTTGATTCCCGCCATGAAATTTTGATTTCCCGGATTTGTTGGAAAGATATTCTCAATTAGATTCTATTATTTTTAGTTTTGCTAAATTCCGGTTTATTTTGAATCCTGTATATTCATTTGAAGTTTGAAATCGAATTATCGAACTACCGCGCCATTTTCAATTCCTTTTATAAATTAAAATAAATATTTATATTCTAACGACGATCTATATAAATATATACGTTTGAATTCTATTCAAAATAAATTTCTCTTCGTTATTATTTAAAATAATTCATTTTAAATATTCAAAAATCACTAAAATTGCCAAAATAAAAAATTTAAACTGGTTCAGAATTTCCGGGTTGTTACAATAAAGTAATGTTTTTAATTGATAGAGTACAAATTCTATGACAAATAACGGTAAATCCAAGATGATCGATTGGTTGAGAAAGAGAGAAATAGTTGCATTAGGTCGTGTATCTTCAACCGATCCAAATACAATGGTTCATATTATTATTTTAGGAAAAAATGTAATTAGAGTTTGGGTAGATATTGTAAAAATTCCAAAAGCACGTCTATGGAGAACAACATCCAATTTAGAAGTCAATTAAGATGCCCTTGGCACTATGATAGCTTGGCATGCTGTGAACGTTATAATGGAATTTGTTTCTGGTAAGTACATTTTATTTTAAAAAAATTCTCTTAAGTTTATGATTTAAAACACTATTTTTTAGGTATAAAATTTGCAAAGGCTTGATTTAGCCTCCTCTGTTATACTAAAACCACTTAGCATGCTTGATATCTTGAATAATAGTTGCATCAAAAGTTGGTATTATAAAAAATCAAATATAAAATTTTAGTTGGACCATTTTGAAGAAGAACCATCAACTGAAAACTGGTTAGGATAAGGCAATATAGAAGCAACAATGGGTAGTTCGGGGAATACAGCCAAGAGTTGACCTTGTTTCCACCTTAATTGACTCAGTGCTATACTTTTGGAATGCTCATATTTTAACACAGTAGTTCTAGTCATAGATTATGACTAACTGGACACAGTAGACTTCACTTTGAAGTTATTGCATTGTCCAGAATAATAGAGCATCAAGTAATAAATTTGACAATTCCTTTATAAAAGCAATCACTTATTTACGTATTTACATATTTTGCACACGCAATCACATATGAATGGTGACAATGCAATGGAGCAATAAATAAACAATGGTTTTTTCCTAGTCTGTGATTAATTGCTAGTATCAAAATTCAAACAAAAAAGTTGTTAAAAAGAAGAGGCCTAAAATGAATTACAAATCAGGGTCCACACTGTAAGTTTTCAGCGAGCTCCATGCCAATTGAATAATTCCACTTATTCCCTTGATTTAGAGATGCTACATGCTACTATGTATCTCGAGTTACATTTATTGTCCATTAGTCTTTCGATAAGCTTTAGTTTACTATGTAACTACCTACACCAGTAGACTAAGCATTCACGAGTTTTGAATTTTTTTAATGCTTGACATACAATTCTTAGATTATTTAAGACAATTATAGTAGGCAATTCATATCTTAATGCTTGAAATACATTTTTAACTAACTACATATGTTAACAGAAAAAACTGACAAGTTGGAAGACATTCATGTATTGGTGCATTTGTATGAAAAAAAACTGACATTTGGAAGACATTCAGATGCTTGATATACATTTTGAACTAACTGCGTATGTCATATATTACTCTATCCACTAAACTTTTAATTAGGTTTTAGTGTTGTGTAGTCCTATTGAACTGATTTCTATATTTGTTGCTAACCACATTTTGGTGCATTTATATGATAGATGCTATATGTTGATCGATGCTGCGGCTGCTACAAGATGGAAGACATTCATGTATTCTGTATTCAAATCGGTTGTGCTTGCATTTATGTACTTTGTATCGACGTTCGTAGATCAATGTTTTTAGTATGTATCATTTTGATTAGCTACGATTATTTGCATTTTTACTTTTGACCATGGATATTTATATGTTTGAAACTATGTACGAAATATTATGGATATAAATATTTTGATTTGACATTTGAGTCCATTTGATTAAATGCATCTTAATGTCATAATTGTGGTTTTATGAAATTTATAATATATCAGTATATTGTAAGCTTGAATGTGTATAGCAAACGATGCCATAGAAGATAGTCACAAACTATATTAAACTAGCATGTCAACATATTATAGAAATTAAATGACGTAATAAATGTTAGCAACATCGTTCTATATACATGTTCTATAGCAAGTGATGAAACGCTATAGAAGATATTTGTACAGACACATAGCGTCTAAGATAACAAAAAGCATGCTATAAAATAAGGTTTTCTATAGCTTTTAAACAAGCCTATTGTATATTTCTGACCTATTATAGCATGTTGATACATAGCGTTTATAAAAAAGCTATAGTTTTAATTTATAGTGGATATTAAACGCTATTAATGTGCATGTTTGTTGTAGTGGGTGTTGACGATTTTTATCGTTAACACTAGCAATGAAGTCCACTGAGATTTGCTCCCATTTCCATTCAGGCACTTCTATCGGTTATAACAAACTAGTATTTTTTGCTCGCTTTGCTGGGCATTAAAATTTATGTTATTAAAAAAATATTTTAATGATTAAATATTAAAAATAAAAGAAAAATAAACTATTGTAATTAATATTAAATAGTTATACATATATATATATTTAAATATTATAATTTATGCGGCAACAATAATAAATTGTTCCGTTGTTCATTCAAAAATAATTTTATCATGGATGATTATTTTGATTAATTCTTCTGTTATTCATCTAATAATTTATGCAGTAACAATAATTAATTGTTATGTTGTTTACCCAACAATAATTTTGCCGTGGATGATTATTTGATTAATTATTCTGTTATCCGTCTAATTTTTTTGTTATGAATGGTTATTTTTTGGCATAGATATAAAAAAATGGTTATTGTGATTTTATTCTGAAAACATGTTCTTAATTCATTACAATTTAAACTTATTTTGTGATCTTAAAATGTGAAAAATTGAACAAATAATAATTAAAATTATATAAGTGACACAATTCAAGTAATATTATATAAATTATATACAAACTACAGTATGTTAACTTTTTTTGATGAGGCAAAAAAGTGTATATGATGTCATCATATATATATATATATAATACGATGCAATGTATGCTTTGTTATTAAGTTTTAAATACATTTTTACATGTATAAGAGGCATTCTAACTAAAATTTCAAATTACAACATAAAAATAAACATGCATAATAGAAAAATACATTGATAAATAGTAGTTTTCAGAGAAAAATAAATATCAGATCATGAGTAGTTTTCATTCCAAACAAAATAAATATGAAAATCAGAGCAAAATAAATATAAGATAATGAGTAGTTTCCATTCCAAACAAAATAAATATGAAAATTATGTTCAAGTCCAATCTTGTTCCCAGCATAAGTTCATGACTTCCACTTTTTTGAATATTTTTCATTCTTGCAGTGCAATAAACATTTGAACAAATGCACAATATTAATTAGTCAATCCTTACCAAAAATATAATAATATGTACACCGTATATAAAATAACCGTCAAGTTTATATAACTTACTTTTTCCTTTTTGGTTGCTTTCAGTTTTGAAATAAATCCAGTTTCATCATCTTTTTAATCCTTAAAGTCGTCAAAAATATATGGCAGCTTGACATCATTATCAATCTCTTTACTTTTCCTCTTCAAATTATTAGTGTTTGTAGATTTTTCAGTACCGGGGCTTTGCATATTGATGTCAGTTTTAGATTCAGTGCTGAAACTTACTATAGACATCTGCATATAAATGAAATAAAATAACTTGGTGCAATGAACATGACTATATATATATATATATGTGACAAAAAAAATAACTGTGAACGTTGTAACGCAACTGCACCGCCTTCACTTTCTATCACAGAAATCCCAATTAACTCAAAACCTTCAAATATGTCTGTGGCCGTGTACATGCTTGAACCTTTGTGTACATTATTCTCACCAACACATATAGTCAATCTTGCATAGGCAAAAATAATCGTAGCTATGAGATTTTAACATTCTGCATATATGTAATATCACAAATACATGTTGGTTAGATTTTTCAATTAATAAAACATAGTCGACAACGAAAATTTGGACAATGAATGATGATTAGAAACAATGGTAGAATGAAAAAAAAATATGCTCTTTAATATTGCTTCCAGAAGTAAGAAACGGTTTTTCCCGAATCATCCCTTTTATAATAATTAAAAAATTACAATTGTCAACCCTTGTTGTATCATCTTTTGAATGTAAGCTGACATATAAAGAAACAATTGCACGTATCATAGTGGAAGTTCACTTGCAACTCAAGCTAGTATGAGTTTACATTGATAAACTAAGAGAATTTAGGGATTATTTTATTACGGTCACCATAAACCATGTTTTGTGAGGGCTATCAAATTTTATGTAAACACCCACAGCTAATACATCAATATATTTATGAATCACTTTAACGATGGTGAATAATAATTACAAAACTGAATTTTAATTTTTTTTAGCTATTTGTATTTAATAGGATCTGACGTACTATTCTTGTTTATATTGTCTGACATCCTGTTTTATAGTGATGGAGACATGAATAATTATACCGTGGTATTGAAACTACAGTAGAATTTTATAAAAGTGGAAATATGAACATTACATATTGGAGAAAAAACAGACTTCTTTTCGTAAAGTCAATTACTGGAACAATGAGTAATAAATATAGTGATGGAGAAACTCTCTAAAGGGCGACTACTTTTTTTTACAATTGCATGCTACATTAGATAGCAAGATATTCTTGGCATCTTACTTGCCAAATAGGAAATGTAGAAGACATGCACGCATCTTCAGTAAAAAGGCATAGCTAGTTGATATATGGATCGTAGCAATTAAAAAGATAGGACTAAAATCGACAACATAATATAACCATAGTAGCCATTGATAGAAATCATGATATAAATGATACATTGGACTCCTTTAAAATAATGAAGCACTTGAATAACATCGAGATAAACCATTGTAGCGTTAAATACGTATTTAACTGGTTAAAATTTTGAAAGTAATTCATAAAATATTATGATTTGGCATTTCAAAATATTTGCAATAGATTGTTGTCTCTATTACACACACACAACAATTCTTCTTATAATTGGGGGAAAAATAAGTCAATTTCCCTTAAAAAAATCATAACTCTTATCGAATGACTATAAATTTTAGTCAAACATGACCACATTTATTGATCAAGAACATAAAAGTAACAATTTGACATTAGCGAGAAATTAAGCAATTGAAAATCATTTTCTATTTTAAATATATTGATTTTAGTAAATTGGAGAAAAAGCCGTTATTAATTGCATTCAAGATGTAGTATTTAAGATATAGAGAAAAAAGGAACCAAATAATTCACTTATTTTATAAATGGAAGTTGAATGAATTTGAAATACTAATAAGCCCTCGTGTGCATGGTTTATTCCAGATAATGGTTGTTGTGCCTAAAAACAAAATAACACCACAAAGCAAACAGAAATACAGAAACATACATAAAGATGCATGCATAATCTAGAAAAAATGATGTCTATCTATTATCTATATAGATACAAGTAATTTTGATACAGGTTGTTATTATTTTAGAATCCAAACTCATCAGTAATGCAGTTATATGATTTAGTGTGTTCATGTTATGAAAAATATGTCATATAAGACGTACTATAGTCACAAAGGTCCAGGTACTTCTGATCTATATCAGTTAAAAATTATTTTGATCAAAGTTAGTGGATAAGACAAAAAACAAAATAAGAGAAAAGATGTGCTAGTGAAATTAAGACTTGCTGACTTATGCTAGTGGGTGGCTTCGATGCATAGATTTTTGTTTTTGTTATCCTGTGAAACTATATCTCATATTAGGTTATTTGTTGTAGGTAATTTTAAACGGTAATAAAACCTATCTTTATTCAAAAAGTAAGTACTCTCAAAAAAAATGCCAGTAAGGAATTTAGGTCATTTTCTTCCTTTGCTCCCACAAAAAGAAAATAACATAATCCAATTATGCAGCAACCTTCCTAGAGATTGAAGATAAGTCTTGTTAGGGTTTCCATTATACATTTTACCATTGTCAGTTGAATCATTAATTGGTTAAAAAAAACCTACAATCGAAATGTCATCCTCCCTGTGTTTGCCTCGAATTGATACTGTAAAGCTCAAAGACAACATCTTGTAAAGGGTTGGTCGATGTAAAGCAGAAAAATACCATTACAACCTAAGTAGACTGCTTAGCCTCAAACTCAAGAGATCAGAATATGCTAAGCTCGTCTATCATATAGTAGGAAGGAAAACCTCCCCCTCAATAACTAATTCATCAAGTCAATCCTCACCAACGCCTTGCTTTCAGATAAACTGTCATTCAACCAAATTACAATATGTAATTCAAAATGCCCGAATAAGAAATGAACCGCTTACCCTCATACCATCATATCGTCATAACAATATTGTGAACATGTAAATTAACTTATTGTATCCACACATATGTTAAATGATATGAATGGATAAGAATTAGCATCATTTAACAATTGTTATTGAAATAATATGATTATACAATGTGTGGAGAATAGAAGGATATATTTACCACAATCCAGAAAAGCTGCAAGAATCAAAATGCAACAATTTTATACATTCTTGAATTATTCAGCAAAAAAATTCACATAAGTCTGAAACAATTATCAAAAATGAGAATAAGACAACATAGATCATTTTTATGTAAAAATAATGAAATCCTTGAAGAATTATAATCTAATCCACAGTTGCCAATAAATTTTAAGGTAAAAAAAATTATTTGGAATAAACTGAAATGTAAAAAGATATAAACGAAAGAAATTTAATATCTTTAATAACTTTTTTGCATCATTTAACACATGGAAAAAACAGAAGTACATCTTCTGTATAGAATACGAAAGAACAGTTCTGAATGAATTTTAAGGTAAATAAATTATTTGGTAAAAAACTAAAATGCAAAAGGATATAAATCAAAGATTTAATTTTTTTTAACAACCTTTTTGCATTATTCGAGCCAATCTTGAGAATGTAGGTAGAACAAAAACATAAGAAACCATGGAAGATTCGCTTGGAATAAGAAAATACATGCAATAAAAAGGAAACAAAGTTGGAAGATTCGCTATAAAATTGCTTTTCGGAAAGAGGAAGGAACTAAAAAGTAACGTACAAATTTTTAAACAAAATTAGATCAAAATTGGGTGGAAATCAAACAAATGGACTGAAATGTGACAAAATTAAAAATTGGCAGTAAGTAAATTTACGATTTGACTAACCTCAGTAAAAGCAATAAATTCCCCTTTTGAGATTGCTTCAGCCAAATGACTCAAAACTCAATTATGCTTGAAAATCAGTAAACTGTATTTTCATGAGAGTAAAAATAGATGTAAACGTGACCATTTTTAACATGAGATATTAATAAGGCATTGTTGTTGACACTCCAAATACTGTTAAAAAGGGGTCAATTTTTTTTCTTTCAAAAATTGTTAAGGAGAGTAAAAATGAAGAAAGTAGCCCCTTAACAAACAAAGATAATTTTACCTTATTACCTATTTAATAAATGAATGTAATTTTACCTTAATAAATATTGCAAGGACCGTAGTATTTTTTTATTCGCATATATCGATTTTTTTAAATCCTAAAGGATAAGCATTTTCGGAGGAATGAGATCGAACAATTTTTTTTTAATCGATATAAATATGCCGAAATTTATAATTACGGAGGCAATGCACCGAAATGATTAATAATTTTTGATATATCATTGTAGAATACATATATAATTAATTACGTGCTACATTCGGTGCAATGATGACAAACTGCTTATTTTAGTTCAGTTTCCCTTGTCGAATAAGTTTTTTTTAAATCTAATTTGAAGGGGCAATCTAGGAATATTGAGGAGTGCGAAATAATATGTTTGTGTCGCCCATTAACAAATTTTCAAAAAGTAGAGTGTTTTTAAAAATGGTCCCCCCTTAACAATAGTTGGAGTGTCAATAACAACACCCGTTAACAAACTAAACCATTTAGTAAATATGAAAACTAATAATAGTGCTCAAAATAAACACGCATCATAAATGGTATAGAACAATCAAATAAAAGGAAGTTTGAATAGTGCTAATAAAGAATATTAACAAACTAAATCATTTAGTAAATATGAAAACAAATGAGTGTGAAAGAATTAAGTTAAGTAAGGGAAAGAAATTAATATTGAAATAGAAACACTTCCTTTAATGCACAATGCAGGACATAAATGACATTTAAAGAGAAACATTGAAAATAACGTTGAAGAATGGAAATAGCAAACTAATTTTAGAATGAGAACACACATAAGCATATTTAATATGGATATATTTAGGCATAAAATAAAAATATAATAACAGTGATCAAAATAAACACGCATCATAAATGGTATAAAACAACCAAATAAAAGGAAGTTTGAATAGTGCTAATAAACAATATTAACAAACTAAACCATTTAGTAAATATGAAAACAAATGAGTGTGAAATAATGTGTGTTAAAATGGTAAAATAATGTTAAAGATAGCATGAAAAGAATTATTAATATGCAAGGTGATTGCACATTTGAATTTGAATAGGAGCGCAAGTTAAAACAAGAAAATAATATTTGAAAATAAATCAAAATGGTTAACAAATTTGATATTAAAGGTAATGTTTTTTTAAAATGGTAAAATAAATGTTAAAGATAACATGAAAATAATTATTAATATGCACGGTGATTGCGCCTTGAATTTGAATAGGAGTGCGCGTCAAAATAGCAAAATAATATTTGAAAATATCTCAAAATGGTTAACAAATTTAATGCTAAACATAATGTTTAAACAAACAGAAATCACATAGAAAAGAAAGACCTAGAACAAAAGAAATTAATATAGAGAGGGTAATTTGGGAATTTTACGGTTGGACCAAATAAAGATTAGTGGGAATAATTATATAGATAGATAGAAGATCATTAGGTTTCTTTTGCTCAACCATAGCTAATTGGCAATTCATGCACTTTAAGATGAATATCCCGACATCCTTCTTCATACCTTCCCATTAATAGGCACGTTTCATGTCGTGATAAATATTATTACCACCGAGATGTATAGTCAACTTCGAGCGATGACACTTTATCCCTCGACCCATCGGCATTGATTCAACCAATTATCCATTCTTTCGAAGACAATCATCTCGGTCGAGTCTGGACACTCTCATATTCTCAATATCAATACCGGTCTCTACTTTGGTAATGATCTCCAACAATTTAGGATCTCCCCTCTGGCTAAAACCGACCCGTTCGATTAAATTAGGTCTGATCGTTAAGCTTGTTAATAATTTTGGCTCTTGCTCACATATGGGCCTGAAGCATAGCCAACAATATACTCCAGTTTCTTTCATTCTACGAACATAGCCGCCAAACTAGCATGTCTCCTACTTAATGCATCAGCGGCCGCATTACCCTTTCCTGAGTTGTATGTGATATTAAAATCAAAGGAAACTAAGAACTCCGATTAACATTGCTTGCAGAGGTTTAAATCTTTCTAGGAGAAAAGATGCTTCAATGACTTATGGTCGGTGAACGGCTCTAATCTTTCTCCCAAGCGATAATGTCTCCATATCTTCAACACGAACGCAATCGCTTCCAATTCAAAATAATGAGTGGGGTACCTCTTCTCGTGATGTTTTAGTTTTCGACTAGCATAAGTGACAACCTTCCCCTAGCATTAACATTGCACCCAACTCGGTACCACAAGCAACTGTGTATACTCTCATCTCCTTATTTCCCTTGGGGATAACTAACACTAGAGCAAACGTCAAATTTTCCTTTAGACTTACAAATGCATGCTCGCATCTTCCATCCTAAATAAAAGCCCAATTCTTCTTAGTCATATCAGTCAATGGTGTTGCTATCTTGGAGAAATTATGGATAAACATTCGGTAGTACCCAGCTAACCCGAAGAAACTCCTCACGTCTTTTGTGTTCTTGGGTTTAGTCCAATCCTGTTTGTTACTACGTTCGCGTGGTTTATGGCAATACGATTTTCTAAAACAACATGTCCTAAGAACATTACTTCTCACCTCCAGAAGCGACACTTAGAAAATTTATCTTTAAGCCATTGTTTCCTCAACACCTCCAATACAATCCTTAAGTGTTCCTTGTGTTCCTCCTCGGTCCATGAGTAGACCAAAATATCATCGACGAACATAAGTACAAACTTATTTAATTGATACCTGAAAATACGATCCATGATTTAAACAGAGTAAGATGGTGAGTTGGTCAATCCAAGCGGCATAACCAACCACTTATAAAAATCATATGGTGTTCAAAATGCTGTTTCAGGCACACTCTCATTCACTGCCCATAGATGATGAAATCCTATCATAAGGTTTAACTGGAAAATATCCGTGCACCATTCAACTGGTTAAACAAATCATCTATTCGTTGAAATGGATACTTGTTCTTCTTTATCACCTTTTTCAACTTGTGGTAGTTTAGACATAAACAAAGGGAATTATCCGTCTTTGTAGCAAAGAGCATTGGTGCTCCCCACTCAGAGATACTCCTTCGATTAAATCCCTTCCTCAAGTGATCACTCTGTTGCACCTCAACCTCTTATTGCTCCTTGGGTACCGTCTGTCGAAGAGGCATTACTACAATTCTGGCATATTTCACTAAATCAACATAGAACTCAATCTCTCTATGTGGTGGAAGTCTGATAACCTCCTCGAATATGTCCGGATACTCATCAGAAATAAGCACAACCAATAACTCACCGTGTGGAATATCTAGAGAATACAAAAAACTAGCCATTACCTCATCACTAGATAGACAACCCAACACCACTCTCCGACCGTCATCTGCTCCGATGGTCACCTAAGACTTCTCAAAGTTCACCACCACCCCGTATCTCTAGAGCCAATCGACTCCAAGGATAATACCAAACCCAGTAAAACCCACAACGAAGCAATCACACACAAAAATGCATCCATGACTCGATAAGACCAACCCATGACAAATCATGAAAGGGCTAGTAGAGCCATCATCCTGGTTTTTCACAACTAGAGGCCGGTCAATAATTTCGGGTTCCAGTCCCAAATTATCTACCAGGTCACTAGATATAAGGAATGGGAGTAGCTGTAGTATCAAACAGAACTCAAATAGGAATATCAAAAACTGAAAGCATACCTTGGACAACGAAACGCTTTTCCTTGTCCGCTGTTGTTGGAAGCATTTGACAAAGAAGGAACCATGTTAATTGCATGCTTTCACCAAATGTTTCTCTCTTGGGTGGTCTGGGCAGTCCATCCGACTATTCCCTTCTTAGTTGCAGTTAAAGCATTTCTTTCCCCCTGCTTACAGTTGTTGGTAAAGTGGCCTTTCCTTCCACACAAATAGCAAGTAACCTCAGACTTAGGTTTCTTCTTTTTTCCATCCTCAGTTGGAAAAGGCTTCCTCTTGTTAGGCCACTTCTCCTTGCCTCCCCCGCTTACCAACAGCTTTGGCTCCTCGTTTGAAGCAATAACAACAGCAACCTCAGTCTTGGACTTGGGTTAGAGACTCTCAATCTTAGATCATTTCCAGCAATAGGCTCAATAGATATGATAAACCTCTCCCCTAAGTAGTCATCCAAACCAGTTATGAACTTCTTGTTCTTATCCTTGGGAGTATCAATGAAAGACATCCAGTACTTCGACATAGCATCGAATTCAGTAATATATTTGGAGATCGTCCTACTACCTTGCTTTAGCTAAGCAAACTTCCTAAACAATTCCAACTTCTAGGCGGCCAGAATGAACTTCTCATAGAAACGAGCCTTGAAGTGATCCCAAGTGAACTAATCCTCAGGTGTAGTAGCTTTAATGGCATTTGCCAGTTCATAGCTCTACCTTGAATCTGACACGAAGCCAACCTCCTCTTCATGGCATCATCGAGTCCAAGGTCCTAAAACATTCTCTCATAGGTATCAATCTAATGCTAAACTTCCATGACTAACTCCACCCAGACTAGTAAAATCCTTATTAAGCTTAGCAAGTTGACCCTAGGCACCTACACTAGTGTACCACCACCTACAACAGCATTGGGAGCAGTTTCTTGAGCATTTCTAAACTTCTCTCTCATGAAAGTAGCAAACATAGTCTGCATATCAGGAGTATTAACATTATTAGCACCCGAGCCTGCTCCTTCCTCCACGCCAGAAGTGTAGTTTTAATAGTGTTCCTTGTATGATGATTCGTCATTCAATATGTGAAGAAGATGATTAAGAATCTTTCGAAGGAATCCTACTTAGCAGTTCATGTGTAGTGCGACTTCACTCTTAAGTATACAGGTAGTACATATAAATACCATTTGAAAACCAAAAACGCGCCCTCGTATAAATACTCTTCACCTGATACCTCCCACTTTGGTTTAACTGCGAAACCTAAGATCTAATACCAACTGTGATGATCGCCCTACACTACTAACACCTAAGTAGTGTGATGTAGTGATGTTCGGCTAATGCAAAGTGATCATCAAGGTTGAAATAAGAAAAGTAATCCAAAAGTTATCGTATATCTCACATCCATGGAACAAAATATAATATCAATATAAGACTGATATAATACATGTGAGATAATACAAGATGAAGCGAATCATAAAGATCAGAGTGATACACCCATATCACAACATAGTATCAAGTAGTCAAATTCAGATACGTCTCCACAATTATGTCTCTACTCAAAATACACTACTATACCCAAAGTAGTGATCAAAATAAGTAGAGATAAGTGTATAAATGAACGTTGTAAATCTTGAAAAAAAAGTATTGAATCTTTACTTGAAATGAGCACAAAAAAAAATCAAAGAATAAATGAATGGTGTAATTCATACTTGTGGAACAATTCAAGTCAAAGTTTTCAAAATAATCAAAAATTGAATTCACTTCCAAATTCAAATGATTTTGATTATAACCCTAGCTAATTCAACTTTGAACTCCAAAATGAATTTTAAATTCAAAATAGAAATGTGAACCACTTTTCAAATGGTTTTGGCAATGAGAACAATTTCAATTGTGGTGCAATTTAAAAAAATTATTCCTAACAATTTCAAATTGAAAATTCCTAAATTAGCAATGTGAATTTGATTTTGTCGAACAAATGAAAGAAGTTCTAGATAATCATATGCATTTATTCTTCGAAACATAAATAAAACAACGTGAGCAACTAAATCAAATTTCACATGTGACGAATCAAATAATAATCCACCTTTTACTAAAATTGACGATTTCAAATAACAGCTTTTGAAATTAAAAATGACAGTCAAAATGAAGTTATTGAAAACACGGTAATTGAGTTGGATTCCAATTCTTTTGAGTGGGAGGAGCCAAATCTCAAATTCGATCTTCATTTTTATGAAAGTAACGGATCAAATAACAACTTTAAATTTTGAAAATGATATATGCAATGAAGTTGTTGAAAGTTCACTGAAGAAAGGCAAATTAGGTGAACACGAATTCTTCTGTCTTTTCAAAGATGAGTCATCGAATTCTAAAGGGGTAGAGTTAAATCACTATTTTGGTTTTAAAATCAATAATCTTGAAGAATTTGTCGATAATGGGACTAAATTTGAAACTGGTGAAAATAAACTTGAACTTCAACCATTTATCATATGAAATAAGAAAACTCACACGATTTTTAATAAAATGACATTCATTTTTCCAAATAAACATTCAACTTTGAAATCATTTACGATTTTTTTTTTGAGCTTATGTTGCGTCTCTCATACCTGAAGAGACAAATGAATTGGCATTTGGAAGAGCGTTTCATTTACTTCTTAGTTGTATTCTTTCCGATATAGTGTAAATAATAAATGTTTCATGTGAATATACACTACAAGAAAATATACAATTAATTGAAAGCAAGGATTGCACGATAATTTAACTTACTATAGTTAAACATGCTAGTCATTATATGGAATAAGCCATAGCTTTGAACAACAAACCATAACTTAATGCAAAGCAATAATTAATGATCCGCTAAAATTTTCGTTAACTATGACTTAATGCAACGCAATAACAAACCATCCGCTAAAAATTTGGCGGTCAATATTTCACCCTTTCCCTCTTAATTTTTGTGCCGCAAAACTTTACTTTTCACTAACTATAATTTCATTTTCTAATTCCCTCCAATTTCACGCTTCCCTCCTCAAATCCACTCTCCACTCAACTATCGTATCGAAACTCGATTCTGGTACCTGATAGCTCGCGTGCGACTGCTTCAAGGGTTTCTTCGACCGAACTCGATTTAGGTATTCAATTGAAAACTCGATTTTTTTATTCTTTAAATCATTGAGAGAACTTTAAATCTGCGAACTAGGTTGTTCTTGGTGACTTCAGTTTTGATGAATTTGATAATGAAAACCTGGTACGGTTGTTGTGCCAAAATTGAACTTTTCATTAATTTTCTTCTTACAGTAACATCTGGTACGGTTGTTGTGCCAAAATTGAATTTGATGAAATGAAAACCTGAATTAGTTGAGTAATTTCGATGGGATAGTAGTAGTCTATGTGTTAGTCTGGCATAATTGTGTTAATTTTGTTGTAAAATAAAGAATTGCTCCATGCAATTAACTATAGAAAGTTATTGTACAAAATCTATAAAATTGATGCTGGAAATGATATTTAGCACAAGCGGTATACGCAACTTAGCTTTTAGGCTAACAGTGCTTGTCTTTTTGGCCTAGTACACGCAACTTAGCTTTTAGGCAAATTTCTGTTTTTATTCTAACGCATTGACGCAGGTTTTCTTGTTTATAGTAAGGTGGGGAACTTCTGGTTTTTCAGGATTTTCTATTTTATTTTGAAGCAAGCTATTTTCAAGTCTTCCCAGATTATTTTGATCAACGAAGTATGTGCTGGCCGATTTATTGGGTTCAATTAATTTTGATAGATGTAAGGTCACATGAAATTTAATGTTTAAATACTTGCAAACTTGTGGGCACATTTCAAGAATAATGCAATACCATCCTTTTTGGGATTTTTGTGGGTATGTGATTAATTTTAAAACACATATCTTGGATGTTCTGACGTTCATATGATATGCGTGCTACGAGCAAAGCTACGTTTGCAAAAAGAAGCCGGTAGAAAGATAAAGGCATCTTATTTATCCATCAACTATTATAATAGTGGACTGGTGATACAAAACTGGATTCTTTTTGAATTATTGGAAGTGATTACTAGTAAGAATATCACTTACACAAAAAGAAATTCAATTTGTGTTTTTATTCTTGTTAAATAGATAGTTACTGTGACAGAAAACACAATGACAGAAATGGCACTACACTAGTTGAATAAGAGGATTAAATTTTGCATTGAAAATTGGAATATCGTTTTCCTTCGGTTTTAGCAGCAATGCTATGCAATGTTAAGTTAAACACTTTTATCTGAATTATTATATTATTGGAAACGTTTGATATAAGAAATGATGCTAAAAATCAAGGGTTTGATGTTCAAAGCGGCGGTGATGCTGGAAATTAGCACAAGCGATGTTGTCCAATATAGGGAATTGTAGGTTGTAAATATTTGGAACAATAGTTTTTTTGTTTTTGTTTTTTTAACTAGAAGTCTACATCAGTGCTTTTTATGATACTTTTACACTTGTACATGATATAAAATTGTACATTGATTTACATATCATCGCACATAAACACAACAAACAATATTCACTCTAATATCATCACACATGCACACAAAAAATCATCTAAAGGTATGATGGGGACATCTATCCAGTCTCTGCTTTACTCTCAACATTGGCGACTTCGCTTCTGTTGAATCCTTCATAGACTTCTGTGGAAGAAAAGGATTGTCAAATTTTGGTAATGGCTTTGCATGAGGAACCATTTCTCTCCTCATTTGCTTGACTTCCTTCTCTTCTTTAATCTTCTTCGTAACCTCATTCTCCTCTCTGAATCTTTTATACATCATTTCCTTCTCCTTCTCCGAATCAGGCTTTGATTTGTGAGACAACACATGGTGTTTTACATCATGTATTTGTCTAGATTATCCTTCCTCCAACTTCTGCCTTTTTATAGCTTGATTCTATTGATGAACACTCTCTATAGCGGTCGGTCTTGCGGTTTCAGTACTGATAATTGTCACTACAACAAAAAGGCTTATTTGTAACTCCCTTATTTTGTTCCTAAATAAAATATTTTGTCTCTAATTTGTATTTGAGACGCATTTAGGACAAAAAAAATTATCTTTAAAATATGGTGTCTAAATAAACAGTAACCAAAAATTTCTGTCTTAAAAATGCTAAAGACTCGAGCTATGGTCTCAACTCCATGTTTGGATGCATGACAATATTGTCTAAATAAACAGTAATCAAAGCATGCATGACAATATGATTTTTTCCACATTTTAGCATACTATTAACCTTTAAATACTGAAACATCTACTGCAAAGATACACGTGTTTGGATGTACATGCATGCTTCTATGCAAGAAATAGGAACATACGATAACACAGATGGGGGAAAATAGCACTCTTCAGCAAGTAACATGTTAACTTGGAAACAAACAAGCAACATGTTCTAGTAAAAATAAATGATATAATGCAAATTCAATAGTATGGCAGAATACTACTTACCATATGTTAACTAGCTTTATAAAGCAAGCTCAAGGTTGTGTCCATCTTCATACAGTTATTCAGTTTTGAAATACCAGTCAACTTGTGAAAGATTTGCAGGAGGCATTGTTAAATTTTTGCCATTAATGGAGCAAAAAAACCAAATATATGGATAAATATTTATATCAAAAACCTTTCCATGTTAAGAAGAATAAAATTATAAACAGTGAAAAACAAGTTGTTATGCTAATTTGTAACTATGTTGCCAGCTCCAAAGGTAGAGGAAATATGTTGGAAACCCAAATAATAGTATGAGTTCACATGTCCACCATTTGCTTTATAAATGCATGGTTCTTCATTCCTTGGACTAGGTTACGAAAATAAGCATGTTTTCAATAGTTAATATTAGCACTTGGTGGTACAGCATATAATATATGTTTGCCCATATCTTACAAAAAATAATATTAATACACCTCAAACTTTGAAACAAGTGAGGCTCATTTATATAATAATACAAATGATGAAACCATTTGGAGATGACACAAAATCAAGTGTGAAGATATATCCAAATTAATTCATAGAACTTAATTATTCTGGTCAAAGACCAATAGCTTGAATGGTAGGATTGTTTGATCGTGGCTCTAGAGATCTTGATTTTGATCCTCTGCGACACCAAATGAGTAATATGCTTAAATAAAGTATTACTCTTTTTATAGGAAAATACTTAAAAAATTCTATTTTGAACTGACAGTTACATTGGAACTCTCTTGCGGCTGTGTACATATATTTGTGCTTCTGCATGTAGACAAGTCAATGGTTACTTCCTTCACACTTCAATTCATTATTTAAAATAAAATAAAAATTCTTGTCCTAGTTTTTTGCATAGTTAGCAGTATTTCATAAAAAATAAAGCATGTTTACATATTGCATGAGTGAAAGTTGTTTTCTTGTACATTTATAATTGTCTATAAAATGTTTCAAACTGGTTCAATAAAGAGTATGCTATTTATTCCACAATTTCCCCATTTCTCGGTTCTTTATCTTATATTAATGGGTTCAAGAAACAACAATCTTTTTTCAACCAACAAGAAGCCTTTTATCGACTATTATAAATTACAAGCAAACAACTTGCATACATATTGTGATCGCACGGGTAAATGTTTTGACATTGAATAAATCACCATATAGCAGAATAAATAAACACAGGCAGAAACATAAACCATATATAAAATTGGTACATCAATCAAATTTTCATTTTCGTAGACGCACCTTGCATTCTAAACTTGGTTGGTAAATTTTGAAGTGGTAAAAGATAAATGAAAAGAAAAAAAATATGATACAAAATAAAAATAAGATATTTTCTCAATATATTTAATACTTTAGTATGATATTAGTGAAAATTATATGCTATGTAGACACTTTTTCTGCACTGACACTGATGATTGGGTTGCTTTACTGGAATTTTTGAATCAAAATTATCAATTTACAGTTGAGAAAAGAGCACATAATTTGTTGCCCTTGTGATTTTGTGTTTTAATTCATTTCTAAATCCAAAAAATAATAGTAATTATTAATTAGCAAGCATACATAAATTTACCATGTAAATAATAATAATGTTTGAGAAAAAGAACTGAAACTAACTAATGAAAGCATATAATATGTAATATATCCTCAAAACTGAGGATTAACTTACCATTTCAGGCTCCACCGTTACTCCATGTTAGGTACTAATTAAGGCTTGATGCCCCTATTATGTTTGCAGATGCTAGTTTGCGATGGTTTTGCCAATTTAGCTACTTCCAAGAACATCCAAACCTCGTTTTGAATTGATAATACTAGAAAGTGTAGCAATTTTATTACCATTGGAAGCTGTAAATTGTAAATCTGCAGCTGACACATGAGTTTCTTCTTACCAAATGTAAGAGATATTCACACAAATTAATCGATGGGCTACTATTAAATTCAATTGAATAACATAAAAAGAATGTAATATGCTAGCTTTCAAGGTGCTGCTAGGCCATTTATAGATCTTATGACCCAAATGACAAATGGAAATACTCATGGATATTTTTCTAATCCGTTATGAATAGTTTTCTAACCCAACAGAAAATTAAGTTCCTTCCAAAACAAAAACCATCATGACCAAAGAAAGAAAATTTTCTAATAGAAATAAAATGTAGGAACAATTGTTCATGTAATAACCCGGAAATCCGAGCCAATTTAAAAATTTTATTTTGGCAATTTTAGTGAATTTTGAATATTTAAAATGAATTATTTTAAATAATAACGACGAGAAATTCATTTGGAATAGATTAGAATGTATATATTTATATAGCTCGACGTTAGAATATAAATATTTTATTTTAAATATAAAAGGAATTGAAAATGGCGCGGTAGTTTGAAAATTCAATTTCAAAGTTCAAATGAATGTACAGGATTCAAAATAAATCGGATTTTAGCAAAACCAAAAATATTAGAATCTATTTGAAAATATCTTTCCAACGAATCCGAAAAATCAAAATTTCATAGCGAGGATAAAAAGTTATGTCCAGTTGAAAATTTAGAATAGTCGCTATGGAATTCTGGCCCTTAAAAATGGAAATTTTGCAAACGACCTCTGTTTTCGACGAAACCACTTTTGTTGGATCCGGGATGTCGAATTATTGCTAGATTCTAAAATTCATAATTTTTCGAATCAATATGTGAGCGTGGCGAAGTAAAACGTGTTTTAACAGTTTCAGTCAATTTCGATCGACTGGAAAATGGTCATTTTTCAAACGGCCTCAGATTTTGACGAAATTAGTTTTGTTAGGACCGTATCGGCAATACAAAGCTAGAAATGTTTTTTCTGTAGTTTTTAGAGTCCGTATGTGACCCCAGTAAATTGAAATGTGCGTTTAAATTGAATATATAAAGATTTATATTTTAAATTCAATGGAAACTGATTGAAACAGCCGAACTGTCCTATGAAACATATCCCATTGTGTTCAGGATGGGGGTAATGGGCTAGGGGCGACAGTCGTTGGGTCTCGTTTGGGGTTAAAAAGGAAAGTCAACATTATGGAGAATAAAATAAAATAAAATAATAAATTATAAAACCCTCTCTTCCTTCAAACCCTTGGTCAAACTAGCCCCCTCAGTGAAAATCGAAAACCCGCCCCTTTTCTTCAAAACCTCCCCCATCGCTCCTCTTTAGGCCCGCCACCGCCCGTAGCATCCAGCGCCGCCACCCTGCCCATGTCGGCCGACCTTCCTCCGCCCTCCACTGGCCTCCACGTGCCCCTCCTCCGCTTCTCCCTCCACCGTTCTCTTCTGAATCGAACCCAAACCCACCGGAGCAGCCACCCTCCGTCGAACCCCAGCACCACCTACGCCGCTACCCACTGGAGAAACCCTCTCCTCCTCCAGCGACGATGGTGAACTCCCATTGCCCCACTCCGCCACCAAATCGAACGAAGGTGATTTTTTTATTTATTTATAAATTCAGTTCTAATTTAAATACATTGTTTTAAATTTGGTTTTTAATATTTATATAGTTTAAAAAGGTTTGATTTTTAATCGCATGAAAAGATTTGATTTGTAATGATATAAAAATTTGATTTTTATATATAAGTTAGCGAATTAAGGATTAGATCTTTATATATATATAAAAGCAACATAATAATGGGATTTTTATTTTTAAAGTAAGAGGTTAAAAATATAATTTTTATATTAAAGAGAAGTTAAAAATACAATTTTTATATTATAGAGAAGTTAAAAATATAATTTTTATATTATAGAGAAGTTAAAAATATAATTTTTATATTATAGAGAAGTTAAAAATATAATTTTTATATAATTATAAAGTAAAAAATACGATTTTTATATACATGAAGTAGCGATAAAAATACGATTTATATATATATATATATGAAGTAGCGATAAAAATTCGATTTTTATATATATGAAGTAGCGATAAAGATTCGATTTTTATATATATGAAGTGGGAATAAAAATATGATTTTTATGTACATGTAGTGATAATAAAAATGTGATTTTTAATATGAACAGCGTGGAGAAGACTGCGTTGGAAGTATGGACAGATCCAGACTATTCTGAATTTCAGAAATAAAACGGCGGAGTGGAACCCTCGGTGAGAACTCCTCACTTTTATTTTCTAGTTGAAATATATACTAGGATGCAGACGGTGCTTAGTAGCACCCGACACCCATCATCCACAGACCATGGACGACTTGTTTGATTTTGTTGTATTGCGAAAATTGATTGTGATGTTGAAATAAAATATATATTCATGTGTTGAAATAAAATATATATTCATGTGTTGAAGTAAAATAAATATTCATTTATAAATCGAAAGATTTGTTTATGTACATCGATTTGACTGATATTGATTGGGACGATAAATTTTACACATCGCTTAACTGCACAAATAAAAATCCGTGTTTGTTAATTTGAAACCCCACACGGGTATTGGGATGATATTTGACATACACTAATCCCGATTGTTTAGTTGTATGTCAATTGATGGGTTGACAGACCGTGTAAGCGTTAATTATTTATATTTAATGCTTATGCAGTTATGTGGTGCACTCTGGATGATGGTTGATTATTTATCGTTGCTATTATATACATGTGTTGTATGGAATCCATATAATTAACATTATATGGTAATTGATTGGGCCTCATTCCAATTTGGAAAATAAGGAATATTATAAAAGAAAATTCATGTGTTGAATAGAATAAAAGTTCATGTGTTGAATAGAAAGAAAATTCATGTGTTGAATAGAAAGAAAATTCATGTGTTGAATAGAAAGAAAATTCATGTGTTGAATAGAATAAAAATTCATGTGTTGAATAGAAAGAAAATTCATGTGTTGGATAGAATAAAAATTCATGTGTTGAATAAAATAAATATTCATGTGTTGAATAAAATAAATATTCATGTGTTGAATAAAAAAATATATTCATGTGTTGGAGAAAATATTCATTTGTTGAATAGAATAACGAAGTTATTGAAATATATAAAGCCGTGTTGGTTAGATAAGCGCCATTTTGACGTGAACGATATTTATATCGATTATATTCATTTTTATAATGAATATAGAAAAGGAAGTGATTTCAAAACATGACGTTTTGAAAATATTATCATTTGTATATCGATGATGTGGAATATTCAATTTTGATTCGAAATTGAATATGAAGTTGAAATCGTTTCGAAAACGAAATTAAAACGATTTATAAAATACGTTTTAAAAGGAAATCGACGAAATATATATAATATATATTATATATAATGGCCTGAATAGAACGCGCCTCGCCGCGGCAGTTCGCGAATTTCGACCATTGACTTCGAATGGACATTACGGAAGATCTGACCGTCGGATTCTCCTAAAACCGGAACCTTTGGGTTCGTATCGAAAAGAGCTTTCTAACGAATATTAGAGAGTTGAAATCTAACGGTTGGATTTGGAGTTATGTCCAAATCAAATTTGGAAAAGGTCGTTGTAAGTGCAGTTCGATGGCCATTGATGGAAATCGACTGTACGGGCCTTGATAAAATTATTAAAAATAGTAATAATTTGTGGAAAATCATAAGAAATGATTCGGAAAGAATTGGAATGAAAAACTCCATATTTGAAAAGATAAAAATCGATTTTTATCGAAATGAACTAGTTTTGAACTAGAATTATAATCCCATTTATTTTTAAAATAAATAAAGTGGATTTGAAATGGTTTTAAAAGTAACCAGAATTTCCAATAATTGAATTGGAATGGATTTGAATCGAAATTGTCTTTGGAATATTTCGATGTTGGATTTCGTGATTATACAGATATGGTTATGGAAGTTTGAAAGATATATTTATATCGTTATTTCCAATACGATATTTGTTGGTCGTAGAATTTGATATTGAATGTAAGCCGATATATTTTCTATTCAGAGCCTTGTATTTAATATCAAATGGGATTTGGATTTGTCGTGAATGGTGTCTTCATTAACACTGTTCTTAAACCCAGTTGAGATAAAGATTAAATCTTTTTATTTAGATTTAATGAAGTATACCAATTAAATGGTATTTAATTGGAATTGAGTTTGAATTGATTTTTGGGTTTATCGTGAACGGTGTTTTAAATAACACTTGTTCTTTAACCCGATAATTAATGGAATGTGATTTTGGGTTTATAGTGAACCGTGTTTTAAAAGACATTGGTTCTTTAACCCAGTTAAAGACAGGATATGATTTCCCATGTTAAACAATCATTGATATTGATTTTTGGGAAGATTAAAACCAAGTGGAGTTTTAATGAATCTTTAATTAGATTGAAATGATCGAGAATGGAGTATCACCAGTTTTGCTCCAGGCGATAGTTAAATCTTTAATTAGATTTGAACGTGAAATGGTAATTGAATTTACCGATAACACCGTGGTGTTTGATATGAAGTATTACCAGTTTTACTTCATGGGATGAATAGGTTGGGATTGGGAAATTAAAACAAATGATTACTTCGGTAAGGTTCGTTAATCCCGACTAGTTTGGATAAACCATAATTTGGTTTGAATTGATATTCAAAGGAAGATTAAAGAATAAATTTGAGGAATCTATCTTTGATAAAATTAATGGGAACCTTTCCCAAAGTATAAGAATAATTGAATAAAAGAATATTCTGAATTGGAATGAGGCGTATGGTGTGTTTGTGTAACACTTGTTTATTATATACGCGAGTTATTCAGAAAGACCGGGTTTATCCCATTCTAAATAACTGATTCGACGATGTGTCGAGGATGAAGACGGTGGTCGAAGACCGGAGGTCTTCACATCGTTTGGATAATTACTGATGATCTTGATTGGGCTGTACACCCAAGAGAAGGGAATCAGTTGGTGATCGTCCAGACGTACTTGGAGATCGATGGATATGCGAGGTACAAGGTGCCTCCGGTTTCGTTCATACCCAGAACGAACTTGTAAATGGACTGTGTGTCTGAAATTGGATTTTATTCTGTGTTGATTGATCTCTATTAAATATACATATGTTTGGTGGCGGAGAATTTATTCTCTTGCTTAACACCCTTCTCTGAGATGTACGAGCTCAGGGGTTTTATATCGATGGACATCAGTCGCATGGAGTGAATTGCCTGTGTGGCATGCCTAAGTGGCAATTGATCAAGACTTCTGTTGAAAAGCAAAGTCTTATGGTTGATGATCAAAGCAACGCCTGTGTGGCATAGCTTTGTGTAACGTTGATTCGCGAGCCTCACACCCCGGTTGTGAACCAGAAACGGGAGAGGACTACAGGGAGGGCATGCATTTCCTTCTAGCTAGGGCGGTGTCAATGACCTACCAGCCCTGACATTTATATTATTTTCACCTGTGTGGTTGTTGGATTGCGAGGCGCCTCGGATATATCGGTGACTATGTGGAGCCGATGGAGTCATTTGGCTCATTTACGCCCCTAAAGGGCGGGGAAACGCAGTGTCCAGAGTTTAAGTTTAATCCACATTGGTGGACCGACCCTGAAGATCCAAGGGTCACTCGAGCTCTGATCCTGAGACATGGGCTAGATTGTCTCGAATTCGGTAGAGGACTATCTTTTGCCTCGGTTCACAGATGGAAACCCAACTTCCAATACGTGACTTTGCGGTTTTGATTGTAGAACCTATATATGGCGACATAGTGGTATGGGGCACTTATGTCGTTTATGATTGATACTTATGATTGAAATTGTTTTGACACTATACACTTATAGTAATAATAAAAGATGAAATTTAGCGTATCAAGCATTCTTGTCTATTACAAGGTAAAAACCCTATCCTCCGGCTTGTGTTGCATTGTGTGATGGGACCTGGGTCTTATAATAGCTTCATTGTTCTTTATTTAGCATTGCGCTGTTGTTTTATGCACTGGTGTTCTTGGGAGGAAACCCGTTCCGTGTTATACGGCGTGGTCCCTTGATTTACCTAACTTTAAAATAAAGATTAATAACTGTTTTAGTTCTCACACCAGTCACATGACTGACCTGGAGTTTATTGTTTTAACCTAAACTCTGGGTGCCCTTATTTTGACACGAGCAGCTAGTAGTTTTGGTTTTGCAGATTTATATTCACAGGATCCTGATTTACAGCTGAAGCGGTATTCGGAAAGCTCTGTATCCGTGTATCTGTTTTCAGTTGTGATTTGTATTGTTTTTCCACTGCGATGTATTTAAATGTAATTTAAACCTCTGATATTTTCTGTGTAATATTTATTTATACTCTATAATATTCTTGTATTCTGATGGAATTATTGTAATTAACAATGAAATGTTCTTCTGTTTGCGTCCTGATGTGGCTTGTTCTCACTTCAATCCGGGCTTTCCTTACCGGGGAAGTTCGGGCTGTTTCAGTTCATGGCTAGGGTTACTGATTTTCTCATGAAATACGTATAATTGACCAATTATTTTGGTTTGATGTTAACAACTAATTCGATGTTACAGTTACCATATTTGGTGAATCTAATAGACCCGTACTAATAATATAATTATAAATTTATCTAAATTTTTTTGAGTTCAACTAATAATCAATAAGAAATTGAATCAAATCAAAAATACTGTGATTGCGATTGGATATTACAAATCAAAATCATATATAATAAATTAAATTGGGGGTAAACTAACCTTTTTCGCCCTTTTGTCAATCTTTTGTCCCATGACGACTAATCTCAGATTTAATTGAGGAAGTTTCTCTATAGGCCAAATGAGGTAGGGAAGAAAACGCGAGAAAATTGAGAGGACACGAAAGATTTACCGTAGGTGGGAAATGAGGAGAAAGTGGGCTTAATTTTATTTAATGTAATTTAACTAGTAATTATTGAGCGGTCGAGATTAAATCTGGTAGAAAGCAGGGATTGAAAGATAAAATAGACACGCGCCAAAGACCCAAGGTGTGTCTCTAGTTTTATTGTTTGAGACAACATAGTTTTGTCTCTAGTTTGTTCACTTCTAGAGACAAAATTTTAATTAGTGTCTAAATGTTGTCTTAAATATGATTTTTTCTTGTAGTGTGTAGTCTTCATCAGTTTTGCAGCGTTCACGAGATGAGTAGTTTTTACAGAACCGCATGTTAACTTATCAGTTAGGTGACTTCATCTGTACAGTTGTTAGAACCTGGACTTGCTTCTGATGTGCATGACTTAAATGATGCAGTCGAGGGTGAATCGGTTACATTGGCCTCGGCTGTGCAGTTGTTAGAACCTGGACTTACTTCTGATCTGCATGACGTAAACGATGCAGTCGAAGGTGACTCAGCTTCTGTGTTGGTTTGTGAAGTAAGGATAGGAAATATGAACGAGGCTTTTTTGTCTGAGTTCTCTTCTTGGTGAACAAAACTAGGATCAGGAAGTTGAATTTCAGGTGCAAATCAGAAAGTAGTCAAAATAGTGTACACATTAAAAAAGTAGTCAAAACAGTGTACCCATTAAAAAAAAATTAAATCAAACAAATTAAATCAACTGTATAAAGGCAAGCCACTAAAAAAATTAACCATGGAACATGCCACCTATCTCAAAACTAAATTATACTTATATCCTTATGTTCCAATCTATAGCAATAATGAATTCCCGCTTGATGTAAACATGTTCCATTAATTAATTTTTACAGTGAGATTCATTAAGTGCATTAATGTTTTACTTTAATTTTATGACATGTAATAATTAAGATGTTCAACATGAACCAATAATTTATAGTAGTTCCATAAAAGAAATTTGCTTGTTGCAATATTGATGAGTATTAAATTATAATTTTAATATAGAAATTTGCTTGTTGAGATATTGTATACGGCGATGGAAAAGGATTGGGTGCATTTACATAGGTAAGATTACACTTTTAACTTAAATTTTAAGTTTGGAATTTATAATAATATATTTTTTTGTCTTTGACTATTTAATTTTTGTTGTAGAACTAGTAGGGATTACGAACAAGGAGCAAGGAATTTTGTGCATGTAGCAAAGAGAAATTAAGGAAATATGGAAAAAAAAATGTGTCCTTGCTTAGATTGTCGAAATCTTACTCGTCAGTATGATGACATTATCCTTGAGCACCTGATTATAAGAGGAACGGATCCTTTATACAAGTGCAGTAAGTGGTATAGTCATGGTGAGCAAGTAAATGTAGCTAAAAAAGTGAAGTTGGATGACACATATGAATTACTTCAAGCCATTCACTTTGAAGATGAAGATTTCGATAATCATACATTTTTCTTTGATGATAAACATAATGATGATGCACAAAAGCGAGCATATGATTTCCTTAAAAATTTGGAAGATGCAAAAACACCACTGTACCCTGATTGCGTAGATCAAATGAAATTATCTGCTATCACTGCATTGTATAATCTTAAATATGCAACTGGATTATCAGATAATGGTTTTGATAAGCTTCTAAGAGTGCAGCAATTGTTATTACCCAAACATAATGTCCTTCCGAAGACTTTATATGAACTGAAGAAGTTCCTTAAAGTATTTGACATGGGATTTGAGAAGATTCACGCCTGCAAAAATGTGATTCTTTGAGATGGAAGATAAATGAGCGAACGAAAGAGATAATGCAAGGTATTCCGGCCAAAGTACTGCGATATTTTCCAATTATTCCAAGATTCAAAAGGATGTTTAGACCCCAACAGATGGCAGAGGATCTACGGTGGCATTTTAGTAATCAAAGCAATGATGATAAAATGTGTCATCCTGTGGATTCTTTGGCATGGAGCATGGTGGATGATAAATGGAAATCATTTTCAAGTGATCCACGTAACCTTCGGCTTGGTCTTGCTACAGATGGTTTCAACCCATTTGACATTAAGAGTTCTAAGCATAGTTGCTGGCCAGTGATGCTTGTGACATATAATCTCTCGCCTATATTGTGCATGAAAAAAGAGGAATATTATGTTAACATTATTGATTCCTGGTCCAAAGCAACTTGGGAATGATATCGATATATATTTAGCTCCTTTGATAGAATATTTGCAACACTAATGGAGTAACGGGGTGGAGATTTATGATGCATTTAGCAAGACAGTTTTTAACTTAAAAGCAATTTTATTATGGACTATAAACGATTTTCCAACGTATGGAAATCTGGCGGGATGTTGTGGGCAAAAATGGTTGTCCATTATGCGGTGTTAATACTCATCATCGATGGCTAAAACATAGTCGAAAAAATATCTATAAGGGACACAGAAGATTCTTGCCTCCATCCAATCTATTAAGAAATCAAAAAGCCTAGTTTGATAACAAAGTGGAGAAAGGTAACAAAGTGGAGAAAGGTAACAAACCGAGAATTCTTATGGGTAGAGATATTTCTGTTATTTTGAGAGATTTTCCAAATGGCTTTGGAAAAATTGAAAATATTGAAAAAGAAAAAGGCAAGAAGATAAAGAAAAGAAAATGCATTTCCTACGAAGAGAATAAAAAGGATCCTACAAAAATAGAGCTATCAAGGTGGAAAAAAAGATCAATTTTTTTTAAATTAGCATATTGGAAGGTTTGTGTTCATAATTTATTTTGTTTCGTAATAATCTAACTGTAACACCCCGTAATTCTATAACATTAAGTTTCGCAAATTAGAGTATAATTAAATTTTAAAATAAGAATCAAGGGAAATGGGTTGCGCCATTGCGTTAGTCTCGAAATCCTGCTTGGAAACGAGTCCGAGTTTTCGGGAAATGGAGTCCGTATGAGGGAGATATGAACCTCCGAAGTTTCAAGGATTTTCAGAACAGAAAAATAGCTCGAATTAGAATTCGAAATTCGAATTCAAATCCCAGCGCAGACTGGGCGGGAATTTTCCCGCCCAGGACTAGGTCGACCTGGGGGTCGACACTATGGTCGACCTCCCACGGACCAGGTCGACCCTATGGTCGACCTGGTGCTGAAACCCAGTTTTGAGCCTGGGTTCATTCTGATGTTTCTGGTCTCGTTTTCAGTCTAGATTCGTCCGCCTAATCCTATATAAATAGCCCCTAGCCCCATTCTCTTTACACCATTTTATTCTCTCCTTATGCTGCCTCTGGAATAATTGAAATAAATAAATTAAAATAAAACACGAAGACTATTCTTGAAGACTACAGCTAGGAATTGCATATTGGAGATTCAAATAAAGTTAAAGCTTCAAGAAGGGAAGCAAAGGCTAATTCAACGGCTTCGAGCAACGTCGCGCGAATCATAGCAAATCACCTCAACGTTATCTTATTATCCTTTTCTAAAACCGATCAATGTAAGTCAGTTACTTTTTAGATTTGAACGCCTAGATCTATTTGTGACATGTAATTAAATGGATATGAGAATATGCCTAATCCTTTCGTTTGAATCGGTACTTGTATATGCCTCTGGATCTGATTCTCGATTATGGCCTAGAACTTATTGTGGCAATATGTCAATGACTATGATTATGGAACTTTTTGCCTAAGACTATGATTATGAAACCGTGGCCTATGAAACTATTGCCTATGACTACAAACATGAAACTATTGTCTATGACTACGAACATAAGACTATGCCTATGACTATGAACATAAGAGTATTGCCTATGACTAAGATTCATAACTATGAGACCATGACTATGACTATTGTGGTTAATTGCCTAGGACTATTTTGTGGTTAATTGCCTAGGACTATTGTGGTTAATTGCCTATGACTATTATGGTTAGTTGCTTATGCCCATAACATTATAGTTATAAATCATGATTGTATACCGAACTGACATTATGTGGGATCAAATCACCTATGTCTCCCTTGATTTTGTTGGATCTCATACTTAGGGTGTAATTTGCTTAGTTTATTCCGGTTCTCTATTATGTACACCAAACCCACTGGATCCATTATCTTTGTATTTGTGTATTTTGGTTCGCTTTTTCATGCCTATTCTCTTATGTCAATTCTCGTGCTTATCCCCTATTCCTTTTGTTAGTTTCATTTCATGAGTACCTAGAAACTTGTGAAATCATGTTATACGTACGACTACGGCGGGGGAATTTGGGCGTAGCTTAATTAAGATGATTTGGCATAACAAATATGTTAGCATAATATGAATTGGCTATAATAGTAAATATTACATGCATATTAGACTTGGGCGTAAAATTGTAAATTGTTAATTGACAGCAAAGTATGTAATTGGCATGTAAGCCAAGTTTGGATATAAACTATAAACTAGAATATTAAATCTAGTTTTGACATGAACTGATCTAATTTGGCATAAACTGCAAGTTGGGTTAATTGATAGGTAAATCAAGATTTGGGCCTAGAATATAGGTATGTTAGTGGGCATGACAAATAAATATGATATAGGCCAAATTTGTTTCAAAGAGTTGTTAGCAATTTACATATAGACAAAAAGGATAAATATGTAAATGTAGGAAAGATGAATATGCCTAACCCGAGGTTAGATTGAGTTACGGTATAAGACTGCCCGGAACCGCCCAGCAAATCCAGCAACCTTAACAATACCTATCTAATATGGGTGGTTAGAGCATTGAGCCCAAAAAGGACCCGAGGTTAGACTGAGTTGCGGTGTAAAACTGCCCGGAACCGACTGGCACATCCAGTGACCGCAACAATATCTGTCTAATGTGAGTGGTTGGTGCTTTAAATGAATAATTTAAAGCTAAGAAATAGTTAAGCTAGAATGGGAGGGTTAAGTCCATAGGAACACTTAACCAACTTAACATGTTAACAAGACAAGACTTGTAGGGGTTAAATAACCGTTATAACATGTTGACTAGACAAGTGGGTGAGGTTAAGAAAAGGTTTAACCGTTATAACATGTTAACTATACTAGAAGGTGGGGTTAAGTAAAATACACTTACCCAATTTAACATGTTAACTAGACTAGAAGGTGGAGTTAAGTAAACTTAGAACACTTAGTCATCATAGTGTAACAAATGAACAAGGTTATGTTAAAACATGAAGGGACAGTACTTAACCATTAGAACATGTGAATTAAATAGATGTTAGGGTTAAGTTAACTAAGGGAACACTTAACCAATACAAGATGAAGGGGTAGGGTTAAGTAATAAGAAATACTTAACCAATATAACTTGATTTGTGGTAGGGTTAAGTCAACATGAACTACTGATAACACTTAACCAGTTTAACATGACAAATGAATGGGTTAAGTTAACTTGAATTAACTAATGACACTTAACCAATCCAACTTGACAAGAAAGAGAACTAAGTAGTAAAGCTTAGTTAAGAGGACTAAGTTGTAAACCTTAGTTAAGAAAACGACGGTTCAGGAAACTAAGTAGTAAACCTTAGTTAAGGGAACTAAGTGGTAAACCTTAGTAGAATACGAGAAGGAGCGAACGTCCATCTGATCTTAAATAAGGCTCCAACGAACTGGGGTACGAAGCACGCGGCTTCGAGGAGACATGAGGGTACTCTTGGTATCCCTCTGTGAGGCTGCAGATGATCCGCCTGGGCTCACATAGGTTAAGGTCTGCGTTAGAAGAACCAAGGGTATGCCTTGGTTGCAATATAAGGCAATCTAAAGACTAGGATGGACCAGCGTGATTCGGCGAAACCAGTAGCCCTGTGATAGCAACTCGTCGTTTACCTACCATCTTGAGTCAATCGAGATACGTGAAGCGGAAAGGCGGAGAATTCCAAAAGACCATATACTTGCTATCTAGTTATGGTTGCGGATGGCCATAGGTTAGTGGGGCATAGGGGGGCCTGCGTATAGTTCTCATTTTTCAAGGTGTGCCTTTCATTAGTTGAGGGAGGGGTCAGGTGGGACCATAGCCACTGGAAAAACATACCTTAGCATCTGCATCGGCAGATATCTGAAAGCTCCCGACCGAGTTCCGTGTTTCTTGATTTGCCCTGCCACGAGACTCGGGTCACACATACGGAGGACATGTGCATCTAGACAGCGATAACGATTCGCGACACATACGTGGGAAAAGTCTAGGAACATATACCGCTCTAGGTAGTGTGTCCTAGACTAGGGGGCATCGTCCGGTAGGTAGCATAATCCCTAGTTGGACCTAGGTCGCGTAAACCCTAAAATCCGAGAAACGTTCAATAGGTAGCATAAACCCCAGTAGCCCGGGGTTGCGAAAACCCTAGTTGGATCTAGAATGCGCTCGATAGAAAACCCTTGGTTAGACCCAGGTAATAAATAATAGATGTACACCTGAAACAACCACAATTGCAGGGATTGGGATCACGTATCTGTTCTTATCAGTTTATACAGATTACTAGTTAGGTGGTGCAGGGATATAGAAATTAGAATAACAAGGTAGTGGCGAAGCAGAGAAAGTATAGAAGTGCGTCCAGTTTATCTTACCTTATCATATCTTGTGCTAACCTTATGATTCCCGTCATCATGGTGTAGTCTTGTATTCAGTTAATGCATGCCATGTTGCTTTTTACCTGTTCACATGCTGAAAGTTACTGAACTTACCAGACTTTATGTCTGACTCTGTTTTCTTTCGCTTTCTTGTCTTCCGTTTCACCCCCCCCCCCTCCAGGTTCGCAGGGAGGGAATATAACTACTTAGCCCAGTTTTCTTTCCAAGATGAAGATTAGTCGAAGTTTTGCTTGGATTCTCTTTTCCATTGCTATGGCGGGCTCACGCTACATTGGGGAATATAAATGTTATTTTATGCTTCTTTATTTTGTAAGACAGATATTCTGGTATTGGAAAATAATTGTTGTACAAACTATTTGATCAATAAAGTAGAGTACTATTTTCCGCTGTTTTAATTTTGTCTATCTTGTAATTTATCTGTATCTTTTACCTATAACTTTCCACCGAAGTTAAGGCATTCCCTTTGTGAGTGACCTTAACGGATGTGGGGTGTTACACTTGGTATCAGAGCTGAAGGTTACCGGATCAGATAAAAGATTTGAAAAAAAAAATGTATTTTCAAAACTGTTTTTAAAGAAGCATTTTTCAAAAGAAAAGTTTTGTTTTAAAGGCATATTCCCCAAAAGCCATACGCACTATCTTCTGATCTTCTGTTTGAATTCTTGTCCCCTTCTTTCTTGAGCCTTCGGGGCTCCTGGCTTTCTGGGAGGTAACCTCATCGCGGCACGGTTCCGTAGGCTTGATAAGACTACGATACCTATCGAAGGGCAAAGTAGTGCCCGACTCCCATCTATAGCCATAGTAGTTTCACCTGCAGCTAGTCTTCTTTCAAGCTTTGAAGGGTTTTCCGTGCGATGGAGGCAGCTTTTGAGAAACTTGTCAATATGATTACACTGGGATGGTAAAGATGAGGATGAGGGAGTTTGGCTAGGGAGCTCAACGCAAGGATGAGAAATTCATGGATATAAACTAGACTCATGAAGAAAGAAGGAATTATAAAACCTAAGACGAGAGGAAGTATCTTTTCCATGGTATAATGGGGCATATAATTAAGGACAAGGGCAAGGACGAGGGACAGGATTTTCAGAAGGGAGAGTGCATGCTTCCATCACCAGAATACCTGAGAGAGAGATAGTAAAAGTCTCTGTTGGAAAAGTTTAGCTTTTCGTTTTAATCAACCAGTTAGTACTCTTTTGATCTTAGTGCTTCGCATTTGTTCATATCTACTTCCATAGTTGAGTCTCTGCACCTTAGTACTTGTATAGTAGAAGATCCCATTAGTGTCTCAAATCCAATTGGTGGTTCGGCCCGTTTACCTTTGGTTTGTAAGGATTTGAGAATAACTATATTAAGTGTTGAGTTCGAGCGTAATGCTTATGTTTTTTGTTCCATGGGCTATGAGTTGATTATAGGCATGGGTTGGTTGGCTAGTAATTCTGAAAGGAGGGTAGTTAGACTTTTGACTTGCCTTGGAAATACCCTCGAGATTCCGTGTAAAGAATCAGTTAGGCTTAGCTAGCTAGAATCGCTTAATGCATTTATCGACGATTTGCAATCCGTTAGGGTAGTCCATGAGTACGCAGATGTTTTTGATTAGGTTAGGAGTTTACCCCTAAAACGCGAGATAGACTTCCGCATATATCCAGTTGACAATGCAAAACCAGTTATCCGATCAACGACAGTTTTGGAAATGAAGGTCAACAAGCTTCGCAATCTGGAAGATTAATTAGATAAGGTACATAATAGTGAAGCTCAAGAAGATGCGACTTAGAAGACTGAAGATTAGATACACGCATCATACCCTTTTTCTTAAGGGTACATCCTTGATCTCTTTTTCTAGGAATTTTATGCATACTTTCTAGCTTTTAAGGTATATCCTCTAGGGCGTATCATCGATCCTTAGGTAGAAACCAATGGATGTAAACATGTATTTGAAACATGTTATGATTGATGGTTGCAAATGGTTGCTCGTGGATGCATATACACACCATAGACGCTAGAACGACTCAGTCACTTTCATATTGCATTAGCATATATGTATTTGCTTAACAGATTTAACTAGATATGTTATAATATGGATATTGCGTATGGATGAATGGCTATGCACACATGTAGTATTTACATAACTAGGGATGCTTGCATACATGATTGGACGCATGGCACAGACATAATTCGCATTAAGGAGGTCAACTGAATCAGTAGACCGCCTGATTTTGCATTAGATAAAGACATGCACACACTATGCATATGAACATGAAAGCATTAGAAATATTTTTAAGGACAATGAATGCCTGTGGTTGAATAGTTGAGTAGATGGGTGATTGGATGGTAGGATACATTCTTCCTAACTTGATGATTTCGGGGACGAAATCCTTTTAAGAGGGGGAGAATGTAACACCCCGTAATTCTATAACATTAAGTTTCGCAAATTAGAGGATAATTAAATCTTAAAATAAGAATCAAGGGAATTGGGTTGCACTATTGCGTTCGTCTCGAAATCCTACTTGGAAACGAGTCCGAGTTTTTAGGAAACGGAGTACGTATGAGGGAGATATGACCCTCCAAAGTTTCAAGGATTTTCAGAACAGAAAAACAGCTCGAATTCGAATTCGAAATTCGAATTCAAACCCCAGCGCAGACTGGGCGGGAATTTTCCCGCCCAGGACTAGGTCGACCTCCCACGGACCAGGTCGACCTTATGGTCGACCTGGTGCTGAAACCCAGTTTTGAGCCTGGGTTCAGTCTGATGTTTCTGGTCTCGTTTTCAGTCTAGATTCGTCCGCCTAATCCTATATAAACAGCCCCCTTACCCCATTCTCTTTACACCATTTTATTCTCTCCTTATGCTGCCTCTAGAATAATTGAAATAAATAAATTAAAATAAAACACGAAGACTATTCTTGAAGACTACAGCTAGGAATTGCATATTGGAGATTCAAATAAAGTTAAAGCTTCAAGAAGGGAAGCAAAGGCTAATTCAACGGCTTCAAGCAACGTTGTGCGAATCATAGCAAATCACCTCAACGTAATCTTATTATCCTTTTCTAAAACCGATCAATGTAAGTCAGTTACTTTTTAGATTTGAATGCCTAGATCTGTTTGTGACATGTAATTAAATGGATATGAGAATATGCCTAATCCTTTCGTTTGAATCGGTGCTTGTATATGCCTCTGGATCTGATTCTCGATTATGGCCTAGAACTTATTGTGGCAATATGTCAATGACTATGATTATGGGACTTTTTGCCTAAGACTATGACTATGAAACTATGGCCCATGAAACTATTGCCTATGACTACCAACATGAAACTATTGCCTATGACTACGAACATAAGACTATGCCTATGACTATGAACATAAGACTATTGCCTATGACTAAGATTCATAACTATGAGACCATGACTATGACTATTGTGGTTAATTGCCTAGGACTATTTTGTGGTTAATTGCCTAGGACTACTGTGGTTAATTTCCTATAACTATTATGGTTAGTTTCTTATGCCCATAACATTATAGTTACAAATCATGATTGTATACCGAACTGGCATTATGTTGGATCAAATCACGTATGTCTCCCTTGATTTTGTTGGATCTCATACTTAGGGTGTAATTTGCTTAGTTTATTCCGGTTCTTTATTATGTACACCAAACCCACTGGATCCATTATCTTTGTATTTGTGTATTTTGGTTCGCTTTTCATGCCTATTCTCTTATGTCAATTCTCGTTCTTATCCCCTGTTCCTTTTGTTAGTTTCATTTCATGAGTACCTAGAAACTTGTGAAATCATGTTATACGTACGACTACGGCGGGGGAATTTGGGCGTAACTTAATTAAGATGATTTGGCATAACAAATATGTTAGCATAATCTGAATTGGCTATAATAATAAATATTACATGCATATTAGACTTGAGCGTAAAATGGTAAATTGTTAATTGACCGCAAAGTATGTAATTGGCATGTAAGCCAAGTTTGGATATAAACTATAAACTAGAATATTAAATCTAGTTTTGACATGAACTGATCTAATTTGGCATAAACTGCAAGTTGGGTTAATTGATAGGTAAATCAAGATTTGGGGCTAGAATATAGGTATGTTAGTGGGCATGACAAATAAATATGATATAGGCCATTTTTTTTTAAAAGAGTTGTTAGCAATATACATATAGACAAAAAGGATAAATATGTAAATCTAGGAAAGACGAATATGCCTAACCCGAGGTTAGATTGAGTTAAGGTATAAGACTGCCCGGAACCGCCCGGCAAATCCAGCAATCGTAACAATACCTATCTAATGTGGGTGGTTAGAGCATTGAGCCCAAAAAGGACCCGAGGTTAGACTGAGTTGCGGTGTAAATCTGCCTGGAACCGACCGGCACATCCAGTGACCGCAACAATATCTGTCTAATGTGAGTGGTTGGTGCTTTAAATGAATAATTTAAAGCTAAGAAATAGTTAAGCTAGAATGGGAGGGTTAAGTCCATAGGAACACTTAACCAACTTAACATGTTAACAAGACAAGACTTGTAGGGGTTAAATAACCGTTATAACATGTTGACTAGACAAGTGGGTGAGGTTAAGAAAAGGTTTAACCGTTATAACATGTTAACTAGACTAGAAGGTGGGGTTAAGTAAAATACACTTTGCTAATTTAACATGTTAACTAGACTAGAAGGTGGATGTAACAACCCAAGGATTTTCGGCCCAAAAAATCGACATAAATACCTTTACTATAACTCATGCCGACCTTCCAAACACCGAAAACACTGGAACATTTATAGAAAGAATTAAGAGGGTGAGATAAGAAATAAAGAAATATTAGAATAGGAGAAGAAGAAAGATCAACACAACACAGAATCAGAGTCTCACATCGCAGCGGAACAAAATATAATACAGAAATAACTTTATTGAGAGCTTTAAAAATACTTACAATTATCAGAGTACAGCACACACCTGGACAGTTATAATAATTTGTCCCATACACAACACACAGCAGAATAGATACTAGGTACAATACGTCTGAACACCTTCAGCTTGTCTCTTCACAACATTCGATAACCTGAACCTGCACACCCGGGCTAACCCGAGCATTTACAAAACACCGGGTCAGTCTGGTGAACCAGAGTGAGTAAAACTCGCACAATATTAAGGTAACGCACCACTTTATTTTAAAGTCAAAATCTTTTAAAAGAAAAGGATAATCGTAAGACCAAATCCACACATAAACACGGACGGTTTTTACCTTACGATAACCCAAACCATTTTTGAAATCAATATCTTTTCTGATATTATAATAATGTCTAAATACAAGTAAATATCAATCTAGTGGAATGCTTGCATCTCACGCTCCACATATATATTATACAAACAAAAACCGCGGGTGCTTATTAGAGATTGGATTCCGATTATGACAAGGTATGGGACCACCTACCGATAGTGTATCTCTAGAGGCGAATACACTGGGTTCAACAAGAACGTCTTGCAACCCGGCCCACACATGACCGACCACTCATTTCACTTGATTGTATCGAATGTATATCACCAACGGTTGGACTCAAACCACCGTTTCCCGAAAAGGGACAACATCGAATATATATTAAAGAAACAAAAGGATTTTCTCTAGATAGGTGATTATACACCCTAATGGGAGCGACCCCCATAGCCATGCTGCCTGCCCGATTTCTGTCATTTTCCGGTTGTGAGGCTTGAGGTTAGAATTTCCTTTACAACACCTAGTCACCATTCACTTTGAATGCCACATCGTCAGCTCCGCCAGATATCACTAATTGACATCCACAAACATACTCTATTTGGGAGCTACCCAGGTATGTTTGAAGAAATCAACGTACGCGATCCCTATGGAAATACTCTGTCAGGCATCCGTCCATACAAGTCATCCAAAAACAGGATGAACCGAAGGTACCCTCCTACCGCACCCTATATAGGAATCACCCCATGGATCAGTAGCGAGAAGTCCTTGCAATCCGTGAATTCCCACCACGACAGAACCACAACACATCTTTGGCTGCAGACCGGAGATTATTAGCAGTTCTTCCGTTTATGAAATTCTATGGTCGTCAATGCTCCATCTCGATCGTCTTTAATATCTTCATGTATTTGTTGGTTGGAATGGTTTTCGAATATAAATTTGATCCCGGTCTTTCCGAACCAACGATCGTATTGGACAGATTTGATAGTCGGTGATTTAACTATCAAAATAAATAGTGATTCAATCATGATAACCCAATGAGTTCACTGGTTCAGTATTCAGCATCACTTGGCCTTTTAATTAAAACAAAATGTAAATTTAAAACTCTTAAATATTTCGAGATTATAAATATAGTTCCTCGCTTCTTTATAAGAATTATACTTTAAACAAGTTCATTTTTTATACTTAGAAAAAAAATCCCATCTCATTTCCATTTTTCTATTTCACTTCCAAACATTTGCCATGTTATTATTTAATAGTGGAAAATCATTTTTATTTATTTCTCGTAAAACGATGTTACGAAATATCATATATTTCATTACTTGAACCAATAATCCACACCAATTCCATTTAGCTATTTTATTCGAATACGGTTTCATAAAACTTCCTTACTTTTTGAAAATCCTTTTATGGGGTATAACCATTATTCCTTAATTCCATAATTAAGAAATTTCTTTACAAAACCCTACTTTTAACTCCGCCACTTTAACCAAACTCCTTTATAAATTCGGATTTTTTTTTACAAACTCTTATGACCCACTTCTTTCACTAAATTCACTTTCACTAATTCCTTTTCAAATCCATTCAATCGTTCCAAACTTTTGAAATCTTATTTTGATTCCCCCTTCTTACTTAATCCCACTATTATGTAACGTTAATTTAAAATTAACGGTATAATACCTCATCGCTTTTTTTATAAATCTTGTTTAATAAATTTTGGTTCAATCTAAACCCTTTTCTGCTCTCAATTCCCTTTTTATTTAATTCGAATATTCAAGTCACATTTATTTAAGTCATCGCTTACATTTCCTTTTTAAAACTTTGTTATAAACTCTCTGGTTTAAAACAAAACTTGTTTGCAAGCTCACTTCAACATTCAATTCGGTTTCATTTAAATTTCGATTTAATTTTAAATAAATATCAATTAAAAAGTAATTCACTCAATTATTATTTATTTAAAATAATAACTTACCTCAATCATTAACTACTTCAGTAGTTAATTTCTTTAAATAGTAAATTCCCTTATATTGTTTCTTAACCCAATAATTATCCAAGCCTACCCATTCGATTTATTTCTTATACTCGTACTTATAAATCTGATTAACATCAGAGTTGACTTTATAAAATTAATCAAATCTTAAATAAAACATTTATTTATTTTCCCTTTTTATAAACTTTTAGTCAAAGTAATATGTTTCAAAATCTACCTCCAGTTATAAAATAATTTTTTTATAACTTCATCTCTGTCGATTTGCCTGACGGTAAATCAACATTTATAACACGATTGATTTTATAGGCCATATGTTGCTAGATAATCAACCAATACCGCCCATTGGTTTAAACGACACGAATGTTGAAATTTCAGTCAACAACCAATACTCAAATCAGTCACTCCATCGGATCAGTTCATATATGATAATATGAAAACAAATCAAATCCAATTTAAATGATAATTTTGATAATATTAAATAACGACCAACGAACAAAACAATTCAATCAGTTTAGATAATTCAAACCATTGAACACGTTTATTTTATAAACGTGACCAACAAGGTAAATTACCTTTATTGGAACCAATCGTTAGAATAACGATTTGGTATTTCACAGAAATTAAACGATGGTTTAATTTCATCAGTTAAATCAACAATAATTATATAACTAGCAAACAGTCAACCATCAGCAAGCAGAGCACACAAAATAAAAACCTAATTTATAAAAATATAAATGGGAAACCGGGTGAGTTTAACTCACTTTGATTTAGTTTGGTCGTAAAATGCTGGTTTTTAATTAAATTAAACAACGTTTAATTTAATTAAAAAAATTCCTTGCTTCCAGTCCGGACGAATCATGCTCCATCTCGAAATTCTCGTTTCTGCGGTTCCAAAGAAGCTGACCGCGTTTAAATCTGTTAATATATGTGTGAGATGTAAATTTATAAAGTAATTTAAGTATTTAGACATGGATTTATACTCAAACTTAAATTTTATTAATTTAAATGGGCCTTTACCTGTTCGGCCCGCCTAACCCCAAACCCACTTCCAATAACAAAACCCTCCCCATCGTTTTATATATATATATACATATGCTTTATGTCAACACTTTCAATTGATACCCTTATGTCCATTCATTGCAGTGGTGAGGGAAACCAGTCGCAGTTTGAAGAAGGACAGAAGGGGACGCAAAAGCAAAGAAAAGATAGAACAGAAGTGGAAGGAGGAGATTTAGTAGTACCTCCCATTATACCAGAATGGCCGCACAATGATGTGTTGCTTTCCTTTGTATTTGTACTTTACAAATAAGCCCAACAACATCCTAAAGGGACGATGAAGCAACTACAAACTCAAGTGGTAACAAAAGTGGTTGTGGAACCTGTTTCGATACACAAACCTTCAGTTTCGTTGTTGCTTCAATTTGCGGTGTTCAGATGTTCATTTAAAGTATTGAAACTGTGACCTGTTTATATATCATGAGATTTAGTAACACATGTTAATACATTGGTTTATTCATGTACGTAAAGTTGATTTTATAAATATGTATGTATAAGTTGATTTTATAAATATATATGTATAAGTTTTTTTTCTTTCTGCATATGTTTGTATTTAATTATTTCGGTTGTCTAGTATAGACTTTAGGGGAAACATATTCATATATTTGATTTCTTTTCTTCCCATTTTGTTTATCAGTTTGTTTTACTGTTTTCTTATAGAAGGACATGGCGTATTTAAAAGAGCAAGACACGCTGACATTAAAATTTAATATGAACTGTTTTGTTTATTCGGGTTTGGCTTAGTACAGACAAGAGAATATATAAATATGTTGTTTTCTTTATATTTTGTATTTGTTCATAATGTACACATCTATTATTTCCCTTCTCTTATGGTTTGAACACTTCCAGTTTTTCTTATTTATGGCGTAAATTTTATATGTTGGAAAAACACGATGCGAATGTATTTGGTACCATAAGGTATGCCGAACCAAACAAAAATATGATTTGTTTATGTTGTACACTAACATTAGGCTGGTTTAAAATTTAAACTTATATAATCTTAATACAACCTAAATTAAATTCAAATTGCTAAATTAATGAAAATAGCTTAATATCATCGTATTAAAACAAGCAGCTAAAATTTCAAAATCCAACATTTAAAATTCAAAAAATCGATTTTTAAATAAGAAAATATATTAAATATCTGACTATAAAAATACGGGTCGTTACATTCCTCCCCCCTTAAAATAATTTCGTCCTCGAAATTGCAAAGGTAAGAAAGAACGGTACAACCCATTAATTTCCAAATCCAGTTAAAATTTAAAATCGAAAACAATTCAATATAGTAAATAAATAATTTCCAAAATCAAGCATGAAGTATTCATTTGCAACACAGGACGGAATTACTCAACTTTAATCCATGTGATTACACTCCAGTTGACTATATTGGAATTTAATTAGAATTCAACTTTTTATTAAACTATCGATGAATTTATATTCAAGCAATCTAACACCAAATCAATACCAATCAACCATCCATGCACAACCAATCTTAATCAAAATAATTGAATTTATGCTCACTTTAATATTTTACTTTGGTTTCACATATTTGAACATCAGTCGGTTAATACCCGATTTATTTCTATTTGATTATTATTAATTCAAATTCCAAATTTAATTTAATTTAATTTGACCAGGTTAAGTTTCAATTCAAATTTTAATCAAATTTGAATTTCATTCACATCAATCAAACACACAAACCAATATCTCGATAATTTGATAAATTATTTCTTTTCTATACAAAAATACACTTTGGCTAAAATTACTTCATTTACCCCCTTTACAAAACAATACTGCATCCATTGACAGTTCAACGCTTCTCAACGCTTGAACCGATCAACAACACAATACAAAACATTTGTATATAAAATTTACAAATACGCTCTCATATATATACTCAATCTCGATCTAGGATATTTCTAACCCAATCTCTATCTAGTTACACCACAGAGCCAAGGTTATTACTAAACCAATAGCTCTGATACCACTGTAACAACCCAAGGATTTTCGGCGCAGAAAATCGACATAAATACCTTTACTATAACTCATGCCGACCTTCCAAACACCGAAAACACTGGAACGTTTATAGAAAGAATTAAGAGGGTGAGATAAGAAAGAAATAAATATTAGAATAGGAGAAGAAGAAAGATCAACACAACACAGATTCAGAGTCTCACATCGCAGCGGAACAAAATATAATACAGAAATAACTTTATTGAGAGCTTTAAAAAAAACTTACAATTATCAGAGTACAACACACACCTGGAAAGTTATAATAATCTGTCCCATACACAACACACAACGGAATAGATACTAGGTACAATACGTCTGAACACCTTCAGCTTGTCTCTTCACAACATGCGATAATCTGAACCTACACACCCGGGCTAACCCGAGCATTTACAAAACACCGGGTCAGTCTGGTGAACCAGAGTGAGTAAAACTCGCACAATATTAAGGTAACACACCACTTTATTTTAAAGTCAAAATCTTTTAAAAGAAAAGGATAATCGTAAGACCAAATCCACACATAAACACGGACGGTTTTTACCTTACGATAACCCAAACCATTTTTGAAATCAATATCTTTTCTGATATTATAATAATGTCTAAATACAAGTAAATATCAATCTAGTGGAACGCTTGCATCTCATGCTCCACATATATATTATACAAACAAAAATCGCGGGTGCTTATTGGAGATTGGATTCCGATTATGACAAGGTATGGGACCACCTGCCGATAGTGTATCTCTAGAGGCGAATACACTGGGTTCAACAAGAACATCTTGCAACCCGGCCCACACATGACCGACCACTCATTTTGCTTGAGTGTATCGAATGTATATCACCAACGGTTGGACTCAAACCACCGTTTCCCGAAAAGGGACAGCATCGAAAATAGATTAAAGAAACAAAAGGATTTTCTCTAGATAGGTGATTATACACCCTAACGGGAGCGACCCACATAGCCTTGCTGCGTGCCCGATTTTTGTCATTTTCCGGTTGTGAGGCTTGAGGTCAGAATTTCCTTTACAACACCTGGTCACCATTCACTTTGAATGCCACATCGTCAGATCCGCTAGATATCACTAATTGACATCCACAAACATACTCTATTTGGGAGCTACCCAGGTACGTTTGAAGAAATCAACGTACGCGATCCCTTTGGAAATACTCTGTCAGGCATCCGTCCATACAAGTCATCCAGGAACAGGATGAACCGAAGGTACCCTCCTACCACATCCTATATAGGAATCACCCTATGGATCAGTAGCGAGAAGTTCTTGCAATCCGTGAATTCCAACCACGACAGAAGCACAGCACATCTTTGGCTGCAGACCGAAGATTATTAGCAGTTCTTCTGTTTATGAAATTCTACGGTCTTCAATGCTCCATCTTGACCGTCTTTAATATCTTCACGTATTTGTTGGTTGGAATGGTTTTCGAATATAAATTCGATCCCGGTCTTTCCGAACCAACGATCGTATTGGACAGATTTGATAGTCGGTGATTTAACTATCAAAATAAATAGTGATTGAATCATGATAACCCAATGAGTTCACTGGTTCAGTATTCAGCATCACTTGGCCTTTTAATTAAAACAAAATGTAAATTTAAAACTCTTAAATATTTCGAGATTATAAATATAGTTCCTCGCTTCTTTATAAGAATTATACTTCAAACAAGTTCATTTTTTATACTTAGAAAAAAAAATCCTATCTCATTTCCATTTTTCTATTTCACTTCCAAACATTTGCCATGTTATTATTTAATAGTGGAAAATCATTTTTATTTATTTCTCGTAAAACGATGTTATGAAATATCATATATTTCATTACTTGAACCAATAATCCACACCAAATCCATTTAGCTATTTTATTCGAATACGGTTTCATGAAACTTCCTTACTTTTTGAAAATCCTTTTCTGGGGTATAACCATTATTCCTTAATTCCATAATTAAGAAATTTCTTTACAAAACCCTACTTTTAACTCCGCCACTTTAACCAAACTCCTTTATAAATTCGGGTTTTTGTTTACAAACTGTTACGACGCACTTCTTTCACTAAATTCACTTTCACTAATTCCTTTTCAAATCCATTCAATCGTTCCAAACTTTTGAAATCTTATTTTGATTCCCCCTTCTTACTTAATCCCACTATTATGTAACGTTAATTTAAAATTAACGGTATAATACCTCATCGCTTTTTTTATAAATCTTGTTTAATAAATTTTGGTTCAATCTAAACCCTTTTCTGCTCTCAATTCCCTTTTTATTTAATTCGAATATTCAAGTCACATTTATTTAAGTCATCGCTTACATTTCCTTTTTAAAACTTTGTTATAAAGTCTCTGTTTAAAACAAAACTTGTTTGCAAGCTCACTTCAACATTCAATTAGGTTTCATTTAAATTTCGATTTACTTTTAAATCAATATCAATTAAAAAGTAATTCACTCAATTATTATTTATTTAAAATAATAACTTACCTCAATCATTAACTACTTCAGTAGTTAATTTCTTTAAATAGTAAATTCCCTTATATTGTTTCTTAACCCAAGAATTATCCAAGCCTACCCATTCGATTTATTTCTTATACTCGTACTTATAAATCCGATTAACATCAGAGTTGACTTTATAAAATTAATCAAATCTTAAATAAAACATTTATTTATTTTCCCTTTTTATAAACTTTTAGTCAAAGTAATATGTTTCAAAATCTACCTCCAGTTATAAAATAATTTTTTTATAACATCATCTCTGTCAATTTGCCTGATGGTAAATCAACATTTATAACACGATTGATTTTATAGGCCATATGTTTCCAGATACTCAACCAATACCGCCCATTGGTTTAAACGACACAGATGTTGAAATTTCAGTCAACAACCAATACTCAAATCAATCACTCCATCAGATCAGTTCATATATGATAATATGAAAACAAATCAAATCCAATTTAACTGATAATTTTGATAATAATAAATAACGACCAAAGAACAAAACAATTCAATCAGTTTAGATAATTCAAACCATTAAACACGTTTATTTTATAAACGTGACCAACAAGGTAAATTACCTTTATTGGAACCCATCATTAGAATAACGATTTGGTATTTCACTAAAATTAAACGACGGTTTAATTTCATCAGTTAAATCAACAATAATTATATAACTAGCAAACAGTCAACCATCAGCAAGCAGAGCACACAAAATAAAACCCAATTTATAAAAATATAAATGGGAAACTGAGTGAGTTTAACTCACTTTGATTTAGTTTGGTCGTAAAATGTTGGTTTTTAATTAAATTAAACAGCGTTTAATTTAATTAAAAAATTCCTTACTTCCAGTCCCGACGAATCATGCTCCATCTCGAAATTCTCATTTCTGCGGTTCCAAAGAAGCTGACCGCGTTTAAATATGTTAATATATGTGTGAGATATAAATTTATAAAGTAATTTAAGTATTTAGACATGGATTTATACTCAAACTTAAATTTTATTAATTTAAATGGGCCTTTACCTGTTCGGCCCGCCTAACCCCAAACCCACTTCCAATAACAAAACCCTCCCCATCGTTTTTTTTTTCTCAAATCACAATTCACCGCCGTTACCAATTTTCTTCCAGGACCGGAACCCTATCGCTTCCCCTAGTTCTCCAGCAAAAACCAAAACCAGTTAAACCTCTTCTCCTACCTTCAATGATCTGCGAAACCTCACTCAATCCTTCCAACTGCCCATCATTCCCACAATCCCGTCGATCCGGCGATGGAGGACCATCTTGATTCGTCGAGAGACCCCATGCTTCCGGATCTGGAACTACTCTCTACTGAAAATCCGTTTCAAACCTTTGAAATCCAAACCGAAGCCTTCATCGCGACGGAATCAGATAAGTGTACTTTCGTAGTTTTAAATTTCGGTTTTGTTTTTGTTTTGATTGTAAAGTGGTTCGAATGGTTCTCTGGTTTCCTGTTGTGTTCATATGGATCTGGTTTGTGTCAAACACCTTGCGTGATACATATATTTATAGTGTTGTAAATTTTAGATCAGATCGACGTCTTTCAAAAGCTATTCTTAGGTACGTCGGCTACTATTAGTCTAGGAGATTTCCCTTTTCCCCTTTTCAGATTTCCCGTACTTTTGATATAAAATTGATATCTGGATGATGGATTTTAGCAGAGATTTTGTTGGGTAAAATATTGGATTTTCTGTATTGTTGATTCGTTCGAATAGGACATTGATCGAACTTGTATGAGTGTAGGTTTGTGGCCTATGAGGCTATACACTTGTTTATTCAAATCAGAGGGATTTGAATCTGTATGTTGTAGATTTTCTGTTTCATTTTGAAGTACATGGCAACAGTTCTTATATGTATTAGTTGTTTAATTCACTTCCTTAGCTTCCATAGCTGTTCGAATAGTCGTTGCTGAGTTGTTAATTAAATTCAGAGATTTGAACCTGTACTATGGATTTTCTTTTCTTTTCTTTTTCTTAGTTGTTCTTGTACTATATCTTTTGTTGTTCCAAGATTGATATATGAATTTGTTTCTAGCAGATTTGCTGTGTAAACATATAGCTGTTTAGCTATATATTTCATATATTTTTAGTTGTGCATTACCTATGTTTTAGCTGTTCATGACTTTGATGTATGAATTGTCTGGTCACTTTTAGCTGTTCCAAATCCACTTTTTAGCTGTAAGGCTGTTCCTTCTATGCTACTACCTATTCTTGTTTAAATTTGAAATGTGTAAATTTATCTAGCTGTGTATAGCTACCCCCTTTTAGCTGTTCAGTTTCACTATTTTTCTTAGCTGTTTTATCAACTCTTGTTACTGTTTCAAAAGAAAACAAGGCGTACAGAAAGAACATGGCATGATGACATTGTAATTTTAAAATGAAATGTTTATATATATATATATACATATGCTTTATGTCAACACTTTCAATTGATACCCTTATATCCATTCATTGCAGTGGTGAGGGAAACCAGTCGCAGTTTAAAGAAGGACAGAAGGGGACGCAAAAGAAAAGAAAAGATAGAACAGAAGTGGAAGGAGGAGATTTAGCAGTACCTCCCATTATACCAGAATGGCCGCACAATGATGTGTTTCTTTCCTTTGTATTTGTACTTTACAAATAAGCCCAACAACATCGAAAGGGATGATGAAGCAACTACAAACTCAAGTGGTAACAAAAGTGGTTGTGGAACCTATTTCGATACACAAACCTTCAGTTTCTCTGTTGCTTCAATTTGCGGCGTTCAGATGTTCATTTAAAGTATTGAAACTGTGACCTGTATATATATCATGAGATTTAGTAACACATGTTATTACATTAGGTTATTCATGTACGTAAAGTTGATTTTATAAATATGTATGTATAAGTTTTTTCTTTCTTTCTGCATATGTTTGTATTTAATTATTTCGGTTGTCTAGTATAGACTTGAGGGGAAACATATTCATATATTTGATTTCTTTTCTTCCCATTTTGTTTATCAGTTTGTTTTACTGTTTTCTTATAGAAGGACATGGCGTATTTAAAAGAGCAAGACATGCTGACATTAAAATTTAATATGAACTATTTTGTTTATTCGGGTTTGGATTAGTACAGACAAGAGAATATATAAATATGTTGTTTTCTTTATATTTTGTATTTGTTCATAATATACACATCTATTATTTCCCTTCTCTTATGGTTTGAACACTTCCAGTTTTTCTTATTTATGGCGTAAACTTTATATGTTGGACAAACACGATGCGAATGTATTTGGTACCATAAGGTATGCCGAACCAAACAAAAATATGATTTGTTTATGTTGTACACTAACATTAGGCTGGTTTAAAATTTAAACTTATATAATCTTAATACAACCTAAATTAAATTCAAATAGCAAAATTAACAAAAATAGATTAATATCATCGTATTAAAACAAGCAGCTAAAATCTCAAAATCCAACATTTAAAATTCAAAAAATTGATTTTTAAATAATAAAATATATTAAATATCTGACTATAAAAATACGGGTCGTTACAGTGGAGTTAAGTAAACTTAGAACACTTAGCCATCATAGTGTGACAAATGAACAAGGTTAAGTTAAAATATGAAGGGACAATACTTAACCATTAGAACATGTGAATTAAACAGATGTTAGGGTTAAGTTAACTAAGGGAACACTTAACCAATACAAGATGAATGGGTGGGGTTAAGTAATAAGAAATACTTAACCAAAATAACTTGATTTGTGGTAGGGTTAAGTCAACATGAACTACTGATAAAACTTAACCCGTTTAACATGACAAATGAATGGGTTAAGTTAACTTGAATTGACTAATGACACTTAACCAATCCAACTTGACGAGAAAGAGAATTAAGTAGTAAACCTTAGTTAAGAGGACTAAGTTGTAAACCTTAGTTAAGAAAACGACGGTTCAGGAAACTAAGTAGTAAACCTTAGTTAAGGGAACTAAGTAGTAAACCTTAGTAGAATACGAGAAGGAGTGAACGTCCATCTGATCTTTAAGAAGGCTCCAACGAACTGGGGTACGAAGCATGCGGCTTCGAGGAGACGTGATGGTACTCTTGGTATCCCTCTGTGAGGCTGCAGATGATCCGCCTGGGCTCACAGAGGTTAAGGTCTAAATTAGAAGAATCAAGGGTATGCCTTGGTTGCAATATAAGGCAACCTAAAGACTAGGATGGACCAGCGTGATTCGGCGAGACCAGTATCCCTGTGATAGTAACTCGTCGTCTACCTACCATCTTGAGTCAATCGAGATACGTGAAGCGGAAAGGCGGAGAACTCCAAAAGACCATATACTTGCTATCTAGTTATGGTTGCGGATGGCCATAGGTTAGTGGGGCATAGGGGGGCCTGCGTATAGTTCTCATTTTTCAAGGTGTGCCTTTCATTAGTTGAGGGAGGGGTCAGGTGGGACCATAGCCACTGGAAAAACAGACCTTAGCATCTACATCGGCAGATATCTGAATGCTCCCGACCGAGTTCCGTGTTTCTTGATTTGCCCTGCCACGAGACTCGGGTCGCACATACGGAGGACATGTGCATCTAGACAGCGACAACGATTCGCGACACATACGTGGGAAAAGTCTAGGAACATATACCGCTCTAGGTAGTGTGTCCTAGACTAGGGGGCATCGTTCGGTAGGTAGCATAATCCCTAGTTGGAACTAGGTCGCATAAACCCTAAAATCCGAGAAACGTTCAATAGGTAGCATAAACCCCAATAGCCCTGGGTAGCGAAAACTCTGGTTGGATCTAGAATGCGCTCGATAGAAAACCCTAGGTTAGACCTAGGTAATAAATAATAGATGTACATCTGAAACAACCACAATTGCGGGGATTGGGATCACGTATCTGTTCTTATTAGTTTATACAGATTACTAGTTAGGTGGTGAAGGGATATAGAAATTAGAATAACAAGGTAATGGTGAAGCAGAGAAAGTATAGAGGTGCATCCAGTTTATCTTACCTTATCATATCTTGTGCTAACCTTATGATTCCCGTCATCATGGTGTAGTCTTGTATTCAGTTAATTCATGCCATGTTGCTTTTTACTTGTTCACATACTGAAGGTTACTGAACTTACCAGACTTTATGTCTGACTCTGTTTTCTTTCGCTTTCTTGTCTTCCGTTGCCCCCCCAGGTTCGCAGGGAGGGAATATTACTACTTAGCCCAGTTTTCATTCCAAGCTGAAGATTAGTCGAAGTTTTGCTTGGATTCTCTTTTCCATTGCTATGGCTGGCTCACGCTACATTGGGGAATATAAATGTTATTTTATGCTTCTTTATTTTGTAAGACAGATATTCTGGTATTGGAAAATAATTGTTGTACAAACTATTTGATCAATAAAGTAAAGTTTTATTTTCCGCTGTTTTAATTTTGTCTGTCTTGTAATTTATCTGTATCTTTTACCTATAACTCTCCACCGAAGTTAAGGCATTCCCTTTGTGAGTGACCTTAACGGATGTGGGGTGTTACACTAACTATAAAATTATATAATATTAAATTGTCATATTAATGATGTTTATAGGAACTTCCACTCCGCCACAATTTAGATGTGATGCATGTTGAGAAAAACGTTGGCGAAAGTTTACTCAGCACAATGTTGCATAATATCAAATCAAAAGATGGTATTAATTCTAGAAAGGATTTAGAGGATTGGGGAATTCGACATGCTTTATATGCAAAACCTCGTGGAAAGAAAACATATCTTCCACCAGCTCCGTATACTTTGTCTAGTTCTGAAAAAAAATATTTTGCAAAAATTGTATGACTTTAAGGGACCAGATGGATACTGCTCAAATTTTAAAAGATGTGTGTCGTTGGAGGATTGCAAAGTTAGTGGATTGAAGTCGCATGATTATCATGTTTTAATGCAACAAATGCTATCAGTTGCAATGAGAGGATTGCTCCCAAAAATGCCAAGGAAAGCAATAACTCGTTTGTGCATATTTTTTAATAAAATATGTCAACGTGTTCTTGATAGAGAGAAGTTGCAACAAATGGATGATGAGATTGTTAAAATTTTATGCGATCTTGAAAGATATTTTCCACCTTCTTTTTTCGACATAATGATACATCTAACAGTTCATCTTAATAAAGAAGATCGATTATGTGGACCAGTTCATTTTCGATGGATGTACCCCTTCGAAGGGTATATGAAAACACTAAAAGACTATGTAAGGAACTATGCACGACCTGAAGGATGCATTGCTGAAAATTATCTCGCAGAGGAATCCATGAGATTCTTTGGTCATTTTCTGTAGAAATCATCAGAACTAGGGGAGAAAGAAGGTAGAAATAAGAGTATGAGAATGATGATGCAATACTCGAAGGACGTCCAATATCAAAATGCAAGACAATTACATTGACAGCTAATGAGAAGGAAGTTGCTCATTTGGCCATGCTAATGAATATGGCTAGAACAGAGCCATATTTAGAGTAAGCACATTTTTTTTAGTCTTAACATATGTATAATTATAAGTGCAACTTAACATCTTTTATATAATGCTAGTTTGCATTTGGAAGAGTTACAAAATTCGGACAAGCGCATGGAAAGAAATGCTACATTGCTATGGAAAACTCATGCAAAAAACTTCGCCAATTGGATTAAAAAATGGGTTAATTAAATATTATAAATTTCATTTATAAGGTTTGAAAATATTATTTTTACTATATTAAGTAGATTGATTTTTTTTTCAGATATATATTAACTCAAGTGAACATGAGGATTTATTAAAATGGATTGCCTATGGTCCAAGTAGCACTGCTTTGTCCTGCACAGGATATATAATTAACGGGTTACGTTTTCACACAAGAGATGTTGAGAAAGAAACTCAGAATTATGGAGTCACTTATGATGCTACTACCATGTGTAGGGCAAGAGCGAAAGATGTCTCTCAAGTTGCAGATGTGGTCACTTATTACGGGGTTTTGACGGACATAATTTTGTTAGACTATCACAAATTTTATATTCCAATTTTCAAGTGTCACTGGGCAAATATCGGAAACGGGGTGAAGGTTGAAGATGGCTTCACTATTGCTAATTTACATCAAAATCAAGTTTCATTTTCAAGGGATCCGTATATCCTTGCATCTCAAGTGAAACAAATTTTTTATTCAAGAGAGAATGACTCCTCTAATTGGTATGTTGTAATCAAGGCACCACCAAGAGGTTTTCATGAATTAGAGACAATCGATTCTATTGAAAACACAAGCAATGTTGTCCAAGATTGTGAAGAAAACGAGATGGATGTCGATTTTTTGGAGGATGATAGCTATGTTAGGAAGGATTGTGAAGGCATATTGGAGAAAAGTTCTAAAAACCATCATTGATTACGCTTGGATCAGAAAGCAATGGCATCATGCTCTGAAGTCAATTTTCCATTGAATTTTATGTGATGTATTTATGAGAATTTAAGAGACCTGGTATTATATATAGAGCTGGTCACTGAAGGTGGATAATTCTTTTTATGATTGGGCCCAATATTTAAAGTTGTTTTTGAAAATATGGATAGTGTAAACCACACTTATTTACATTAGAAAAATGACAGCTTGGCTTCAATAGCAATCTACGGCGTGCAACTGTACACATATCTTGTGCATGTGTTTCCACTGGAAGTTTCGCTGTATAACATGATCACAGGAGTTAACATGAATGATTGCAGTATCACGTGTTAAACGGGAAAGACCTAATTTTTCAGATTAACCAGTGAACAGTTGTGTACAACAAATGTTTTTAGGTTCATAAATTCTGTTTAACATTCATCTAATTCTAATCATTAACCCCAATTACCTCTCATGCATAAATATCATTTGAACTTTACTTATTCCTTGTTGGCAAGCATGAGTTCGATTCCAAACTCATTCAACTTTTTTTTCCTTCTTTGTTAGGGTTATTATTATATTAATGCTAGTTTATTAAATAATTTGGAATTATTGTTTAATTAGACCTGGAAACTAAACTGAAAATTCCTTGTCCTTCTATATTTTGTTCTAAACTTCGTATTTATTTCTCCGGTTGGTTTGTTTGCGAAAGCTTATAATAACTTTTATTGTGTCTGTTTCTGCTTTGATAAGTTCTTGATTACTATAATTCAATACTGTTGATTTATAATTAAGTTAAACAACTATAATTTATTTGCCTGAGCTTGTGAAAAGATGTGCCATATTACTTGAGAAAGAAGTCCTGAGCATTAAAAAAATTGATGATGTTGGCTTTAGTTAGAAGCTGACAGCAAAAATACCACTGAAAAGTACATAGAAGCAGGCAATTTTGCTGTAATTATCCCTGAAACAATTTAAACAAGCAGCTACTTACATTATTCACTAGATCAATTTTTCCAATCCAGATTTTGATTAATAAGTTTTTTTTTACTTGCTGGAACTATAGTTTACAAGCAAAATATTTCATGTACACATCCACTAATCTTTTCTTTTATCTGCAGAAAATGAATAAAATAAAGAGGGCTGCTAAAAAATGGCTAAGAACAATGGATGAGTCCACCACATCCAACGATAATGCAAAAGGCAAGGACAACATGGTGCATAGCAACATTGGCATTGAAGGCAACTCACAAGAAATTGAAAACCAAGGCAACTGAATGGAAGTACATGTTGAGAATAATGATGCCCGAATTCAAGACAGCGCTGAAGCAGTTGACATGAATGAGAATGCTAGAAATGTCAATGAAAATCCAGTTGTGAAGCGCAATGTCAGAGGTCCAACCAAAGTGAAAAGACTTCCATTGAATCTTTCTAGCCATATTGAAGTTGAATTTGATGCGAATGGCAAACCAATTGGAGATGGGTCTGTCAAGTTATCTTCATATCTGGGTCCACTACTAAGGGAATATGTTCCAGTTACGCTTGATAAGTGGAAGAATCTAAGTGACGAACTACAAGTTGCTTTGTGCGATTGCATTCAGGTATATCATCATTTATTGGATAAAATCTTTGGTTATTCGTATATTGTTGGACTGGCATCATTTCAATCCCACCACTTCATTTCGTTGATACATAAATAATTATGGCCATAAGTTTATGTCGTAGAATGCAGAATTGAATAAGTAGTGATGCGATGGCCAAGTGCTAATTTATCACTTTTCTTACAACTGATGCATCAAAGTTTATAAACAAAATAACTTGATTTACCTCAGATCATCTTAACATATGTTTAACTGTTAATTTAGTATTCAAATGTGTTCACGCCTATCTCAAATTTAATTAGCTATGATTTAAGTTAGCCGAACCAAAATCAATAATCTATCAACTATTAGTATTTGATTCACCTTAGAAATTGAGATAGGCGTGATATGAAATTAGTAGCTTTTTTAACCTTCTGGTTTTGTTTGTATTTTTTAATACTCTTGAATACTAAAAATACTTGCAGATTTGTTAAGTTAACCTTCTGGCCTAGTACACGCAACTTTCATTGTTAAGTTTACCTAAGATTTGTTAACATTCATTTGTATTTTTTAAGTTAACCTTCTGGCCTAGTACACGCAACTTTGACTAATGCAATTATTTCATTATAAATTAGAGTATATACTTGCAGATTTGTTAAATGAAATTAGAATTACTATAGCTATATCTTTATAGCTAGCTACTTAAAAATTCACCTTAAAGGTCTACGATGTCCTTTAAAAACTAGAAGACTTGCTTGCTATCTTCAATATATTTGCTTCAGCCATCTCTGGATAGTAGCTAAGGTTGGCTGCAAAACATGTATGGTTATTTGAGTGAATTTGATGCAATCCCCAGAAAATTGGAAGGATATGCAATCCCCGGAAACTTCAGCGACGTTTACTTGTTAGACAAAATTGGAAGGACATGCAATCCTCGGAAACCACTTCTTTTTATTTTGTAGATAAGATGGTGTGTGAATAAAACGATACTTAAGCAAATAAAAAATTGAATTGTGTGTTAACCATATAGGAAGGTGCATGATCCTTACTTCCATAATGACAATCAAATCAGTAGTCATGGCTCCAATTTATTTTTCCTACCAGTCATTTTCTTGCTGGACCAAACAGGTGCAAGTATAATTCACTGCTACAGCAAAAATCAATTAAATCATTCTAAAAGTATCATTGACTCAAATATGACAATCAAATCATTCTAAAAATATAATTCTACCAGTCATCTTCTTTTTTATTCCAGGTGCATCTTTGATTTTTTTTACGAGGATAATATAATATATAGGAGTGTCAATCTATGAAAGGGAAATTTACATGACAAAGGTTCAAATTCTAAAAATGATGGAATAATTATATTTTGCCCAAAAAATTGTTAGGCTATATGAAGAAAATCATACCTGCTACCAAACTAATTTTCTGGTTTTTTGTTAATTAACAGTATTGTTGATCTTGATGGTGACATAACAAAAAAATAAATTATGCATAGCTGAACTTACAGACATCTGTGGTCATAATATATCCATCAACAGCAAGAAGGCAATATGATATGGATAAGTACGTTTAGTGTTCAAGTGATCTAAATCAGTTTTAGATTAAATCAACAGTTGCTTCGTACTATGCAATGGTATAATATGTACTCTACAATATTTTTTAGTAATAAAAGGAACTCATTTTCGAAAAGAAAAATATATATTTGTTATTAGTTTAATTTCGCAATGGTTTAAATTATATAATTTTATGTATCCAAAATTTGAATGGCGTTCATTTTTGCTGTTTTTGAGTGTGTCATGTAAAATGCTTAAATGGATAAACACCTGCATTTAGTTTATATGCTGAGGTATAAACTAAGATACAGCGTATACATTTAATAAGATTCTAGAATGCATTATTTTAGAAATCATGCTTTGATATAATGGAGAAAAGGTTAATTTAAAAAAAAAAATGTGAGGGTCAAAAGTTTAAAGTAAAACAATCACAGATTGATTTATTTAAACAATTAACAAAGGAACCAACAATTTAAACACAAAATAAAAACACAATTGACAGCATAATAGATCCTAACCACTAGCCTTACAATTCAAAGAATGAGATTTACTATATCATCCCCATGCCCCCGTAGATTTTTCCATATTTTCATTTATAGTCAAAAAAATAAAAAGGACACAATTGACAAGCTTATGAAAATATATTAAGTTCATCATCCATATTTAAATAAATAAAAAGGATGTGCTTATAAGAAGTAAAGTAAAAAAGACAACGGCTTTAGAATTTTCTATTTACCTCGCTTAAGCTATTAGATAACGTTGGTAAATAACCAATAATTATATAATTGGAAAAAAATACGACCTTAATGTGTGTGGATGCGCGCGCACACAACAATAATCCACTTCCAAATGATAAACTAAACTCATATGCACATGGCTAGTTGAGCTTGTTGCATATCACATAGACTAAATGAAATAGAGTTGAGCCGATTTGACATTGAGTTTCCAACGTTGGGCAACAATTAAGAGTTAAGAGGTAGGTCATTTTGTCAACTAGTGCATTGGATTCATTCTGCAGCAGTAATTTAATTCTCTTTTGGGCCAAGCCTAGGAAGACAGACAAAAATAGATATCATAACATTTCAAACCAACTTCAAGGCAGCTAAACAGCAGACCTCACTTCATTATGTTTAGTTTCTTTATGCAACTGGTTGTGTGTGTCTGTGTGTATGAGGGTGAGGGGGTGGATGACAAAAATAGGGTGAGCAAAAGCTTAAGCAATCTCTTTCATCTTGTTTACACTGTTTATTTTAGCTATTTGCTTACCTACCGCATTTTTTTAATTTTTTTAAAGAAAATCTGCATTTCATTTTTCATGTTGTCCATGGAATCTATTGTTCGGATTCAACCATATAGATTAACTTGTATATTGTCTAAAATGCTCAAGTATAGTATCATTTTGATGGATTCAATTTTATAGTCAGTTTTATGTAATTAAAACAAAAACTATACATTTCAAGTAAAATAATTTCCAAAAACGTTAAACTTCATGTTTTAGCTTCATGAACCTTGGATTGAATTTCATGACATTGTACATATATATTATTTACTTCCTTAATTCTAGAATATTTCGAATAGTTCAAGCGCCAAAATACTGCAGGTTTGGACATACAAGCAGTAAGTTTGGTACATGGTGAATTGATAATGGCTATCAAAAATAATGCAGGTTTAATTTAGGATATATGTTATAACTAATGGAATAAGCAAAGATTTAATGGAATAGCAAACCTGGAAATTCATAATCACAATTTGAAAAGGCAAGATTTAATTGTGCATTGTAATTTAGGATATATGTTATAACTAATTTGACATATTTTGTCGTCATGTTTGACTTAAAGTTCATATGCCTTTAATTATTGCAGGTTAGATTTAAATTGGATGAGGAATGGAAAAAGGCGTGCATATTTCATCAAATGGGGTGCATCTTTAGAGGTTCACAATCTCGATTAGTTCGCAAAATAGCGGAAGCAAGGAATGAAGAAGAAAGAAATAGGTTGAAACCCGACAACCTAAGCATGGATGAGTGGAAAAAGTTTGTCAAGTCCAAAACGAGTCCAGAGTTTAAGGTAACCATTACACAATGTTGATGAAATGCGAAAACGAAACTTGGTTTTTAATGCATGTTTTCATTTTATTCTTAGAAATTGAGTCGGAAATATCAAGCTATTAGAGACAACCAAATACCACACACAAGTAGTCGTAGAGGAATGGCTCGAATGGTCGATGATTTGGTAAGAGTTACCAATTCATATACATATTATTTATTAGCTAGTTAGCCATTGTGACGTGCTGTAAAAAATATTCTATAAACATAGAAAAAGACGAGTCCTCATCCATCTTCTGCCTGTCGAGCTCAAGTGTGGATCAAATCGCACACACGAAAAAATGGCGAACAGGTAAATTCGATTGCCGCAAATGCTATTGTAAGTACTTTGAAATTTTATTAGATTAAAATATGTTTGTTATTGTGATAGTTCGATTGTGTATAATATGCTTGTATGACAACATGTGTAGGAAAAAATTAAACAAATACAGAGTGAATCAAATTCTAGCTCAACAACTAATTACAAAGACGATGCACTTGCAAAAGTATTGGGATAGGATAGACCAGGACGATTGAGAGCAATGGGAAGGGGTATGACCGACACCAAGGCAATATGGTCACACATAAGGGATAAACAAACGGTCGACATGCAAAATAAAATTTCAGATTAGACGCGATAGTTCGTACGCTTATAAAAAATCAGGTATTTTGGCATTTTTTATTTCATGACATATGTGTATGACTGGGAATTTGTATTAGAATTATTGTGATCAAAGCATTATACTTAAGGCAATTAACAGTAATTACTGCATTGTACATCATAAGAGTCTGAACTATAATTACAGCATTACAGTAATTACCAGTAACCCTGTTTGACAGTAGTTACAGTAATCATTGCATTACAGTAGTGAAAATGGAAAAAAATGATTTAGGACGACACTGAAAACAACGAATGGTAGGATGATGTAAATTAGCTTCAGGCTAATATGCAGAATGACTGAAATTTAAGTAAATGAAGAAAGACATGCAAGAAGAATATTTTTGGTTTTTTCAATGTAGCATGTGTTTTCTTCATTGCACAAGCAAATGTATAGTGGTATACATCATAATTTGTAACTAATTTGGGGTCGGCTAGTCTAACACAATTGATCATTCATTCATGGCCATATAAAATATCACTCGGTTTATAATTAATGAAGAAAATTAGTTATAACAGCTTGTCTTTTCTGGTGGTCTCCTTGGTTTTCTGTTGCTTATGCTTGTTGTGCATGGAATCCTTGGCATGTTATGAGATTATATTTACCTTATGGCAAAGTGCAGGCACAATAGCAGAGTATTTTAGCCTTATGGCAATTGTATGCATATCTTGCCTTATCATTACCGTATTAGAATTATTTCAAATGTGAATAAAGGTATGAAATAACCAGAAAATACCTGCGATGTTAGCAACGAAAACATATTTGGTGAGTACAGAGGCACTCAGTACAGAAACAACCAAACACATTTTCCATATATGTTCACAATGCATCGACCAAAATAAAATATGTCAAGTGGTTTTGATATGGGTCATATGATATTTATCTAATTGCTAAACCATATGATGTTTTTCTACCCAACTGTCCATTTTTTTAACGTACTGTTTTTTTAATTGTTTGACAGAGAAAAGAAAGCCAGGATGAAGCAAATGCGGATCAAGTGGTAAAAATAATTTATAGTAACAGTGTGATATCATTATATTTGGCATTTAATTTCATTATTAATATAATTTGTTTTTGATTAATAATAGAAAAAACATGGTAAACAATATGACACATGTGATTTATTGGATTGGAGTGGGACAGACGAAATTATCGCGGAAGGAAGAGTTGTGCCAAGTAACCCAAAGGAGCTTGTCCAACAAATCCCTTTGGGGTTTGAGGACGAGAAAATTATTGTAGACACTGTGAGAAAACCAGATAGTTTCTTGTGGAGACCTTCACTTTATTCGACACGCATTGGAGATGTTGTTGGTGAGATAGTAGCATGGCCACTTACTAGAGTTGTTATGCGCAACTTCGATAACTTTGAAAAAGAAGATACTGGGGTAATCTTTCATTTTTTTTAATAATTATTTTTTACTTTTCGATGTACAAAAAAAATAATGTTCTTTTTTATTAGAGTAAAAGTAACAACGTAGATCATAAATGCAAATTAATCGATTGGAGTGGGAGTGAAGAATTAGTTGCAGATGGACGACTACAATCGAGTGATCCAAAAGAACTTGTGAATGATCTCCCTCTTGGTCCGGCTGTCGTTGCAGTTTGGATAGATAATTCAAAAATCGAAGATGCTTTTCTATGGAGGCCCACTAAAGGGTTGACAAGAGTTGGAGAAGCCATTGGTACCAAAGTTGCATGGCCTGAATCGAAAGTAGTTATCGAAACAAATAACACAACATCATCAAATAATCATACGAGTAATGTTGGAGTTGTTGAGAAGGTAGGTATCAAACTTTTTTATATGAGATTCAATTACTTTTTCATCGGACAAATTATTGAAGCACATACTGAAATAACCTTTTTGTTTAATTGATAGAGTACAAAATTTATGGAAAAAAGTAAATGCAAGTTAATTGACTGGTCGGGTGAGACGACCCGATTTCCCGTTCTCACGGAAACAAGGTTATCTTTGGAATATAACACAGAAACATATAATAGCAGAACAGAATTAAATAAATACACCAGAATGAACAACAAAATATACTGGATAAAAGTAATTTTCAGAGTTACACAGTATACAGGATCTTACTTAGTACAAATACAGTTCAGCTATACATAAATGTCTACAGCGGAAATAAACAAAATATGTACAATAGGAGCTGAACAGCATAAAAGAAATAAATGATAGAATCCATCTTCAGCTCCAGCTATCCAGAAAGAACCAGCTAAACCTGAATACAAGGCTGCCCGTATAGAAAAAGGGGCACCCGAGTTTGAAAGTGAAACAAACTACGAGTCAGTCATGGGACTGGTATGAGAAATCCACTCAACATATATATAATTGGCTAATCACAGGACCACGCCACTTTCGTGGAACGGGTTTACTCCATTGGATTGCCAGTGCTTTCAAACAAATATTTCTTTTAAACATCGCTATGCTTTTTATAAAAATGAAGCCGTTATAAGACTCAGTTCCCATCACACAATGCAACGCAAACCGGAGGATAGAGTTTTACCTTATAACGGCCAAAATATGATTGATACGAATAAAACAAAGGCATTTGATATTATTGCTAGTGTTAATATGTTTTGAAAACAATTTCAAATCATAACTATCAATCATAGACGGCATTAATGCCCCATACCACTATGTCGCCATATATAGGTATACAATCAAAACCGCTCGATGTCGTTTTTGGAAATTGGATTTCCGTCATGAACCAAGGCAAAAGATAGTCCTTACCGAATTCGAGATGCTCTAGCCCGCCCCTCAGGCAAGCGCGCAGGCAAGCCTTGGATCGTCAGGGCCGGTCCACCGATGTGGATTATTATGCCTGAACAATACGTTTCCACGCCCTTTGGGGCATAAACGAGCCAACGAATGACTCCATCGGACCCGGATCGTCCGATCAAACCGAGGCGCCTCGCAACAGCAACAACCACATAGGTGAAAAGTATATAAATGTCAGGGCTGGTAGGTCACTGACACCACCCTAGCTAGAAAGAAACGCATGCCCTCCCTGAGGTCCTTCTCCCGTTTTAGGTTCATACCGGGGTGTGAGGCTCGCGAATTTACGTTATACACAAAGCTACGCCACACAGGCGGTGCTTTGATCATTTCCACAAGACTTTGCTTTTCAACAGAAGCCCTGATCACTGCATCTTAGCATGCCACACAGGCAGTTCACACCGTGCAACTGATGGCTATCAATCACACAGAACAAATTCCAATGTCGGACACACAGTCCATTTACAAGTCCGTTCTGGGTCTGAACGAAACCGGAGGCACTAAATACCTCGCAAACCCTTCGATTACCACGTACGTCTGGACGATCACCACTCATTATCCATATTTCGGGATGCCTCCCAATCAGGACCTCGGTTACCATCCAAACGAGGTGAAGATCTCCGGTCTTCGACCACCGTCTTTATCTTCGACTTTCAATCGTCGGTCAATTATTTGAAATGAGAATTAACTCGACCTTCTCAAATAATTCACGTATATTTAGAATTTTAATTCAATTTATTTCAATGGTTAAATTATTCGACAACACCAATTTTGTTCTTTAATGTAATTTTCACACCAAACACATTCAACCATCAAAAGCCACACAAATCAAGCAAATTTCAGTTTATTTCCATTCCATATCGCCTATGATATTTTATAACTATTTATCGCTATTTTTATTTATTTTAAAATAGCTAATATATTCAAAACGACGTTTCGGGCCATAACGTGGCCGTGGCGCTATTTTTCATCAGATTTGATTTACACATATCTGAAAATCTAACCGTTGGATCTTCACAAAATTTACATCATTAGAGAGGTCTTTTCAAAACGAATCCAACGGTTCCAGTTTCGGGAAAATCCGACGGTCGGATCTCCCGGTACAATCGTTTGAAGTTTCGATTTCAAAATACGAACTGCAGCGTCGTTATTCGATTAAATATAATTCTATTTATATTTATATATAAATATAATCGATTCTGGTGCTGTTTTTCTTCAAATTTGAATTAAACATTCCAGACAATCCAACCGTTTGATTTTTACAAGGTTGGTGCCGTTGGAAAGATTATTCCAAGGCGAACCCAACGGTTGAGGTTTCGGGAAAATCCAATGGTCGGATTTCCCGTACTAGTCGTTTGAAATCACGGTTTCAAAATACGAACTGCACGGCCTCGTTTCGTTTTAATTTTATTTATATTTATATATTTATATAAATATAGTTCATTCAATGATTTCCATATCGTTTTCACTTCAAATATTTTTCTAACGCCTTAAATTTTGGAAAAATTTCGCCATAACCTCCCCTGCACCGGGAGCATCGGGAAATCGCAAATAGCGTTCCCGGTCCTTCTAATCTCAAAAAGAAAAAGAAAAAGCCAAGCGGCTAGCCAACAGGCTCAAAATCATCACCCAAACAAATCAGTAAATGTGTACCTATTTGTCGGGCACAAAATTTTATTCCTCTTCTCTAGCCCCTTTGCTATAACCTGTTCAATGAATATTGCATGTACATATATATACAGTTCTTATCATTTATCAATTTCGATTCGACTTCATATTTGATTTCTATTTGGTTTAAAAACTCCATTCATTCTAATGTTACATAAACAGGTGCAAATCATTTCATTAGCTAATTAATGAATATTTCATCTCATATGTGTTTATTTTGAACAAGTGGCTATTTTTAACACTTCACATTTCAACGATTTATGCATACAATAAAAATGTGATTTTTATTATCAAACAATTTATTTCAAAATATGAATACCATTCAACACATGAATTTCTAATCAACGAATGAATATCAATTCAACACATGAATGTTTTCTATAGTTTCTATATATAGATAAAAATGTGATTTTTATTATCGAACAATTTATTTCAAAATATGAATACCATTCAACACATGAATTTCTAATCAACGAATGAATATCAATTCAACACATGAATGTTTTCTATAGTTTTTATATATAGATAAAATGTGATTTTTATTATCCAACAATTTATTTCAAAATATGAATACCATTCAACACATGAATTTCTAATCAACGAATGAATATCAATTCAACACATGAATGTTTTCTATAGTTTCTATATATAGATAAAAATGTGATTTTTATTATCAAACAATTTATTTCAAAATATGAATACCATTCAACACATGAATTTCTAATCAACGAATGAATATCAATTCAACACATGAATGTTTTCTATAGTTTCTATATATAGATAAAAATGTGATTTTTATTATCGAACAATTTATTTCAAAATAAGAATACCATTCAACACATGAATTTCTAATCAACGAATGAATATCAATTCAACACATGAATGTTTTCTATAGTTTCTATATATAGATAAAAATGTGATTTTTATTATCAAACAATTTATTTCAAAATATGAATACCATTCAACACATGAATTTCTAATCAACGAATGAATATCAATTCAACACATGAATGTTTTCTATACAATGAATAAATATAGTTTAAGCATATGAAAATAATTCAAACACAAGAATATTATTCAAATTTTCGGCAGCATAACGGCAGGGTAGTTAAACCGGGACCGTCCCTAGTACGGCTCCTCGCTCTACCTTAAAACCTCGCGGTTTTTGACAATGGGGATCATGCATCTAGTTCGCACGCAGGCGACATGTATATATTTATTTCATTTCCACAAACTAATCCTATGTGGTTTCAACCAAATATTTCACAACCACAAATGGGTATTTTTCAACCACAATCAACCAATATCAATCACAAACAATCCCAAACAATCATTCGCTATCAATCAATTTTCACAACAATTTCAACCAATAAATATCGTCCATGGTTTGTGGACGAGGGGCGTGTATATATATATATATATATATATATATATATATATATATAGATATTTATATATAGCAATTCACTTTCATTTTCAACACATATATATAATTTTTAAATCAGAAATCTCACCAATAGCTATCCAACTACGACTCTTCCTTTAGAAATCTTCGCCAATCTCGCCTTTTTGTCGCTTTCGCCCGTATTCTCTACATATGTAAAAATCGAATTTTTACTATGTTATTCAATATATAAAAATCGAATTTTTATTATGCTATTCAATATATAAAAATCGAATTTCAAAAATATAAATTCCGTCTTTTCAAAGATAAAGATTATATCTTTAATATTCCTACGATGTAAAAATTATATTTTTATTACTTCAAAAAATATAATTTTCATATCTTACTTCTTTTAAATTAAAATTAGTTTTAAAACCTTTATAAAATCAGTTTTATCATCTTTTTAAAAATCAGTTTTTACTTCCTATATAAAAAAAAATCAGTTTTAACTTTTACATAATTCAGTTTTTCCTTTTTATTAAAAATCAGTTTTTCTTTTTATTAAAAATCAGTTTTTAATTGCTTTTAAAATCAGTTTTTCTTTTTATTAAAAATCAGTTTTTAATTGCTTTTAAAATCAGTTTTTCTTTTTATTAAAAATCAGTTTTTAATTGCTTTTCAAAATCAGTTTATAAATCTAAAAAAAAAAATCAGTTTATAAATAAAAAAAAACAGTTTATAAATTCTAAAAAAAACAGTAATTAGTTTTTGCAAAACAAAATTAAAATAAAAATAAAATAACCCTAATCGCTCACCTCAGGCTGCGAAGAGGGAGGGAAGAAGGAGGAGGCGTCGATGTGGTATTCGGTGGTGTCGCGGTTGCTCGATGGCGTTCGTCGGCGGCAGGCTTCAGGGGGGCGTCGCGACTTCGAGACGAGGCGGCAGGGTGTTCGAGGGCTTCGGGGTCTTCGATAGTGAGGGCGGCGTCGAGGGGTTCGTCGGCGTCTCGGGGGGGCGGCGGCTCGATGGATTTAGGTCTTTTTTTTTGTTTCTGAATAATGAATCGGGGGGGGCCAATGAAGAAAAGGAGGGAGACAAAATTAAAATATATATTTTTTTATTAATTAATTATTTAATTTTGGTAAAAAGGGTTGACTTTTACATACGACCTCGAAACGAGGCCCACCGCCTGTCGCCCATAGCGTTTTACCCCCATTTCGAACACAATGGGATATGTATCGCAAGCTGATTTGATCGTTACAATCAGTTTCCGTTGAATTTACATTTAAATCACTATATTGAATTTTAAACGTACATTTCAAATTACCGGGGCCACATACTAACTAGAAAAATTCCAGAAAAATATTTTCTAGCTTCGTATTGACGATACGGTCCTAACAAAACTAGTTTCGTCGAATTCTGAGACCGTTTGAAAAATGGCCAATTTCCAGTCGATTAAAATCAACTGAAACTGGTCAAACGCGTTTTCCTATGCCACGCTCACGTATTGATTCGAAAAATTATGAAATTTGAAACCTAACAATAACTTGACCCTGCGGATCCAACAAAAGTGGTTTCGTCGAAATCCGAGGTCATTTGCAAAATGTCCATTTTTAAGGGCCTGAATTCCATAGCGACTATTCAGAATTTTCAACTGGACATATCTTTTGATTCCCGCTATCAAATTTCGATTGGTGGGATTCGTTAGAAAGATATTCACTAACAGATTTAAATATTTTTGGTTTCACTAAAATCCGGATTGTTTTGCACCCGGTACAGTCTGACAAAGTTTGAATTCAATTTTTGAAACTGCCACGCCATTTCAGGCCTTGTTTATAATTATAATTAATTATATTCTTTTTCAATTGTCGATTCAAACTTAGTTTTCATCGCCATTATTTAAAATATTTATTTTAAATATTTAAAATCCATTATTTTAGCCAATTTAAAAATTTTAAATTGGTTCAGATTTTCTGGGTCGTTACAATCTCCCCCACTTAAAACTTTTCGTCCCCGAAAAGGAATAAAGTCGAAAGTGGTTTGATAAATCTACAATCACACAACACAACAACCAATCCAATTGTTTTTAACCTTTTTAACTTTTAAAATATATATCTTTTATATATTCAAAAATTATATTTTTAAAACCAGACTATATATAAATATAATAACAAATACGTTATTTAAAAACATATTACTCTCGACTCGTTCTGAGGCACTTCTGACCCCATCTCTAACGAGTTGTTCTGATTCTGCTATACTCATACTAGGATATTACTGATCCTATCTGTATAGAGTTACCCGTCCTAGAACACTACTGGTTCCATTTCTGACGAGTTCGTTCAAATGTTATATTCCAGAACTAAGCTTAACCAAAGCTCTGATACCACGATGAGACGACCCGATTTCCCGTTCTCACGGAAACAAGGTTATCTTTGGAATATAACACAGAAACATATAATAGCAGAACAGAATTAAATAAATACACCAGAATGAACAACAAAATATACTGGATAAAAGTAATTTTCAGAGTTACACAGTATACAGGATCTTACTTAGTACAAATACAGTTCAGCTATACATAAATGTCTACAGCGGAAATAAACAAAATATGTACAATAGGAGCTGAACAGCATAAAAGAAATAAATGATAGAATCCATCTTCAGCTCCAGCTATCCAGAAAGAACCAGCTAAACCTGAATACAAGGCTGCCCGTGTAGAAAAAGGGGCACCCGAGTTTGAAAGTGAAACAAACTACGAGTCAGTCATGGGACTGGTATGAGAAATCCACTCAACATATATATAATTGGCTAATCACAGGACCACGCCACTTTCGTGGAACGGGTTTACTCCGTTGGATTGCCAGTGCTTTCAAACAAATATTTCTTTTAAACATCGCTATGCTTTTTATAAAAATGAAGCCGTTATAAGACTCGGTTCCCATCACACAATGCAACGCAAACCGGAGGATAGAGTTTTACCTTATAACGGCCAAAATATGATTGATACGAATAAAACAAAGGCATTTGATATTATTGCTAGTGTTAATATGTTTTGAAAACAATTTCAAATCATAACTATCAATCATAGACGGCATTAATGCCCCATACCACTATGTTGCCATATATAGGTATACAATCAAAACCGCACGATGTCGTATTTGGAAATTGGATTTCCGTCATGAACCAAGGCAAAAGATAGACCTTACCGAATTCGAGACGCTCTAGCCCGCCCCTCAAGCAAGCGCGCAGGCAAGCCTTGGATCGTCAGGGCCGGTCCACCGATGTGGATTATTATGCCTGAACAATAGGTTTTCCCGCCCTTTGGGGCGTAAACGAGCCAACGAATGACTCCATCGGACCCGGATCGTCCGATCAAACCGAGGCGCCTCGCAACAGCAACAACCACATAGGTGAAAAGTATATAAATGTCAGGGCTGGTAGGTCACTGACACCACCCTAGCTAGAAAGAAACGCATGCCCTCCCTGAGGTCCTTCTCCCGTTTTAGGTTCATACCGGGGTGTGAGGCTCGCGAATTTACGTTATACACAAAGCTACGCCACATAGGCGGTGCTTTGATCATCTCCACAAGACTTTGCTTTTCAACAGAAGCCCTGATCACTGCATCTTAGCATGCCACACAGGCAATTCACACCGTGCAACTGATGGCTATCAATCACACAGAACAAATTCCAATGTCGGACACACAGTCCATTTACAAGTCCGTTCTGGGTCTGAACGAAACCGGAGGCACTAAATACCTCGCAAACCCTTCGATTACCACGTACGTCTGGACGATCACCACTCATTATCCATATTTCGGGATGCCTCCCAATCAGGACCTCGGTTACCATCCAAATGAGGTGAAGATCTCCGGTCTTCGACCACCGTCTTTATCTTCGACTTTCAATCGTCGGTCAATTATTTGAAATGAGAATTAACTCGGCCTTCTCAAATAATTCACGTATATTTAGAATTTTAATTCAATTTATTTCAACGGTTAAATTATTCGACAACAGCAATTTTGTTCTTTAATGTAATTTTCACACCAAACACATTCAACCATCAAAAGCCACACAAATCAAGCAAATTTCAGTTTATTTCCATTCCATATCGCCTATGATATTTTATAACTATTTATCGCTATTTTTATTTATTTTAAAATAGCTAATATATTCAAAACGACGTTTCGGGCCATAACGTGGCCGTGGCGCTGTTTTTCTTCAGATTTGATTTACACATATCTGAAAATCTAACCGTTGGATCTTCACAAAATTTACATCATTAGAGAGGTCTTTTCAAAACGAATCCAACGGTTCCAGTTTCGGGAAAATCCGACGGTCGGATCTCCCGGTACAATCGTTTGAAGTTTCGATTTCAAAATACGAACTGCAGCGTCGTTATTCGATTAAATATAATTCTATTTATATTTATATATAAATATAATCGATTCTGGCGCTGTTTTTCTTCAAATTTAATTAAACATTCCAGACAATCCAACCGTTGGATTTTTACAAGGTTGGTGCCGTTGGAAAGATTATTCCAAGGCGAACCCAACGGTTGAGGTTTCGGGAAAATCCAATGGTCGGATTTCCCGTACTAGTCATTTGAAATCACGGTTTCAAAATACGAACTGCACGGCCTCGTTTCGTTTTAATTTTATTTATATTTATATATTTATATAAATATAGTTCATTCAATGATTTCCATATCGTTTTCACTTCAAATATTTTTCTAACGCCTTAAATTTTGGAAAAATTTCGCCATAACCTCCCCTGCACCGGGAGCATCGGGAAATCGCAAATAGCGTTCCCGGTCCTTCTAATCTCAAAAAGAAAAAGAAAAAGCCAAGCGGCTAGCCAACAGGCTCAAAATCATCACCCAAACAAATCAGTAAATGTGTACCTATTTGTCGGGCACAAAATTTTATTCCTCTTCTCTAGCCCCTTTGCTATAACCTGTTCAATGAATATTGCATGTACATATATATACAGTTCTTATCATTTATCAATTTCTATTCGACTTCATATTTGATTTCTATTTGGTTTAAAAACTCCATTCATTCTAATGTTACATAAACAGGTGCAAATCATTTCATTAGCTAATTTATGAATATTTCATCTCATATGTGTTTATTTTGAACAAGTGGCTATTTTTAACACTTCACATTTCAACGATTTATGCATACAATAAAAATGTGATTTTTATTATCAAACAATTTATTTCAAAATATGAATACCATTCAACACATGAATTTCTAATCAACGAATGAATATCAATTCAACACATGAATGTTTTCTATAGTTTCTATATATAGATAAAAATGTGATTTTTATTATCAAACAATTTATTTCAAAATATGAATACCATTCAACACATGAATTTCTAATCAACGAATGAATATCAATTCAACACATGAATGTTTTCTATAGTTTTTATATATAGATAAAATGTGATTTTTATTATCCAACAATTTATTTCAAAATATGAATACCATTCAACACATGAATTTCTAATCAACGAATGAATATCAATTCAACACATGAATGTTTTCTATAGTTTCTATATATAGATAAAAATGTGATTTTTATTATCAAACAATTTATTTCAAAATATGAATACCATTCAACACATGAATTTCTAATCAACGAATGAATATCAATTCTACACATGAATGTTTTCTATAGTTTCTATATATAGATAAAAATGTGATTTTTATTTTCGAACAATTTATTTCAAAATAGGAATACCATTCAACACATGAATTTCTAATCAACGAATGAATATCAATTCAACACATGAATGTTTTCTATAGTTTCTATATATAGATAAAATTGTGATTTTTATTATCAAACAATTTATTTCAAAATATGAATACCATTCAACACATGAATTTCTAATCAACGAATGAATATCAATTCAACACATGAATGTTTTCTATACAATGAATAAATATAGTTTAAGCATATGAAAATAATTCAAACACAAGAATATTATTCAAAATTTCGGCAGCATAACGGCAGGGTAGTTAAACCGGGACCGTCCCTAGTATGGCTCCTCGCTCTACCTTAAAACCTCGCGGTTTTTGACAATGGGGATCATGCATCTAGTTCGCACGCAGGCGGCATGTATATATTTATTTCATTTCCACAAACTAATCCTATGTGGTTTCAACCAAATATTTCACAACCACAAATGGGTATTTTTCAACCAAAATCAACCAATATCAATCACAAACAATCCCAAACAATCATTCGCTATCAATCAATTTTCATAACAATTTCAACCAATAAATATCGTCCATGGTTTGTGGACGAGGGGCGTATATATATATATATAGATATTTATATATAGCAATTCACTTTCATTTTCAACACATATATATAATTTTTAAATCAGAAATCTCACCAATAGCTATCCAACTACGACTCTTCCTTTAGAAATCTTCGCCAATCTCGCCTTTTTGTCGCTTTCGCCCGTATTCTCTACATATGTAAAAATCGAATTTTTACTATGTTATTCAATATATAAAAATCGAATTTTTATTATGCTATTCAATATATAAAAATCGAATTTCAAAAATATAAATTCCGTCTTTTCAAAGATAAAGATTATATCTTTAATATTCCTACGATGTAAAAATTATATTTTTATTACTTCAAAAAATATAATTTTCATATCTTACTTCTTTTAAATTAAAATTAGTTTTAAAACCTTTATAAAATCAGTTTTATCATCTTTTTAAAAATCAGTTTTTACTTCCTATATAAAAAAAATCAGTTTTAACTTTTACATAATTCAGTTTTTCCTTTTTATTAAAAATCAGTTTTTCTTTTTATTAAAAATCAGTTTTTAATTGCTTTTAAAATCAGTTTTTCTTTTTATTAAAAATCAGTTTTTAATTGATTTTAAAATCAGTTTTTCTTTTTATTAAAAATCAGTTTTTAATTGCTTTTCAAAATCAGTTTATAAATCTAAAAAAAAAATCAGTTTATAAATAAAAAAAAAACAGTTTATAAATTCTAAAAAAAACAGTAATTAGTTTTTGCAAAACAAAATTAAAATAAAAATAAAATAACCCTAATCGCTCACCTCAGGCTGCGAAGAGGGAGGGAAGAAGGAGGAGGCGTCGATGTGGTATTCGGTGGTGTCGCGGTTGCTCGATGGCGTTCGTCGGCGGCAGGCTTCAGGGGGGCGTCGCGACTTCGAGACGAGGCGGCAGGGTGTTCGAGGGCTTCGGGGTCTTCGATAGTGAGGGCGGCGTCGAGGGGTTCGTCGGCGTCTCGAGGGGGCGGCGGCGGCTCGATGGATTTTGGTTTTCTTTTTTTTTTTGTTTCTGAATAATGAATCGGGGGGGCCAATGAAGAAAAGGAGGGAGAGAAAATTAAAAAATATATTTTTTTATTAATTAATTATTTAATTTTGGTAAAAAGGGTTGACTTTTACATATGACCTCGAAACGAGGCCCACCGCCTGTCGCCCATAGCGTTTTACCCCCATTTCGAACACAATGGGATATGTATCGCAAGCTGATTTGATCGTTACAATCAGTTTCCGTTGAATTTACATTTAAATCACTATATTGAATTTTAAACGTACATTTCAAATTACCGGGGCCACATACTAACTAGAAAAATTCCAGAAAAATATTTTCTAGCTTCGTATTGACGATACGGTCCTAACAAAACTAGTTTCGTCGAATTCTGAGACCGTTTGAAAAATGGCCAATTTCCAGTCGATTAAAATCAACTGAAACTGGTCAAACGCGTTTTCCTATGCCACGCTCACGTATTGATTCGAAAAATTATGAAATTTGAAACCTAACAATAACTTGACCCTGCGGATCCAACAAAAGTGGGTTCGTCGAAATCCGAGGTCATTTGCAAAATGTCCATTTTTAAGGGCCTGAATTCCATAGCGACTATTCAGAATTTTCAACTGGACATATCTTTTGATTCCCGCTATCAAATTTCGATTGGTCGGATTCGTTAGAAAGATATTCACTAACAGATTTAAATATTTTTGGTTTCACTAAAATCCGAATTGTTTTGCACCCGGTACAGTCTGACAAAGTTTGAATTCAATTTTTGAAACTGCCACGCCATTTCAGGCCTTGTTTATAATTATAATTAATTATATTCGTTTTCAATTGTCGATTCAAACTTAGTTTTCATCGCCATTATTTAAAATATTTATTTTAAATATTTAAAATCCATTATTTTAGCCAATTTAAAAATTTTAAATTGGTTCAGATTTTCTGGGTCGTTACATCGGGAAAGAGAGAAATAGTTGCGTTAGGCCGCATATCTTCAACTGATCCAACTTCAATGGTTCATTGTGTCCCTTTGGGTAAAAATGCAGTTAAAGTTTGGGTAGATATTGTCAAAATTCTGAAAGCCCGTCTATGGAGAACAGCATCCGATTTAGACGTCATTGAAGATGCTCTTGGTACTACGATAGCTTGGCCTGCTGCGAACATTATAATGGAATCAATTTCTAGTAAGTATAATTCAAGCTTTGTTTACATACGAGACTTTTATAGAATGCATTGAAACTATCTATTCCTTATTCGAAAAGTCACCTGGTTGTGAATTGTTTCCTATTATGCATTTAAAAAGTTATGGCCCATGTTTCAAAATTGATCATTAACAAGAGCATAGAGGTGATTAACCATGCGTGCACCCTTATTTTTAGGTAATCCAACTATGATATATATAATACATTATGATATTTTGGTGGGTGTGTGTGTGTTCAATAAAATAAAAACCGAAGGCATGGTGCATGTAATTTCTATAACAACTCCTGGTAAACCATGAAGAATATCTGAAATACTCCTAGCATTTGATGGTTTGTGATACATATATAATGAAATGATCCAAAAATAAAAAACTATATAATGATATTCAGTGCACATTGGACAATGGTTTTATCAAAAGAACTTGATGGTTAGTTTATGCATGTAATTATCAACTTTTTTTTTGTAAACTTGAAACTTTTTTGTAAATTATCAATGCCACATAGTTTTCAAGTTTCAGCTAATAATTCTGGTATTATATAACGATATTCCACTATATAATTTTACTTTACAATATTTATAATACATTATGATATTATATAACTTGAGTTTTCAAAGAGGTAAGTGAGGCTGGGTTGTGTGAATGCTAGAAGTGGACTGTGTTGGGAACTTGCAGTTGAATTTGTATTGGGTGAACTGTTGTAGGAGGAAGATGGTTTGATTTGTTTAGGAGATTGACTGCAGGTTATCCGTGTGGAGTATAAATAAGCATTACAAATGGCACATGCATACATATATCTATATTGTATGGTCCTAGAATAAAAAGTCGTGCTTTGCATGCACTGGCCTTGTGCATTGGAATGACATAACCTAGAACGTTATCAAATAAACAAAGTTTGACCATGCAACACGTATGTTTTTGTTTGAGTAGTGCGTATAATTATAATAGTTTCCAAGTGTGAATGTATCCATGCACCGAGTTTAAGTGCATCAGAGCTCATGAAACAATTCTTCCTTCAAGATATTTGTACTGCTCTATCTTGTCATCAATTATCAAAATGTCCAGAAGTTGGAGCCAATGATTATGACAGTAAAGCTTATGAAGATGTAACCATTGTGTTCCCAAATGTTCGAACAAGCAGCTTAGTATCAAAAGCATTGGTTTTGATGGTGGGTTTTAGCTTTTCAGTTTTGTCCTATGATTGAATGTGTAGTAAAACCATGGCCAATTATTATCTTTCAGTTTTATTTTTTGATTAGAGAACACTAGTTATATTTATATTTTATCCAATTGTGTTGTGTTGCAGTAATATTTTATCAAATTGTGTTGTGTTGTAATGTGCTGCATGACTAAGTTATAGTTTCAGGTTATATCCATGTACTTACAGTGCGGTGCTACACCACATTTCTTTAAATTTTTTTACTATGCATTCGATAATTTATTTCATTTTGAAATAGATAATTTGTTTGGTTCTTTTTTTTTCAAATACTGACTAACATCGTATGTTTGTGCTTTTTTTTGACAGGTGGTATATGATGCTTTTTGAGGTTGATACAGGATGTCACTTTTTCTTCTTCAAGTCAATCATTTTGTCGACGTTCATGAATTTTTTTTATTATGTATCCGTTTTGGTTTGCTACGGTCATGTGTATTGTTAATCTTTATCGCAGATATTTACATTTAATTCATGTATGAAATATTATGGATATATATATTTTGTGATTTGGCTTATGTCTCCATTAGTGTATTTGCATTAACGTGATAAATGTGGTTTTTTGAATTGTTCTGATATATTATTAGAATTGAAAATTATAATTTTTGAATGATATAACAGCAAAAATGTACAATAGATTTTTTTTATAGCGTTCTAACTATGCAATAAAAAGAAAAATTGTTATAATCTTGTTATAATATAGCATTGTGCTAGTGCTATACAAAATATTTTACAAGAAGTAAACAGTTTCCATAGCAACAAAACAATGCTATGATAGATAGTAATGAATTTTCTATAGCTGTTCAATGCGTCATAAAAGCTTTATACGATGATTCCATAGCATGTTCAGATGCTGTAATAATATGGCATGTCAACATATTATAGCAAGAAAATTAAGTCATAAAAAGTTCTATAGCCCGCTTCAAAACGCTATAGAAAAGCAGTAGCACTAATATGACCCTGTTTATGATGACAACAAAAGTACGTTTTTCATTGCAAGTTTTACATGCTATAGTATCTACCAGACTTTTAACAACATGTTGATCTATGGCGTTTATAGAATCGCTATAGAAAGTTTTTATAGCGTTTTTAAACGCTATAAAATGGCCTGTTTGTTGTAGTGATAGGTCATGTATTTAATTTTATTTTGCTTTTTTCTCTTTCATTTGGGTTGACTGTGGAGACATAGTCAAAATCATGTGTGGGGGTGAGTTTCACATTACTTTTGTTTTTACATCAGATTTTCTTTTATTTTTTCATTCCAAAAAAATAAAAAAAATTGCATTTTAATTTACTTTTAAATCGGCACGATGAAGTAAACATACGATTTTGGCCGTAAAATTGAAATTTTTGGAAAATAACTTCTCTCAATAGATAACAAAAGAAAAGTTTGAATTGTTAGCAACTTTAGTATAACCGGTATATAGGGAGATTCATAGGTGATGATTATGAGGTGTTTTCTAAATTGTATTCTTCAATTGAAAGAGTGGTTGAATTAAAATTACTTGCGATAAACACTTTTGATCTTTTAAGTTAAGTTGTGCTAAATATTATCGCTTAACTCTCTTTTTTCAAAAAAAAAAAACTGTATGTATATACATTTTTTGTGTTTAAAAATGCTTAGAGTGCTCATCGTTATGTATTCACTCTCACCTAAAATTCCTCGTGGTTATGCATGGATAAATTACATTAACCACTCTAATATGTGGTTTCATTCATTTAAAAGTCCTCAAGTTTATGCATGGTTAGAAATATTGGACAATTTTCTTGGTTTACCTGAGCTATGCATGTATATATAATGTTAATATCAATAACTTTTGTAAATAATAATAAGAGGGAATAACAATTTAAATCCCAGCACGATCTTCACTTATTTGACATAATTGTTTTTTAAAAGGAAATTAAAATACCACTTCACAATCATTGATAGTCGGTTATAGAATTCACTTCGTAATTGCACTAGTTTTCAACTGAAACAACCAGCCAAGCTAGAGGAGATTGTAATGATAACTTTGCTTTTTTAAAAGTTTTACTTAGTAAATGAATGAAACTTCATGCTGATGACCCAAACTTGTATCCAACTTAATCGTGTCAAATTTAAAAGTAAACTATCCAATTGTAAATATTCTTTCGAAAACTTACATTCATCTTGTAAATAAACTTACATTCAGGAAATTTTTGCATTGCATTTTGATTTTGTGGGTAGTATCCGCTGAAAACCCTTAAGAGACAACACCCGTCCTATTGGGATACCCATATGTTTAATGGCTTATTGCATATGCTCAGTGCAATTGTGCTTCCTACGAAAGTGGATTTATCTTATCTTTTTCCTTTATTCGAGGAAAAATAAAAAGATAAGTGTAGGGATATTTGATATGTTTGCAAATGTGCATATTTATACTCACATATTTAGTCTACTTTTATTAAAATAAATGAACAAATTAAGGTATTTTACATGATTAAACCAAGATTTAATTGTTTTTAAATCATCACTCGTTTAGGGGTAAAATGGTCTTTTGTGCATATGCTAATTTTTGATAAAATTTACTTGTGCATTTTAATTGTTTCATTGGTAGGAATTAAGGAGAAAACTTGAAAATGCTTTCATGAAAAACACACATGAAGATATGCATGCACGACGATAAGAGGAAAATAATTCATTTCATGGATAACGGAGGATTCCACCTACACATCTAACCCACTTTCCTTCAGGCTACAAATTATGGGCTAATTCACTAGTTAAAGAGACAAAAGAGCTTCATGCATTTTGAATGAAGAAGACCTGATGATAAGAAGCTTCAACACATGATGAGGGTATTTTGGGTAGTCCTAAAAAAGGAGACTAGGGTTTTGATCATGTATAAATACCCCTTATGTTTCATGTAGAGATTTTTATCTCATTACCTATATGCAAGTGCAACACAAAAGATCAATGGAAATAAAAATGGATTCATAAGCCTCCACTTTCTCTTTTATGCTCTCTTTTGTGTTCATAGCTATTTACATGCTTTCTTTTTATTGCTAGTAGATTAGATTTATTTTCATGCAAGTAGTGTAGTTTTATTTTTATGCAATTAGTTTAGTAGTTAATCTCTTTTCTTTATTGTTTGTTTCTACTTCTTTTGTTGTTTTCAATGTTGAATTCTCTTTATGTTGAATTCTCTTAACACTGATGAGAGGCTAAATCTCTATAATGAATCTCTCTTTAATCCAGAATCTTAACATAATTTGCTTATCCATTCTTTCTTTTTGTGCTTCATGTCATGTTGATGTTTATGATTTTTATGTGTTCATTATTGAGTTTGATAGCCTATGTTGTTCACACAAATAGGCTATGGTTAGTTATATGCTAACTAATTACCTCTTTATCTACATATGATGATGGTGATTAACTGAATGCTGAAATCAAAATTTGATGGCTTATATTTCTAATTAATAATTAATAGGTTATGCTTAAAGTATATTTCACTTTCAACTTGTTGTCAATTTTCATGAGATCCAGTAAAGTGGTTTAGTGGGTATGTTATAGTTTGATGGTTTATTTTGTGCTAATTAATAGCACAAATAGTCCATGCTTATGATAAATTGATAATCATGTAAGGTAACTTCACTAATGACCAAAAGAGAGATCATGATTTCATTTTATGCTAATTCATGTAATTTAGAGAGTAGATTTATTCCTAAGTTATCCTTTAATCTCATAGTTTTCATTAAACTTTTGTAGTTATTAGTTTGTTAGGTTTTGCAATTTTTATCTAGTTAAAACATTCACTCGATTTTTGTTCAATTTGATTAAGTAGAGTTAGAGTTAATTCTTACCCTGTGGATAGACCCATATTCGCCACGCTCTACGATTCGTGCACTAGCGATTTATTTCAATATTCGTGCAAGGGAATTTCTAATTCAATAGAAATTTCTATAGCATCGAACAATATATTATGTGGAAGGCTCATGTTCATCTCTGGATAACTGGTCAAGCAAACCAACCTATCTCTATTTTGCTGATTTAAGAGCACCAAGAGTAATAAAAAAGTAATGCATAGGACCTATAGTGTTCAAGTCTACCTAGTCCAAACATTGACAAGCTATTGAGTCCAAGCAGATCAGATTCTACATCGAAGAAATCAAGTCTATCGATGTGCCTCACCTTAGAAGGTGTATTCCACTCCTTAGCATCGTCCATCCCTTTACACATGTACCCGTAGTGAAGTCCTACTTGGGAGTCAGCTCAATGGTTCCCGTCTGGATCCTTGATGACAACTCCCAGTTTAGACCTTCCTTGCATCTCGGGCTTAGTCTGGTTGTATTGGAGTTCATCTTTCGAAGAACGCGACCGTTGTCATGAAGATACGTCGCACCATACATGCTACATCATACACAATCCCCTTTCCACTTTTTTCCTTGGTTGACCCAACTCCAATTCGACATAGTCAAACCAGGCTTGGTTACCACATCCAGATCGACTTAGTCGATCCGGGCTTGGTCACCGCATATGGATTGACTTAGTCGATCCGAATTTGTTGACCTAGATCCTGATCGATTATAATGATCTGGACTCAGGCACTTGATTGAGTCGAGATCTGGTTCGACCATCAAACTGGGAGCACTTCCCTCCGCGCCCTTTTGCCAATTTCCATCTTCTTCCTCTTCGCCAAATTGGAGCTCTTTCCTTATGCTGAACCGGATTTGAAGACGCTATAGCTTCGTCTCTCGAACTACAAATGACTTGAAACTTGGCTTAAGGCCTCTTGGGACCTTGCTTGTCATCCCCACAAAGTATCATGCCAATCCCAGTCATGTCGATTAGGCTCTATGGCCGAACCGGAATTTGCTACATGTTTTTCCATCATATTTCACCATTGGTCGGCGTTTGTATCCATTCTATCATTGCTAGGCAATATACTAACATGCAAAACATTCTCAAACAACATTTAGATCAACAAAGCACGATAAACTACCTAAAATGCATGTTCGTATAACAATCCTCAACCATTCCATAAATTCCAGGTTTCACAAATCTTATCTAAATCATCCAAAACTTACATATATGTCATTATATGATTAATAATGATTTATACGTATTTTTCTGTAGTTTTATAAGTTGTTTACAATTCTGTTCAGTTAATGCTCTGTTATTACCCCATTATAACCCCGCTGTATCCTGCAGCGGATTTCCACCGCTATACTTTTCCAAAATATCCTTTGATATAGCCTCTCCGCTTTAATCCCCGCTATATTCTGCTATTCCTGATATTTCCAATTATTTCCGCTATATTATGATATTCTCGCTATATCTTTGATGAAAGAAACAAACTAAAAATGACATATATGCACTATAAAAATCATGAAGTTAGGTTTATTTAATTGAATTTTTCAATATATATTTTTAGAAACAAAAATACTCCATATTCTGTAAAATTTAACTAAGTTAAATAACAATTTGCGTTTATTTACAGATATTTGCATATTTTTTGTCTAAAACTAAGAATGTGCTCATTATAGTTAAAACTAAGTGTTAATTTTTCATTCAATTGTCATTTTTACAAATGTAAAAACATTACGAACAAGTTACATGTGTTATTTTAGAGTCATCCGCTATACACCTGTTATTTCTTTGCCTTATCCCCACTATGACTTTTTAGACCTCCGCCGCATTGGATCCACTAAGCGCTTTAACTACAGAGGTTTACATGCTAATCTACCCTTAATAGTAAGTAAGAATACTATTTACTTGCCTTAATCACCTGAAATGTCTTAAATCCAAGTTGGAGAAGATTTGGCTCATATTCCAATGTATTGCAGTAGCTTTAGACTTTATTTGATGTTGATTTGATTTTATTTTCACTTAATATGGTGGTTTGTCTAAATAAGGTAAGGATTAGAGAGTTTTTGGCAGAGGGAAGTCATTAAAGGGTGTAGGGCCTTATATTAGGAGTTGTGAAATGATAGGAGAATGTTCTCCTATTCATTTCAGCCCCCACAACTTGCAAATTTCGAAATGGGTATTGGACATATCCACTAATGGCACATTTAAGCCCATTAGAGCTTCTTAATCCCCTCCAAACCTTATTTCAGCCATTCCCCCGAATGGAAATTCTATTTTCTTAATCTACCACTCTATGGAATGGGAAACCATCATCCGAACACAATGGGAAGTTCGAGCATTGCTCGAACTTAATTCGCTTGGAGAGATGCTAGGTGCCACGGGGTGGCACATTTGAGAGAGAAACTTGGATGTAGAAGAGTATCAGTGAGAGGTTGGTGTTCTATCTTCATGGTAAGTACTTGTTTTCACTCCCGAGTACATTGTCTTTTGGTAAGACTGGTTTAGGAGTTGGATGTTTCAACACTTCATTGACGGGTGGGGGCTATGCCTGAACTCGTTAGTGAAGTGCAATGGGCGGTGGCTATGCCGGAGTTCATTGGGGAAACATTCAAGCTTTCTTGATTGAAGATAGAAGGAAATGCTTGGGTGCATTGGAGTTTGTGATGTAGACGGATATAGTATCGAGGTGGAGTGTTGAAGTATGCGATACTATGTGTTAGATCTAGAGGATATTTTGGATCTGGAGGATATTTTGGATCTAGAGGATATTTTGGATCTAGAGGATATTTTGGATCTAGAGGATATTTTGGAGGAAATTTTGGGAATTTCCATATACTTCTCTATGCCTATATAAGCTACATCGAATACAAAAGGAGGTGGATCACAAATCAAGAGATTAGATCTAAGATTATTCTAATTAGGGTTTAGGCAATCCTAATCTTCTTCAATTCCTTTCTCCACAAAATCAATTTTTTCTAGTAAATTTGATCATTGTAATCAATCTCTTGTACTCTTCTATTGATATTAATAAAGGTTTCTCTCTCAAAGTGGACGTACACTGACAAGACATCGGTGGAACCACAATAAATCCCTGTGTGATTTAGTTTCTCGTTATTGCTCTATTATTTCCACTGTTTGGTGATTGTGATTGGCTTGGATAAGATTGAGATTGTTCGATTGGTTGTTTTTGCACTATTACCACGATCTCGTTTTCCGCGGCGTTGGGGATTTTTGATTTAAGCGGTTTTGAATCAAAATTTCTCCACAACATTTGGTATCAGAGCATTGGTGTTGGTAGATAGTTGTAGAAATGCCGGAATCAGGTTCAAATAATCCATCAACAGGTGGTCCAAGTGATGTAGCTCCTTATGTACGTGGGTCGTATGCAGCTGCTGGTTCACAATTGGTTATCGACAAGTGGAATGGCAATAATGATTTCGAAAAGTGGCAATGGAAGATGAAAGTGGTTCTTAGGTGGAATCGGGTACATCGGGTGGTGTTTGATACACATTTATTGCCAGAGGACATCTCAGATGTAGAGAGAGAAGAAATGGAAGAGTGGGCATTCACTACACTTCAACTTGCCATGGGGGAGAATGTTATTTCCGAAATTAGTGGTGAGACGACTGCTAAAGGTATTTGGAACAAGTTGGAGGAGTTGTATATGAAGAAGTCACTCACAAATCGACTGATCTTGTTGCGTACTTTCTTTACCTACAAGATGAAGGAAGGAACTTCGCTAAAGGCGCACTTAAATGTGTTTGATGATTTGCTAATGAAAATGAAGGCGGTAGATTTGAAGATTGAGGAGGAGCAGAAGGCGATGATATTGCTATGTTCGTTGCCTGAACGCTATACTGAGTTCTCAAATAGTTTGATCTATGGCCGGAACACATTGACTCTAAATGATGTTAAGACGGGTCTTCTTAGTGAGGAATTACGAGATCAGATGAATGAGCTGAGTGATGGTAGTAGTGGTGCTGGTAATGGTCAAGGTTTATTTGCGGAGAAATAAAAGTCAGAGAAGAAGGGAAACCGGGGGCGTTCTAAGTCTAAGAAGCCCGGTGGAAGAGGAAAATCGAAGGAAAGAAATGGCAAGTGCTTTATTTGTAAGAAACCTGGTCACTGGAAGAATGATTGTCCAGACAAGGGGAAGAAGGAAGTAGCATCTTCATCAGTTGCGGTGGAGAGAGATGTTGGTGAGGAAGACATAGATGTTTTGTCAGCTGTTACATCGGATGTTTCGGACAGCGATTGGGTGCTTGATTCGGGGGCTTCATATCACATGACGCCTAATAGGAATTGTTTTTCTTCTTATGTTGATCGAGAAGGAAATTCAATTTTTATGGGAAATGGTGCAGTTTGCAAGTCGAAAGGCATTGGATCCGTGCAAATTCGAATGTTTGACGAAGTGGTTCATACTCTCACTAATGTGCGCTATGTTCCAGGACTACGGAAGTCACTTATCTCTTTGGGACAGTTGGATTCTCTAGGTTGTAAGATCACCATTGAGAGTGATAGCTTGAGGGTTTCGAAGGGTGCGCTTGTGGTTATGATGGGTGCTAGAACTCATGGTATCTATTTGCTTCAAGGAGTGACCGTGAAAGGCGAAACTTGTGTCAGTGTTGATAGTTCTCGTGGCTTAGATGCGACACGGCTGTGGCATTTGAGATTGGGTCATGTCTCGGAGAAGAGTTTAGATGTTCTTCGTTGAAGGGAGATGATTGATGGTGAGAGTTTCAGCAAGTTAGAGTTTTGCGAGGAATGTGTCATGGGGAAGCAAACTAGAGTGTCATTCGGTGAAGGAAAACATGATTCAAGAGGGATTCTTGAGTATGTGCACATTGATGTTTGGGGACCAACACCTGTAGCTTCTTTGGGAGGAGCAAGATATTATATTTCTTTCATTGATGATTTTTCTCGAAAGGTTTGGGTGTATGTAATGAAGGCCAAGTCGGAGGCATTTGCAAGATTCAAAGAATGGAAGGCTCTTGTTGAGAATGAGAGTGGAAAGACTTTGAAGGTTCTTAGGTCCGATAATGGCGGCGAGTATGTTTCCGGAGAATTTCTGAATTTTTGCAAGCATCATGGTATTCGGAGGCATTTTACTACACCGGGAGATCTGCAATCTAATGGAGTGGCGGAGAGAATGAACCGAACTCTACTAGAGAAAGCTCGATGCTTGAGATTGACATCGGGTTTGTCTAAGGGATTTTGGGCCGAAGCTTTGTCAACCGCAGTGCATATTATTAATCGAATTCCGTGCTCGGCTATTGGTAACAAAATTCCGGAGGAAGTGTGGAAGGGGAAGAGCATTGACTTGAGTTATCTTCGTGTATTTGGCAGTCCTGTTTATATGCATGATCCGGGGAATGATAAGCTCTCACCTAGAGCTTTCAAAGGTATTTTGCTTGGTTATATGGATGGAGTCAAAGGCTATCGGATTTGGAATCCGAAAAAGAAGAAGGTTTCAGTTTCTCGTTATGTTACTTTTGATGAGTCGTCTATGTTCAAGGATAATGAAGGCTCATCGGATGTTCCGGATTTGGTTCATGGTGAATCAAAGGAGAAGGAAGTTATTCCCACTTTCAGGCCTAGAGAGAGTAGAGTTGTTGGAGGTGCTTGCGAGGTGAATGCGGTTGATGTTACATCACATAGTCCACAGGATTCCTCTAGTAGTGTTGGTGATGTGCACGAGCCTAGAGAAGATTCAGTTCAAGGTGGAGCTGAAGGAAGATCGGGTGATGGTATTGCTACTCGGGTTGGTCGTCGTGCTATAAGGCCACCCGAAAGATATGTTGATTGGAACTATCTTAGCTTTTGTGAGAATTTGGACTATGCTCTTCATGTAGTCCAAGATGAGCCGATGGACCTTGATGACGTCATGGATTCGAGTGATAGCTCGAAATGGATTTGCGCCATGGAGGAAGAGATGCAATCGTTGATGAAGAACCAGACTTGGGAGTTGGTTCCACTTCCTTAAGGAAACCATGCTATTGGGTGCAAATGGATATATAAGGTGAAGGACGATGGAAGATACAAAGCTAGGCTAGTGGCTAAGGGGTTTGCACAGAGGAAAGGAAAGGAGTATGATGAGATCTTCGCACCGGTTGTGAGACATACTTCTATCCGGATATTACTTGCCATAGTTGCTATTCACGACTTGGAGTTGGAGCAACTAGATGTGAAAACCGCCTTCTTGCATGGAGACTTGGATGAAGACATCTACATGGAGCAACCAGAAGGGTTTGTTGTAGAAGGTAAGTCAGAACTAGTTTGCAAGTTGAAGAAATCACTGTATGGTTTGAAGCAATCACCTAGGCAATGGTACAAGAGATTTGATTATTTCATGCTTGAAAGTGGCTTCCATCGAAGCATCAAGGATGCTTGCATTTATTTCAAGAGGTTAGGAAATGATTGTTGGGTGTATTTACTCTTGTATGTGAACGATATGCTCATTGCTTCTAAGGACAAGGTAGAAATCAACAAGTTGAAAGAGAAATTAAAGGCGGAGTTCGAGATGAAAGACCTTGGAGAAGCAAAGAAAATCTTAGGCATGGAGATTGTAAGGGAACGAAAGCGTTTGAGTTGAGATTGACTCAAAAGGAGTACATTAAGAAAGTGCTTTGTCGGTTTAGCATGGAGGATGCAAAGGCGTCAAATACACCTTTACCTTTGCATATAAAGCTTTCGAGTAAGGGATCACCTATCGAGGAGAAAGACAAGGCTTACATGGCAAAGGTGCCATATGCTAGTGCGGTTGGAAGTTTGATGTATGCCATGGTGTGTACAAGACCCGATATTGCAAATGCCGTCGGGGTGGTTAGTCGGTTCATGACTAATCCGAGGAAATCGCATTGGGAAGCAGTGAAGCTTATCTTGAGATACTTGAAAGGTACAGCATGTCATGGCCTTGTTTTTGGGGGTAGTAAAGAGAAGAATTGCATGTTGGTTGGTTACTGTGACTCGGACTATGCTGGTAATAGGGATCGAAGAAAATCAACTTCTGGATATGTCTTCGCTCTTGGTGGTACAGCCATAAGTTGGAGATCGAGATTGCAGACCGTAGTTGCTTTATCCACTACGGAGGTGGAGTTGATTGCCGTTGTGGAAGCGGCCAAGGAAGCATTCTATTTGAAGCGACTGTTGTGTGACTTGGGTTTTGAACATGACAGTGTTGATGTTCAATGTGATAGCCAAAGCGCTATTCACTTGGCTGAGAATTTGGCATTTAGCTCATGGACGAAGCATATTGAATTGAGGGAGTCATTTCTAGTAGCCATGGACGAAGACAAGCAAGTATGCCTTCGGAAAGTGCACACAAAGGATAACGCGACTGACATGTTCACTAAGGCATTACCGGTTGGGAAGTTCGAGCATTGCTCGAACTTAATTCGCTTGGAGAGATGCTAGGTGCCACGGGGTGGCACATTTGAGAGAGAAACTTGGATGTAGAAGAGTATCGGTGAGAGGTTGGTGTTCTATCTTCATGGTAAGTACTTGTTTTCACTCCCGAGTACATTGTATTTTGGTAAGACTGGTTTAGGAGTTGGATGTTTCAACACTTCATTGACGGGTGGGGGCTATGCCTGAACTCTTTAGTGAAGTGCAATGGGCAGTGGCTATGCCGGAGTTCATTGGGGAAACATTCAAGCTTTCTTGATTGAAGATAGAAGGATGCTTGGGTGCATTGGAGTTTGTGATGTAGACGGATATACTATATAGTATCGAGGTGGAGTGTCAAAGTATGCGATACTATGTGTTAGATCTAGAGGATATTTTGGATCTGGAGGATATTTTGGATCTAGAGAATATTTTGGATCTAGAGGATATTTTGGATCTAGAGGATATTTTGGATCTAGAGAATATTTTGGATCTAGAGGATATTTTGGATCTGGAGAATATTTTGGATCTAGAGGAAATTTTGGAGGAAATTTTGGGAATTTCCATATACTTCTCTATGCCTATATAAGCTACATCGAATACAAAAGGAGGTGGATCACAAATCAAGAGATTAGATCTAAGATTATTCTAATTAGGGTTTAGGCAATCCTAATCTTCTTCAATTCCTTTCTCCACAAAATCAAAAATTTCTAGTAAATTTGATCATTGTAATCAATCTCTTGTACTCTTCTATTGATATTAATAAAGGTTTCTCTCTCAAAATGGACGTACACTGACAAGACGTCGGTGGAACCACTATAAATCACTGTTTGATTTAGTTTCTCGTTGTTGCTCTATTATTTCCATTGTTTGGTGATTGTGATTGGCTTGGATAAGATTGAGATTGTTCGATTGGTTGTTTTTGCACTATTACCACGATCTCGTTTTCCGCGGTGTTGGGGATTTTTGATTTAAGCGGTCTTGAATCAAAATTTCTCCACAACAATATCTATATCTCATGAATGAGGCTAGTTCATAAGTTATTTCATCCTGCATCTGAGATTTCTCCGACTATTACCCATTTGTTATACGCAGATGACCTAATGGTCTTTAGTTAGGCTAACATGGCTTATGCTATTGTCTTACAGTCTACTTCCTAAAGTTAACTAGTTACTCAGATCTAAATGTTAACTCCTCTAAGAGTAAAATATCTTTCAGTTCATCAGCTCAAAATGTCTCCCAAATACAAGCTGCACTTGGGCTTACAACGGGGACTCTTCCTATCGCATATTTAGGAGTTCCACTATCAACAAACTACGACCGTTATTATAATTGCCGGCTTTACTTCACAAGGTTCAAGCGAAAATTCAAGGATGGGATGTCAAGTTTTTCAGCTTTGGGAGCAAAGCTGAGATTATACAATCTTTTATTACTCCTCTCACTTTATTCTGGTTGTTCATTTACCAAATTCCATAGTTTACCTTAGACATGATTAATTCACTTTGTGCTGATTTTTTTGGGGAGGCAGTAAACACAAAGTTTCTTGTAAAGCACTATGTAAGCCTAAGATAGAATGAGGTATTCGCTTAAAATATCTACTTAACAATGAAAAAAGTAGCTTGTCTAAAGCTTTTTTGGAGCCTCCTCACTTCAAATTCCTTATTGTTGAAATGGATGAGAAATGTATATGCAGCTAGCAAGAAAATTTGGTTGGTGCATATAGACAATAACGCTTCCAGTACGTGTAAATCAATTCTTCGTCTTATAACTGCTTTCAATCAAATTTTGAACAGGGTCATTATAGAAATTCGAAACACATCATTGTGGTATGACGCTTGGATCAACTGTAACTATCTGGTTGATCTATTGGGAATTCATAGGTTACATACATTGGGCCATGCTTCAGATATGGTTTCGGTCATAGTTGATTCACATACTCTACGGGCTATATGTCACTCAGCTACCAGAGAAGTGGTCGCCTTAATCAATAATGTAACCATGCATCAATAATGTAACCATGCATCCAGAAAGAATAACCGATTTCTATGAATGATGTGAAGGTGGTTCTTTCAGCTTTTCTAAGGGATGGAATAAGGTTCAAACTCCTGGGCATCATAGGCCTTATTTTAATGTTTCATGGCATTCGAAGAATAGTAAAAGAATGCCTTTCGTGACAAACCTGACATCGTCAAAACACCAAGGCTAGGTTGTGCCAGTTTGGCATTTTATCAAACAATCTTTATCTGTTATGTAATCAAGTGGAATAAACGCCACTCAACTCTTCTTCTTTTATGAATATTAAAAACAATTGTAGAAATTTTATTGATGATCAACTATAATAATGATACAAAGTGTACATTCGTGCCTTTATATAGGCTATAACATGTAATGGTAATATAATTGCAACTTGGGCTTAGCAGAAATAATAAAGAAAACAGAAAAGTACATAGGCTCGGCCCAAATATCTTATTGACATATAAAATGTCTTTAACCCTAGGGGTGCAGCCGTTTCCTTATTATGCCCCCTCGAAAAAATCCTAGGGTTCCCTCCTTCCTTCGAGAGCTTTACCAATGTCGGTAATTCTCAATTCTTCTCTAAATTTGTGGAAATTCATGGCCGATAGTGCCTTAGTGTGGATGTCGGCTCTTTGAAATGTGGCTGGAACGTGTCTCACGTCCAATTTCCCTCTTGCAATTTGCTCGCGAACGAAGTGCAAATCTATCTTGATGTGCTTCGTACGTGAATGTAAGATCGGGTTGGTTGAGAGTGAAATTGTACTGATTTTGTCACACCAAATCACTGGTCTTTTGTTGGAGGAGATTCCAAGCTCATGAATAAGATATCCTATCCACATCAGTTCCGCTATTGTACTTGCCACTGATCTATATTCGGCTTTAGTGTTGGAGCATGAAACTATAGCTTGCTTCTTGTAGCACCGGGAGACTGGATTTGACCCCATATAGATGGAGTAGCCAGACGTGGATCTTCGATCATCATGGTTGGAGGTTTAGTCTGTATCACTGTAAGCTTGTATATTCATATTGTTGCTTACTTTTAGTGTTAGACCATATTCCAGTGTTCCATTTAAGACATAACCAGTTGGTTGATGCATGTAGACTTCTTCTTGTAAGTCCCCATTTAGAAATGCGTTGTAAACATCTAATTGGCTAACTTTCCATTGTTTATTTAAAGCAATGGTTAGCATAATCCTGATTGTTGTGGGTTTGACAACTAGGGAAAATGTCTCATCAAAGTCAAAACCAAGCTGAGTAACCTTTGACGACAAGTCTCGCCTTGTACTTGTGTATACTGCCATCTGGCTTTCTTTTTAGCTTAAATGTCCCATACAACCCCACTATGTTTTTGTGTTTGGGTGCATTGACTAGATTCCATGTATTGTTTTTAATCAATGCATTATATTCTTCATCCATAGCTTTCTTCCAGTTGACATCTCTAATAGCTTCTTCATAATTAATGGGTTCTCTTTCATTGAGACTGACAGCATATGATTTAGGTTTAAAAATATCACATTTGGCTCTTGTCATCATATAATGTTTGTTTCCATGATCTGGTTGATTTGCTGTTTGATCTAAACTACTTGTATTGCTCCCACCACTTTGATTTTCATCTGTATGAACATCATGTTGATCTGAACTGTGTGTAGTACCACGATCCCCTTGATTACTGTGTTCGCTATGCTGTTGTAAGTCATCATGAAAGTTTTCTATGCTATATCCAGTTTTAGTGCTAGCTATGCTCTCTAGATCACTTGACACACCAGGTTGCTCATTTGTTTTATGTCCCCTTGTCCAGTCAGTCAAAACTACTAGTGGTTGAAAATTTGCAAACTTAATCATTTTACTGGTAGTCTTGATATATTTTTCTGCAAAAGGAAAAATATTTTCATTAAACACTACATGCCTTGAAATACACAATTTGCCACTACTGTCAAGACACTTGTATCCTTTCTAGTTGCTAGGGTATCCTAGAAAGGTACAAGGGGCAGATATAAGGCTTAGCTTATGCCTATTGTAGGGTCTTAGTAGGGAAAGCACAAACAACTGAAAGTTCTTAACATTTTATAGTCTGGTTTATCATTATAGATCATCTCATAAGGACATTTTCCTTTAAGAACTTTGGTTGCCAATAAATTAATAAGATGTATTGATGTTGCAAAGGCATCTCCCCAAAATTTAAGTGGTAGAGACGCTTGTGATATCAGTGTTAAGCTTATGTCAATGATATGCATGTACTTTCTCTCCACTAGTCCATTTTGTTCTGATGTATGAGGACAGGTGGTTCTATGAGTGATTCCTTTCTCACTGAAAAATTTCTTTAATGATTTGAACTCTCCCCCTCCATCAGTTTGAATTGTTTTGACACTACAATTAATTTGTTTTTCAACAAACTTTATAAAATGTACTGTTGCATTATGAGCATCAGATTTGGATTTCAGTAGAAATATCCAGGTAAATCTGCTATAAGCGTCAACAAATGAAATGTAATACCTATGTCCTTGACCGGTTTTGAATGGAGATGGTCCCCACAAATCAACTGCTACGAGTTCTAATGGACTATTATATATAATCTTTGAATCAAAGAATGTTAATTTACGACTTTTGCCGATTTGGCAGTGTGTACAGAAATGTGAATCAGGTAATTTTTTAATATTAATATTGTTCTCATTTAGAATTCGCTTGACAATATTAATGCTTGGATGACCAAGTTTTCTATACCAAACATCAAACACATTACTACTAGTTTTATCAATTATATGATCATCATTGGAAACATCAAACACATCATCATTAGTATTGTCAATCACATGATTATCATTAGTTTCTACATTTGCATCAACATTATAATAGAAATAATTTCCTGTTTTAATTCCATTCTTGGTCTTGACATTGTTGAATTTGTAAAGACCATTGTCCAAACTACCCTGTAATAGTACATTGTTACTAATCAGATCCTTAACTAGGCAGTATTTTGGGTGAAAATCGAAGTATACGTTATTGTCATTGGCAAATTGTGACACATTTAATAAATTTCTTCTTTATTTTTGGTACTCTTAATAAATTATTGAGATAGAGTTGTCTTTTGGCATTAATGCACCCATTTCCAATGTGTGATATACCTATAGTTTCACCATTCCCTAATCGTATAGATTGTGTACCTGTGTAACTCTTGTTTCCAAGATTAAGATTTTGCAAATTGCCTGTAACATGATTTGTCGCACCAGAATCTGGGTACCAGTCATCAACATTAATATCATCATTCTTTGTAGAGTCATCAGCATTACTTGTTTGACTTCTTGAAGTGTCTGCACTATTTGACTGTTGTGCCATGTTTACATTTGGTCTGTTTTAATTGCTTGTATTCTGTCTAGCCATATTATATTCAGAATTGAAACTGAAATAACATCTACTTGCTACATATCCAAATTTCTCGCATATCTGACATTTAACTCTGCTGTTATTGTTCCTTCCTCTACCTCTTCCTCTTTGGGATTGATTTCCTCTAGTGGCATTAAAATTTTGACTATTATTTTGTCCACAATTTTTCTTGGAACATTCTTGTTGCAATATGCAGCGTGAAAAATCTGATTGTCTCCTTCTTTGCTCTATTCTCCTTTCATGGGCTAATAGAGTTGAGTGGACATACTGCAAATCAGGTAAGCTTCTTTGTGATGCGATGAATGTTACCATTGATTCATAGTCTTCATCTATCCCTCCAGTAATATATAATACGTGTTCACTCTCTGAAACTTTATGCCCTGTTGCAGTGAGTCTGTCACATAGCATCTTAACCTTGGTAAGATACTCTGTCATTGGCATGTTATTCTTCTTGATGTTTTGCAGCTGACCGCGGTAATGCATTATTCTTGATGCTGCCTGAAAATTGAATATTAGTCCCACTGTGGTCAGGATCTCGAATGATGTATTGCTGCCAATGATTTGTGATAGCAAATTTGCACTTATTGATGCAATCAACCAAGAAGCTAGAAGGCTATCTTGCTTTTGATATAATATGTAATCTTCATTACTAAAAGTATTTCCTTCATGGTCAGTTATCATCATAGGTGGAATTCTGACGGTTCCTTTGATGTAATCTTGGAGGCCATAGCCCCTTAGGGTTGTCTCAACATGATACTTCTAGAGCATGTAGCTATCATCATCAAGGGGGATGTTAATTACGCGACTCTTGGGTTTGATCAGGGTAGTTGTCGATGAAGAGGCTTTATTGCCTATGATTGTTGATGTTGTTGTGCTTCCTGTTTCATTGTTTCCAGCCATGGTTGCAATGTACAAAAACAGTAAATTGAGGAAAAATCGATCAAGAAGATGGATAATGTCCCTAAAATCTTTTTTCTGATGAAACTCAGATCAAGATTCGAGAAAACAGCGAGGGTGTTAACTTTGCCGCCTTGAATATCGGTGATGATGCTGAAATCGGAACAAATCTACATAGTGATGGGAAAGGTAGTCTTCAGTGATGAAGCAAAGTCTTGGACGGCAGAAGTGAAATGGCAATTCTGCAACCAGATGATTCTAAGAAGATGAAGCTTTTCTTAATAAACAGTTGTAGATAAAGATTTGATCAGATGAAAGAATTGAATGTAAATGATTTATATCGTTTGGCTTGAATGGTCTGATACCATAAAAACAATTGTAGAAACTTTTATTGATGATCAACTATAATGATGATACAAAGTGTACATTCGTGCCTTTATATAGGTTGTAACATGTAATAGTAATATAATTTCCACTTGGGCTTAGCAGAAATAATAAACGAAACATAAAAGTACATGGGCTCGGCCCAAATATCTTATTTACATATAAAATGTCTTTCACCCTAGGGTTGCAGTCGTTTCCTTATTACATATTGTGGGTTCATTTGGAGTTCAATTAAATATAAGTTAGGGTTGAATCCTAACCTATTACCTACTTTGGAAGAAGACACAATGGTCTTACTATCCGCATTTTCCAAGAAAGGTCAAATCAGAGATGTAGCATACGGAGCTTTCACAACAACTGTTTACTTCATTTAGGTGGAGTGGAATTCTCGTGGTTTTTCATGTCGAAGGTCGATAATCTTTCTAAATTGCATCTGATTGAAAAGGAGGTAAAATACCTGGTTTCTAACAACGGCAGTTCGATTGTTTGCTCGTCATAGAATATCGATCTTTTTGCTCATTGGGGGCATTGAATTGCTAAATGCGGGGCGAAAGAAGAAGCTTTTGTTGCTTTATGTAGGATTAGTCTTCTAGATTTATTTTCAAAACTTTATTGTCATAATATGTTGTATTTATATTTCCTTTCAATATGTACTTGTATGGTTAATACATGGATCTTATATGTACTCTTTTCTGTTATGGTGTAACCAGTAGGGGGACCATAAGGTTTTATTGAGGCATATAAGTGGAGTATATGATTGATTCAAAATAAAGCATACCAATTTTCAAAAAAAAAATACTATAAGTACTTAAGGTTGAAGTCGCACTACACACCTATACCGCTTAGTAGGATGTCTTGAAAAGTATATTAATTATCATTTTTGTAGATTAAATGATGAATCGTCAAATAAGGAATAGCGCTAGCGGCTTCATCTCTGAGGTATAGGAAGGAGCTGGCTCGAGAGCCAACAATTCTAATGACTAATGTATGAGTCATGTTCACTTCTTCCATGAGGAACATGCTGAGGGGTGCCCAAGAAGCTATTCCTAATGCTATTGAGCGTGGCAGTGCACTGGTGTAGGTGCCTAGAGCTTACTTTGCTGAACTTAATAAATTTTTACCAGTTTTGGTGGTAAACCGTTCTAAGGAAAGGATTCATCTATGGAGGTTCAGGATTTGCTCAATACTAATGAGCACAACTTTAAAGATCTTGAACTCAATGATACCACTATGAAGAGATTGGCCTCATGTTAGGTTCAAGGCAGAGTTATGAATTGGTGGAATGCCATCAAGGTTGTTATTCCGTAGGATCGTATCACTTAGGATCAATTCAAGACTCGTTTTAGCGAGAATTTTATTTTGACTGCCTAAACGTTGGAACTGTTTTAGAGATTTGTTGAGCTTAAAGAAGGAGACAAGGCTGTTTGGGAATACATTCCTGAATTCAATGCTTTTTCAAAGTACGAGATGCTCTTGATTGACGCTTGCGAGAAGAAGAACGAGAAATTCATCGTTGGCTTGGAGGACTATTTAGGGAAGAAGTTGATCACTCATATTAGTGAGACTTTCGAGTCGATCATTGGGAAAGATTTGAGGTAGGAGATTCTCTACCCTAAGTCGAAGACCTAAGTTGTTATTGTTGCAAAGAAAAAGCCAATGTCGTAAGTATGCGAGGGAGGAAATGAAGAGTGGAACAACAAGAGGAAACCCCCTAGTCCAAGAATGGAAAGAAGAAGAAGGCTGAAAGTGAGATCTAATGGGTCTTTGCATTAAAGATTGTAGGCATGGGAGAAGGAAGTTCTTAGGACAAGAGGGACACTTCCTAAAAGATTGATTAGAACCCTAGATGGGTAAACAGGTTATGAAAGCATATGCGCTTAATGCCATTTCATCTTCAAAAATAGCCTAACAGTAGTAGATAAGGAAAGGGTATAGTTATTCAAGGTATACTTCCATTTATGATGTTCCTATTTGAGTTGTATTTGATACTGGGGATTCCCATTCTTTCATATTTAGTGACTTGGTAGATAACTTATAATCCAAATCTGAAATTGTTAATCGACCATTAGTTGCAACATACCTTATTGTTGTCTCCACTGGTCTTGGTATGGTTTGTCGTAGGTTGATCCTATCGAGTCGTGGATGCACTTTTGGTTATAATTGCTTTATTTTGGATTTTATATTATTTTTGGAGTTGATTTGCTCCAAAGATACGAGGTAATGGTAGATTGTGAGAAGTCTCTGGTGACCATCGAGGAGGATGATAGGTGGAAGTGATGTAGTGTATTGTACCTAGTACGAGGTGATGGACAATTTTCAATATTCGCTTGGTATCCCTTAAGATCAATTGTTGACTTTACCTCTTGTTTCAGAGTAACCAGACGTTTTCACGGAAATGACCGGACTTCCGTCATGGATGGAAATGGAGTTCTGTATTGACTTGATAAAGGATGCCAAACCTATGGTAATGCCTTTTAGGGGCGCCTAGGGAACAGTAAGAGCATAAGGTCAATGTGAACGACCTTTTGAAAAAAGAGTTAATTCAAAGGTGTGTATATCAATGAGGAGCACATGTAGTTTCACCACAAAGTCGAATGGTTCCCTTCGATTATGTATAGTCTACCATGAGTTGAACATGGTGAAAAGGAAGAACAAATATTCACTTACGCGTATGATGACTTGTTAGATCTACTGCATGGTACAAAAATATTTACCCAGTTGGATCATGCGATATGGTTTCATTAGTTGCGCTAGTGAAGGAGATTGTATCGTAATTTTATGAGTAGTTAGTTATACCATTTGGATTGACCAACGCATCGTTAAACTTTGTTGATCTTTTGAACTGTGTCTTTAGAGATCAGCTTAAAACGTTTATGCTTGTATTCGTCGATGATATTTATTCTACTCACAAACAAAGGAAAAACATCAGGAAAAATAGAGAGTTGTTCTAGAGTTATTGAGAGAAAACTGGTTAAAAGCGAAGTTTTATAAATGTCATTTTTGAAGGAGAGAAGTGAGCTTCTTGGGTCATGTATTTTCAGAAGACGGTATCGCCTTGGACCTTGTACAGATTGCAGTGGTTCAAGATTTGACTACTCCTTAGAGTGATACAGATGTGAGAAGCTTTTTGGTGTTATTTGGACGTTATCGTAGGTTTATCAAATATTTCTCCAAGATAGTGGCAACGTTGACTCGGTTGACCAAGAAGAATCATACTTTTCTTAAGATGTGAAATATGAGCATGCATTTATAAGCTTGAAAGTGGGTTTGGAGTATGCACGAGTGTTAGTTATTCTAGGTAGGAATAAGGAGATGATTGTATACAGTGATGCTTGTAGTACCAGATTAGTTGTGGTATTAATGTAAGGAGGCAAGGTTGTTGCCTACACAATCAGCAGCCAAAACCACACGGGAAAAGATATCCCACCCATGATTTGTAAGTGGCAGCAATTGTGCTTACATTCAAAATGTGGAGCCACTATCCTCTTGAAGAGAGGTTTGAGTTATTTACCACCGTAACTCAATAAAGTATCTCTTCTCACGTAAAGATGATAACATTTGCCAACAACGATGGTTTGAATTTGTGGCTTCTTATGATTTTGTTTTTTTGTATATCATGGTAACGCGCTCGATGATGCCTTGGGTAAAGGACATGCCAGCTTAGGGGCTATGTTCTTGGAATGGTGGCAGCATGAGTATATTACTACCTATGATTTTCGACCTAAGTGTGAGTTAGAGCTGGAGATAATGGCAAGTTTGACAATTATACATACATTGATTGAAAGTACTGATTCTAGTCAAAGTCATGATCAAAGATTGGCAGAGAACATTTCCAAGTTAGTGGCTTGAGTTGATCCAAAGGGTATGAAGGTGTACGATATTGGCCGCGATAGTTTACTCCGTAGGAATAAGGGATTGTTTATGCCTTAAGTTTGATGGATTAAGGGATGAAGTACTTTGAGAGTGCCATCACTCAGGGTTGACCGTACATCCTAATGGAAATAAAATGTACCAGGATATGAAGCAGACTTATATTGGGAAAAAATGAAGAAGGATGTAAGGAAACTCATCTCCATGTGCATGAAATGTCAATTGGTTATGGTTGAGCAAAAGAAGCATAGTCGTTTGCAATAACCGTTAAAAGTTTCTAAGTGGAAGTGGGAGGATGTTTCAATCGATTAGTGATGGGTTTCAACACTTTCATATAGTACTACAAGAAATACATAAGTCAGATAGAACGACAACTACATTGTCTGAATTGTATGTGAAGTGGTTTGTACGGAATTGCGAGCTATTAGGACCCCTTTTTTACTAATGTGTTTTGGAAGAACTTGCAGAAAGTCGTAGGGTCAGAGCTACATGTTAGCACTATTTTTAACTTTCAAATCGATAGTCATACCGAAAGGGTAAATCGTATATTAGAAGATCTCTTACGAGCATGTATCCTAAATTTCAATGGTTTATGGGATGATCATTTGCACCTTACGGAATTTGTATACAGTAATGGTTACTAGTTTAGCTTTGGTATGGCGTCATATAAAGCTGTGTATGGTAGGTCGTGCAATGCTCCTTCATGCTTGTCAGAAGCGGGTGAAAAACTGATACTTAGGCAAAACACGGTTAGAGAGACTCATAGAAGATTAAGATTATTTAGCAATGAATGAATACTGCTCATGATAAACAAAGAAGTTACGCTGATAAGAGACGTAGAGAGTTCGAGTTCTCCTTTAGCTACTTTTTGTTTATTAAGATTTCCCTCTTGAAGAGTGTGAATTGGAATGGTAGGGAAGGAATTTGGCACCAAAATTTGTTAGTCCTTTTCCAACTCTTGACAGAATTAGGAACCTAGCGTATAGAGTTGATCTACTTCAGAAGATAGCTGGGTTGCACAACGTGTTTCATCTTCCATATTTGAGGAAGTTTGTACATGATTTCAATGAAACTATTACGCTAGATCAACTCAGTGATGTCAAATTGGAAATAGAAGCTTGTGGGACTCGCAAACTATTCGTATTATTGGGCATTATATAAATAACATAGGAGGAAGGTAGTGAACCTTGTTAATGTCCAGTATGGTGAATATGAGAGTGATTGCACTTGGGAGATTGAGAAGAGTATGAGGATCTCATATCCATAACTCTTCACTTGGTAAGATTTTAGATCGTCACTCTTTTTCATTTACGATATAACCAGTTTTCTCTAATGTAGTGTCCTACATTGTTAGGGTAGGTTCAGATTATCTATATTCTTGTTTGTTATGCATGCTTGATTTTGATGGAAAAATACGAATAATAGGAATTCGAGATGATACAATTAACATATTTTGGAATTTTAAGTGCAAAATTTCAAAAGGAGTGAGAATGTAACGACCTGTATTCTATATACTGAAGGATTGCAAGATATTTATATTACTTTCCCATGAGGTTGTATGATTATATAACATTGGTAATTAATCACTAGGTTCATATCCTACTTTCATAATGTTTTTTGAATTTTTCTATGACCATTTTACCTTGGATGAATCATGTTTTGTCCATACCTTTTGATTGGAAAAGAATTCGAACTTGAAACTACTTCTAGTGGACCTGGATGATGGTTTCCGATTTCGTAGAGTGGTCACAGTAAGCAAACAGATTTACCTTTTGAAAGGAATGGATGAATTAAGGATTTGGAGAGGATTGGACGCTAAAGTGGGTAAAAGAGGTCATTGATGGATTTTGGTTTACAGGGGCTGAAATGGGAAGGAGAATCATCTCCTGGTCATGCATAACTCCCAAAATCAATCTTGGTTCCATTAATGGCTTCCTCCTCGCAAATCTTCCATTAATTATTACTTTAATTATCCAAATCTTATCCTTAACAATGGATTAGCACTAATCAACATCAAGTCTGAAAAAAAGATGTTACAAACACATACGGGATTGTGTAGATCACCATTCATTAGGATTTAACAATATTTGGAGATTGAGTGATAAATGCTCATACTTACTAATTAGGGTGTATTAGATTATAAAATTCTCTTAAAAATATGGAAAAATACTTGTAAAGTAGGTTTAATATATAACCACACATATATGAGTATAGGTGTAATGACCCGAAAATCCGGTCCAATTTGAGCTGACCAAATAACACAAGTCCAACCCCAAATCGCACTGGATACCAGGAAATTAATAGAAAGAAGACAAAGGGTGAGAATAGATAAGATAGAAACTTAGAATAGAAGAAGAAGAAGAAGAACAAAACATCAAAGTAACACGAACCTCACAACGGAACGAATAACATATAATAGATAACATATCCTTGAAATAAAATCAGTATATGTATACAATAACATTATCAGAGTACAACACTTATAACACAGCGGAAATAACTATAGCTATATGGTCCTGAAGCCTCCTGCTCCAGCTCTTCAGGTATAACTGTAAATCCCAACTAGTTGACTGCCCGTACAAAATTGAGCACCCAAGAGTTTACGGAAAACAAAACAAAATAAACTCCGGGTCAGTCATGGGACTGGTATGAGTAAAACAGTTTTAAAACAGCTCGAACAAGTAAACGATATCTCATAAGACCACGCCGTATAACGGAACGGGTTTTTCCCTTATGAGAATCCAAATTATCTTTATATCAAAAACCTTTTGATATTATAATAATGTCTATCAACCACAATATAATAATCATCTAGCAGAAACGCTTTCATCTCACGTTCTACATATATAGTATACAATCAAAACCGCAAGCATGTATTGGGTAATGGATTTACAACTATGACAAGGTATGGAACCACCTTCCGCTAGTGTACCTCTAGAAAGGAATACACTGGGTTCAACAAGAACATCTTGCAACCCGGCCACACATGACCGACCACTCATTTCGCTTGAGTGTATCGAATGTATATCACCAACGGTTGGGATCAGCAACCGTTTCCCGAATGGACAGCATCAACAATAGATTTTTAGAAGTAAATGAAACTCTAGATCAGGTGATTATACACCCTACTTCGGAGCGACCGACTTAGCCATGCTGCCTGCCCGATTTCTGTCATTTACCGGTTGATGAGGCTAGAAGCTACGCTTTATCATCATACCAGATTCACTTTGAATGCCACATCATCAAATCCATCAAATCACCGATTGTCGTCTACAACAGTACATTACATGTTAGCTAAAAGAAGTTTCCATCTCCGCTTCCACTCTTGGTACGGTTGGAGAAATCAATGTACGTGATCGTCTGGAAATACTCTGTCAGACATTCCTCCATACAAGTCATCCAGGAACAGGATGAACCGAAGGCACTATTCAGTACATCCATCTTAGGCACTGTTATCTAAGACTTATACAATAGCCCTTGCACTTTACCCCCGTCTTCAATTTCCTTTGGCATATATGATTCGCAACGCTTATGCCAATACAGAGTGGTTCTTTGGATAATAATCCAACCGGTCTGTCCATATTAACAACGTTAAAATGGTAAAAACTTTGATAGTCTGTGATTTAACCATCAAAGAAAAACAGGTGTACAAACAACGATATTATTTCCAAATGGAAATTCTATCCATCAATCATCAATCATATATATATATATATTTCCTTATTTTCTATGTTTAGAAAATATACGTTATTAACACTGGAAAAAAACATTTCCATTGTTTATTTACATATCACTATCATTTCACAGCTATCAGTCTCTGACTGTAAACTAGTAGGAGAACAATTCTCTAAGTATAAACCCCGAAGGCCGAAACCAACATCATATCGACACTTAGAAAACCATTCAATTTACTAATCTCTAGTCAGTTTCTAATTTTGCTTAACTCTATTTGATTTACTCTGTTCGATTAACTCGATTCGATTAACTCCTCTATTTATTTTCCAAATAAACAATCCTTTATTCTATTTATTTTTCTTAACATCTCTTTCATAACTTATTCAATTTCTAAGTCAATATCCCTTTATCATAACTTATTCATTTCCTAAATAAATAATTCGTTTAATATCCTATTTATTTATTCTAAATGTTTCCTTTAATAACCCTATTTATTTAACAAATAAATATGTCCTTTTTCTTATTATATTAATTTAACAAATAAATAATCCATTATCTTATCCTATTTATTTAACAAATAAATATCTCACTTATTATCTCCTATTTATTTTCTAAGTAAATAGTCCATTTTATAACATCTTATTTAATTATCCTTAATAAATAATTCATTTTATAATTATTCCAATTTATAAATATTCCAATTTATACATATTCTGTTTTCAATATCACTTTGAAAATCTCCTTTTCCCATTCTGATATTTTATGGTACTTAACACATCATATCACGATGACCAATATCGTCCAAGCACATATAATCAACCACGGATTTTAAACCACATCATATATCATAATATATGAAAAACAATAAAATAACTGTTGAGGAATCCAGTCGGATTCCTCCAACCTGTCTCCCTGCATCCACAGATGTTACACAATAAAATCAACATCACTTTCAGTTCCATATGATATATTCTGTTAAACAGAATCAATATAGAAATTTAACTAACTGACTAGCAGTTCAATCAAACAGTCAACACACAGTCAATCAGCCAATATTTAACAGTTCTAAAAATACAACATGAAATTATAAACTGTTCAGAGTTAGTGAGATTTACTCACATTGGCAGTTCATCGTTAAAGAACGATAAACTGTTGTTTGATTTGAATCAAACAGTTTATTTCGCCATAAATTCAAATGAGTTCCACTCCACCTCCAGTCAGTTCCATTGGGTAGTGTACGTCCATACGATTTCACCGTGATGGACGGCGTTCAATTCTGTTCACGTTGGAAGGAGCCACTGCTTTTACAAGTTATATGGATTTAACATTATTAAATAATAAATTAGTCAACATACAAATTCTTGATTACTATTAGACAAGTCTTGATGTCTTACTTTTACGTTCTCTACCGGGCTTTGCTGCTAAAATGAAACCATCATGTTTCACAAACGTTTCGCACTGCAACTTCCACAAACAAAATATACCAATCAAATCCTCATCCCTCTTCTTCCTTGTACAGTTTAATAGAGCATCCTCCATCTTTCCCCACAACCATATATCATGCTTCAACGTATTTGAAGGTCATTTCCATTGTTTCTATACTGACTTCCAAATGAATACCACCACCATATACTCTCATTTTCTTTCAAATATACTTTCTGGCCCAGCTTACCAACACAGCGGACCCCTGCCTCCTAGCTCTTCATTTCATTGTTAACTCCAACCTGAACAGAATAACCCAACAGCACCGAATTTCTGCTCATCATCCATTCGAACAACAGACAAATCCGCACTCCATTTCACTCCTTACGCACCATAACAAGACATCCCACCAACTCCTTAATCTCCCTTCTCCCTCCCTGTTTCCTTCTTCCTCGATACATCTTCTCCCGCTCCAGAAAACTGCGAACTATATTAACGTATTTTCATGCCCTCGTTTTCCTCCTATCCCCCACCATCTTACTAGCCGACGTCACCATTCTCCTCGACTTTGCAACCTTCATCCTCTAGTCATCGTACCTTGAGCTCGACCGAGCTCAGCCAAAAAAATGACCTCGAGCTTCGACTGACTGCACCAGTAAAGGTGCGCCATTTTCTGGCTCACATCCTCAACTAACTCCATCGGTCAGAGCGACTCACCCCCGTGAACTTAGCTGCGTCACCAACCCTTCGAATCACTGATTACTTCCTGTATTTCTCGAATTGAGCTGACCCTAGAAGACGCGGATGATAACACCAGCGGAAAAACTAGTCGTCGAACGTAGTAAAAATCATATCTGAAGGAAGAGAATTACTTCAGCAACGTAAATATATAAGCTTTTGGATTTCTAGAATTTTATTTGCATTTCTTTGATTTTTTGAAAGATCCAGATATTTCACTGGAAGGAAGAAGTTACGGCGCAAAAAGGGTTTGACCACCGAATGAACTGAAATTAGGGTTAGCAGGAATTTTAGGGTATTTATAGAGATGGGAATAATATTTTTATATTCATTTTATTTCAACCGTTGCTTATATTTAACTTCTAAAAATCGGTACGGTTTCATATGATACCCAAAAATCACGAAAATTGGCATGCAGCTACAGTTTGACATGACGGACCCAACGAAACTGGTTTCGTCGAATTCCGACTCCGTTTGCTCACACGGCGTATTTTTAACCATCAAAATACTGACTGTTTTTCACTCTAAAAATCCGTACGGCCACATACTGACTCTAAAAATCATGAAACTTCACATCTAACAATAATTTGATGTTGCAGATCCAACAAAATTAGTTTCGTCAAATTCTGAGGTCGTTTGCAAAACTGGCTATTTTTAAAGCTCTGAATGACCCATTTAAATATATAAATATATTTAAATATAATTAAATTAAATATAAATAAATTTATATTATCGTATATATTCACATTGGAATACCATACAGCTCTACTGGGATTTATAACTTGATATTTCAAATCCCGATTAAATCGATATTCGATTTAAAATGAAATTCCTTTATAAAAATATAAATAATTCCTTTATAAATTATAAAGGAATTCCACAGCGACTTTTCTAAAATTTGATTTGGATGTAAATCAAAATCTACACGACGAAATCCCGATTTTTCTCTTTCACTAGAAAGATATACTCCACCAGCTCCACACGTTCCTTGTTTCACAGAAATCCGGCCTAAAACGAATCCTGTACATTCAGTTGAAGTTCGAATCGCCAATTTACGAACTACAGCGCCATTTCGAGCTCGATTTTAATTATATTATAACTCTACGTTCAAACTGTCGTTTATATAATATATTCGTTATTCAAATTCAATTCCAAGCTGAATTAAATATCACAGATGATCCAGTTCACACCATATCGCCATTTCAGCCAATTCCGATTATTTCAAAATTAAATATATTATTTAATTTATTATTTTAATTAAATATTCACCATTATTTAATTAAACCACCATTTAATTCACTATATCACTATTTATATAATTAAATTAATTAATTATAATACCTCTGCCAATGCGGGTCATTACAATAGGGTAATTGAACATGTTCCCGAAACACGAAATTAAAGAGGCATCATTGAGCTACCTTATGAACATGTTCTACTTCTTTCGTTTGATGCCTTGAATCACCCTAGTTTGACTAAACGTTCGTTTGAGGATGTTTTGCATGTTAGATACTTGCTATAGGAATTTATCTTAATTTATTTTCTTTTGTGGGTCCCTTTCCTTCCTATTTGTCTTCTTCATTTTGTAAGTTGTTTCTATATTGCTTTCTTTCATCTCTGAGGTTTTTTTAGTTTATTAGTACTGATAGGCAATGGAATTCTATCAAATAGTAGACATTGGTGATAAACAAGAGAATACTAAAGATTCTACCTATAGGATTTCTCAATTCTGACACATTGTACTTATAATGGATGTAAATTTCGAATGAATGGTAAATTTGGAATAGAAAGTCATGCGTTAGTTTCTAAGATAGGGATCGGTATATGTTCGGATCCTTGACTCGAATGGGTATATGATTTCTACAGGACAACAAGGAGGTTCCCCAAAGACTACCCACAAAGTTTAAATCCTTTTGGAGTTTGTGTGATTAAGTTATCGAGTCGGGAAATTCAGATCAACATAGACGTTGGTCCTGATCGACATGGTCAACTTAGTGTTAGATCGATATAAGTCTTGGTTCCAGGTCGGTATACTTTAGCTTGGCTTCGAATTGACATGAAGGAATTTAGCTCAAGATCGACACTGTTGGCTTCAGCTCCATACCGGCATAAGGGTCTTTAGTTCCAGATCGACATTGGAGACTTCAAATTAAGATCGTCATGGTTCAACTCATTCTAGATCCGGTTGGTGAGCTTTTATTCAGTGGAGTATGGAGGGGAGCATTTTGACCTAGTGGAGTTGAAGGGAGGGGACTAGAACAATACGCCAACCACATCGAACCAGGTTGGATTGGATCAGTGTGTCAAACACACCAACCCATACCGGGTTGGCTATTATTCTTATAAATGGGATGGATACCAATCTAAACCGAAATGGTGTTCAATCAAGTGACCCCTGGGGGAAGGTATAATCTACTAGATTTTGATGACGAAGCACAGATTGCAACTTATTGCATAGTAATTCGTACGCTAATCTGTTTTGGAGACGATTCTACATTTGAAGAACAACTCCGATATGACTAGATAAACCCGAGATGTAGGATAAACGAAAAGCATATTTATCCATGTAGCTTCCTAAGGTGGACAAGGGTCATGTTCACATCCTATGACAATTAATGGGATAATCCTTAGAGTGTATTTACTTCAGATGGGAGCTATATAGGCAGCCCAAAGATAGAATCTGCTGTGGGGGAAAGCATGTGCAAAGGAGTTTTTAGTACTCATGATTTTGTTATTACTTTGAGGAGGGGCACAAGGTCGAATTAAAGCCAGTTGCAGTTTGGACTGATTAGCCAGGACCTCAGAACTTTTTGTTGTTTGCATTGGATAGGGGTATCCGCTATAGTCCATTGTGGTAGGACATAGCGATAGTCTAGCGGAATCCGTTGTAGTAAGACATGCTAGTGCCATAATGTATTTAGTGACAAAAATGTTGAGTATCACATACTCAATGCATTGAGTGAGTAAATGAGAGGATGGAAGTTTATGCATGATTATTTGTTATTACCTTATCATGCACACATTTATTTATGCTAGTGATTTCGTGACCATAAAACAAAGTACATCATTACATGTGCTGACTCTTTGGATGCAAGGATAGGTCAGATATGATCCTTCATACCTATTATATTATCTTTTTTTATAATTGTATTGCTATCGATCACGCCAGACTTTGTACGACCTGGAATATTATGCATTGATTCTTATTACTCTAGCGGCTCTTAACTAATCATACTAGAGATAGGCTAGGGTGTGCACGAATAGCTGACTGCGAGATGAGAAGGTGGTTATCATGCATATTATTTACATATACCCCATTTATTTCCTCTGTTTACTACCTTGGGGATTTGTATTGTTTATTCAGAGACAATTTACTTAGAGGTATTTCCATGTATGAATCTATTGGTATTACTATGTATTTTGGATCTATCACTCTGGTACTTATGGTTTATTATCAGCATTTACTGTCTCTCCCATTTTATGCCAGTTATGTGTTACTATTGTATTTTATTCCATGCAGTGTGAGATATACAATAGGTTTCATAGTTGTTCTATTTTATTTAACCTTGGTGATTACTATACATCAGCTGAGCCTCACCACCGCGCACTATTTAGGTATCAGAGGTATTGAGCGATAGTCACTAGTGCTATTTATCCAACTTGCATCAATATACCCTTCCAATACACTTGGAAACCCATTATAAACAAGTCCAACATTTTTGTTCCTTTCAAGATAAAAAAGTAATCTTCCAATTGTTTCCAATGATCTCTGTCAGGATTGCTGATATATTGTCTAAGTTAACATATTGCATGTGCTATGCTAGATCTCGCATAATGCATATTATACATTATACTTTTAATAATGCTTTCATATTCAAGTTCAGCAATGCCTTTTCCCTCAATTTATCGAGATTAACACTTGAGCATATTAGGGTACTGACATCATTGATTTTTAAATGCCTAAACTTCTGAAGTATCTTTTGAATATAGTGCGATTGACTTAGTGCATGGCCCCTCACTAACTTTATAAAGTTTTATATCTAGAATTGTGTCAGCTTCATTCAAATATTTCATTTTGAATTTTGAAGTTAGTCATCTCTTGTTACCCTGTATCCCTTTTAAGTTAGTGCTAAGTATTAATAAATTAAACGATTACTCTACATTCCTGAGTGAATTTGGAGAAGATACATATGTCTGCACTATTACATGTAAAACCATTCTAAAGTATTATTGAGTCAAATTTTTCATGCCACTATTTGGGCGCTTGTTTTAATTCTATAATGGTTTTGGTAGCTTGTAATATTTTCTTTCATTTCCAGGAAGAAAAAACCCATGGATTGTTCTATTTAAACTTCTTCATTAAATTCATTGTTTAGGAAGCTGTTTTAGCATCCATTTGGTGGATATGCAACTGATAGATTGAATTCAAGGCTATTAATGCTTAAATTAAATAAATTCTTGCAAATGGAGCATATATATCTAAGAAATCTATTCCTTTCTTCTGCCTCAATCCCCTGGAAACTAATCTAGCGTGGAAAACGTGCATACTTCCATCGTTGTTAAGTTCTTTTCGAAATAGCCATTTGTAACTAATAGGTCTACCAATATCTAGGTATTGTTTAATAAATTCAATCCTTTTAATCATCAATTTCCTCTTTCCAAAAAGCAGAGTCTTTGGAAGTTATAGCTTCTTTATATGTTTTTGGGTCGTCTTCTGTAATCAGTACTTTAGGAATTTTGTTAGTAAGTTCATCTCTATTTCCTTATACAAGAAATGTTATAGCTTAAGAAGAAATAAAGTTTAGGCAAAATATTTCTCTTTCATAATTCTTCATGTCCTTATTTATGTTAGTTCTTCTATCACCTTTCTTTTATTAATAAGGGAAGGTATAGAACCATCAACCCTCTTATTAATGATGTTGGGGTCTAATGACTGATTTGCAATTGAATCATCCTTGAATTTATTTTCCTACACTCAACATCCCTTGATTCAATAATCATGTTTTAGGTTAAATCTAGTAATTTGTATGTTTTAAAGTTTTCGGTGTATCTGTAGTGGCCGGAAAATCTATGCCAATTTGAGCTGACTAATATCCTACGCATTCAACTCAAAGTGCACGAAAGTTCAGGTAATTAATAGAAGAATTTAGAGGGTGAGAAAGAAAAGATAGAACTAATAGAATAGAAGAAGAAGAATACAACAACTGAACAGAATCAGAGTAAACACGAAACTCACAGTGGAACAATAAATTTTCTTATAATATAACTTTTGAAATACAAATCCGAATTTGTATATATATACATACCATATCAGAGTCTAACTCATATACATCACAACGGAAAATAATCTCTAAATAACTAGTAGTGGAGCTTCCTACTTCGAGCTCCTTCAAGTGAATCTGCAAAATCCTGAAATACTCGACTGCCCGTACAAATTTGGGCACCCAAGAGTTTAGGGAAAAACAAACAAAATAAACTCTGGGTCAGTCATGGGACTGGTGTGAGTAAATTCCAACCATACTGTTTAACTTTGAAAATCTTTTTGAAACAAAAAGATAATAGTAAGACCAGCCCACACATAAACATGGACGGTTTTTACCTTACTATAATCCAGAATGCTTTGATATCGAACTCCAGTGATATTATAATAATGTCTACTCAATTAAATAATCAAGTAGCAGAACGCTTGCATCTCACGCTCCACATATATATAGTATAAAATCAAAAACCGCAGGGCACTTATTGGAGAATGGATTCCAACAGACAAGGTATGGGAGCACATTCCGATCAGTGTACTCTAGAGGGTATACACTGCGGTTCAACAAGAACGTCTTGCAACCCGGCCACACATGACCGACCACTCATTTAGCTTGAGTGTATCGAATATATTGTCACCCACGGTTGTTGGCCATGCAACCGAAATCCGAAGATACAGAATCGGAAAGAAGTATAAATATGAATTTTCTCTAGATCGGTGACAATACACCCTGCTTGGGGATGACCCAACTAGCCATGCTGCCTAGCCCAACTTTTGTTACTTCCTGGTTGTGAGGCTAGAGGCTACGTTTATTTTCAGAACATCTGATCACCATTCACTTTGAATGTCACATCGTCAAATCTGTAATCACATATTGATTACACAAATACACACTGGTTGTAGAATAAAGAGAAGTTACCTTCTCCCCACCAACTTGGTATATTCGTAAAAATCAACGGCGTGACCGTTGGAAATACTCTGTCAGACACTCGTCCATACAAGTTGTCCTGGGACTGGACAAACAGAAAGCACCATTTCTGGAACTGGACGACCCTTGCATTTTACTCCGTCTTCAATTGTCTTCAGCATAATCTAAGTCGCAATGCTTATGCCTATACGGAGTGGTTTCCGGATAATATATCCAACCGGTCTCTCCGTATTGACAACGATGGTCAAAACACTTCGATAGTCGGTTATTTAACTATCGAAGTAAAAACAACATCCATTCTAATGTATAACTAAACATCATACAATCACGGGCACTTTTATTTAACATTCGTTCGAATTCCTATATCTTACCAGATATTTCTCAAAACCTCGTTTTAACCTTTTTCACACTTCTTAGAAAACATTCCCAGTTATTATAATTCTTATTTTCCCGTGTTCCAGAAAATATACGTTATCAACGTTCGATCCATTATTTTCACATTCTTTATTTCTATACTTGGATAATATACCCTATTTACATTGGAAAATATTTCCAATTTCATTTTAACCTTTTAATCGGCCCAACGTTTACTTTTAAAATATTATTCACTTTGAAATGTGAATACCATCCCTTATTATAGAAATCTGAACATCTTTATCATATAACTCTTTATTCACGTAATAATTTCCCTTATTTTGTTTACCGAAATCTCTTTCATACTTTTATATTCCTATTCCACTTTATAAACTCTGTTTCTAAGTCAACTTCTTATCAAATCAATATCAAGTTTATAACTAAATGTTGATTCCTATCCTATTAACATTTATTTGTTTAAACTAAATGTTAATTATCCTATTAGATTATAATTCTTAAAATTGATTTACTTTAATACATTCGACATCGTCGAATTAAAATCTCAAATCCTAATGGTTTAATTATAATCATATTTCGAATATCGAAATGATGTCATTGCTTTCTGAAACAATTTTCCAATATCTCTTTCTAACTCGTTCTTATATTTCTTTGGATAGACATCGTTACTTATTACTTTTAGAGTAAGTGGATTTCAAACCAAACTGTTATCATTTCCTAGGAAGTGCTGCTATATATAAAAATCACGCTTAAGTTTGGTTAACAGCGTTAATTTATCGTTACAGTTCAAAACTTGTCATACGCTGTAATATTCTCCTTTATAACTAATCTTGACATAACAGTCACGCTTATGCCTAGTCAACAGCGTTATTTTATCGCTATAGTTCTAAGACTTGCAATACGCTGCCATATTCCCTTAATACTAATCTTGACATCTCTTTCCATTACAAACTGATATCGTTCTCGATAATCGTGAAGCCGTTCAAGTTGGGGTATTTTATTTACCTCTCAGACCTTGATCGACAACGTTCTTACCTTAAAACAGATATAAGTCTGTACTCTAATCCCTTATTACTTATAATATACATCAAATCGTATTTCCTTGTTTTATTTTGAAATATGGTTTTATAATACCATATTCATACTTTGAAATCTTCGTTGTTTATGATTATTTATTTTAAACATTAGCTCTTCGCTTTAACTTCATTTCACAGTTCTATTTATAACTTCTTTACAAGGACTCATTTAATCTAAAAATCATTTTTCAATTAAACAGTTGATTTAAATCAACTTCATTCCATCAGTAAATTCGATAACTGATTTAAATTACTTCTTACCATTAGATTTATATATTTAATCTAATAATATTTCTAAATTGTTGTCTTAAAATAATTATCCAAATATTTAATCGTAGGATAATTTCTGCTTTATAAACTTATTTAAATGTCAACAATCGTTTTTATTTACTTTATAAAAACGAACTATAAAATACCAGTTTATAATAGAACTTCTATTATAATTTAAAACATCGCTTTTATTATAAAAATATAATTTTTATAATTAACTTCGTTGATTTGCCTGACGGCCAATCAACTTCTTAACAAAACGATGGATTTACGGTCGACTGTTACCACTTTCTAAATTGATATCGTTTATTTATTAAATCAAACAAATGTTGAATTCCCATTCAACATCAACATTTACATGGGGTTTTACTGTCATTTGGGTTCAAACAGTGCACACATATAAAACAACCAGTACACATAAATACTGAGGAATCCGGTTGGATTCCTCCAACCGGTTTCCCGCATCCACAGATGTTAGTCAAACAATTAACACTGATTCCATACTAGGGGATATTATAATCGACAGAATCAGTATCTAACATATGCAACGATGTATATTTCAACCAATTTAATTGTGATTTACCAAAACGACCATCACACAGTATTCAACCAACATTAAAATATAATTATAATATTTTAAAATATATCAGAATTAGTGATTTTACTCACCTTTGCGCGTTAACCGTTAAATAACGATTTGCGTCGGTTGATTGTGTCGGGTGTTTTAATTTCGTGCGTGCTTTAGAAATATCCAGATCGATCCCAATAAGTAGCTTGTGACTGCATGGTTCCAATGGATCGGAACGTCCGCAATTCCAAACCAGCCCGCTACACTTTCGATCTGCAGATCTGCACCCGACTCGTTCTTTCACGATTTCTGCTGAACCATTCCATTCACTTTCCCCATTATTTGTTATCGGCCCACGCACTTCCTATTTCCTCACTTCCTCCCTGTTTTGGAAATGGAAACCACCCCTTAACAGCATGCCGTTATTTCAAACTCCCTACACCATTTCAAAAAGTCTCCTCTCTAATGCTGAAATACAACTTCTGAACCACAAACGCCACTTGTTGGTTCCTCAATCCCAACATAAATCCAAAAACAAGAACGTCACCAAGCAGTGACTCGCCCAAACCTCTTCAAATACCACCCACACGCGTCACTTCGTAAACCGCATCTCCTGATCACCGTGCCCGCACCTCCGACCACACCCTCTTGGCACACGCGACCTCCACTTTGAAGTAGCGACGCTGGTGCCCCTCATACGCACCATAAGAGAAACTGCAACCCATCTCGGTTACTTTATTTATTTAATTATCGGCGTCAGATTTTCTGGAAAGAAGAATGGAGAATGGAGCTTATGGAGGTGGTTCGTGTTATATATACATGGTGGAAACCTTACCCATTAAGGGATAGGGTATGGTATTAGTTTTAGGGTAGGTACGGTTTGTTTCCATGTTGCGATGTGATAAGTCAGGGTAGTGTTCCTTCTTTATTAAGAAATAAGGTGTAGGCATTAGTTTAAATTAGGACAGGGGTAAGGTAGCGTATAGTGAATTTGACTTTGTGAAGTTAAGTAAAAAGTAAATAATAGTCTTCATGTATATAGACTAGCATGTGTGTAGGTGCTATTCATGCACAGATGATTTTTGACGTACATATGTCCGCATTTATTATTTCACACCAGAACACTTGCACATACTAAACACTCACAAAAAGGTCAATGTTCTACCAATTATTATACAACTTAAGGTTAAATGAGCAATTCATGTGGCCCAGGTATGCAGTGCACCCGTCAGTGGGGAACCAGCTGCTGGCACCATATTATACTTTACTATTTGATACGCTTAGATCTCCCTTAGATTTAAAGTTTAAACTTTACATTACACGATTTAGATCTTGTTTCGAAAACCTTCATCAAATAACCATGGATGCAACACGCATAAGTTATAATACCAATCAAACCGGTGCAATGTAATCCGAATGCAATTCCAACTCATCAAACCCATCATCTATTTGTACTTTTATTTTGTAATTATACTTCAGAAACTAGTGAATGATCAACTAGAAAATATGTGCAAACTGATTATATAAAAACTCCATATCAACATGTCGAAATCAAAACTTCCATTGATGTGTAATCATATATTCTATGTTTCATATTTTAGACTACCGTATTATATAAGATTTCGTTCATGTCTGAGCTGCTATGGACAGAAATAAAAATACAGTCGTGTTCAACAAGGTGTCACGATCCCAAAAATATAATAATATCGGTAGGTTGACTCATATCGAATAAACCGTTACGGTCGATAAACGATTCTATAGCGATTATCTGAATATTTGATTTTGACATATCTTGCAATCTATAAGACAAAATCTCTATTTTCCACTTCCATTAAAAAGATATAGTTCAACAGATTCCAACGCTTCTTGTTTCGAAGAAATCCGATTCAAAACAAGTCCAGTACACTCAGTTGAAGTTCAGAACGTTAAACTACGAACTGTCGCCATATTACAGGCTCGATTATATTTAATATATATTTTTATACGTTCTATTTCGTTTTAATTGATATATAAATCCACGAAATTCAATATTTAAACTGATTTAAATATTCACATACAAACTGATAAAATGCGGGACATTACAGTATCCTATAAATAAATTTTTCAAGGCACTTAGACCAAGTTTAGTTCATTTCGGATTAGTCAACTATAAAAAGCAATACATCCCCACACCTTTTGATGTTTCAGATTAGGTTTTCCACTATTTTGTAGTTCTTGAGGAGAAACTTTTTTTTTTTTGAAGTGATTTTCTCATGCAAATTACAGACAGACAATAATGCTTCGTCCCACAAATTAATTGGTAATTTAGCATCTTGGCCAATATACATATTTCTTTTAACACTTGGGAAGAAACCAAAAGTTCCAAATTTCTTTTAACACTTGGGAATGTTTACCTCATAATCTTGGCCAATATACATATTTTGCATTTGTCATGCTTGTTACTTGCAACTGAAATAAAACCTTGTTTTACCATATACTTCAAAGATTTATAATCTAAATGTCATAAACTTATATGCCATAAAGGTAAAGAATCAACAATATGAGCAGAATATTCATTTATTTCACTACTATTGAGTTTGAACATTCGATTACATGCATATCCTTTACCCACAAACATGCTATTTTTGGACAAAATTAAACTATCAACCACTAAGACTGTTTTGACACCACTTTTGCATAAGACTGACGTAGAAACAAGATTCTTTTATATCAGGAACGTGGAGTACATTTATGAGGGTTCTCTTCCTGTTCGAAGTGAAGTGAATCTCAAAGTTCCTTTTCCTAGAGCCTTTGCACCGTTTCAGTTTACTATAAGCACTTCTTGTTAATCTTCAAGCTCTTAGGTTTTGAATAGACCACTATTGTCACAAACATGGACCTTTGCACTAGAATCTAACTATTAGTCCAAAGATTTTGTTTCAGCAATACTCATGTGGAAGTTAGTTATCATGCCAATTTGTAAATCTTAAACCATAGCAATGTTTTTCTGCATGTGACGATCACCCCGTATGTAACGACCTGTATTTTATTGATTGGATATTTAAATATTTTTTAAATATTGATTGTTAATAATTTGAATGATGGTTCGAAAATGTGATTTTTCACAAATGATCTAATCAGGACTCAATGCCAATTCCATTTTGAACTAGATGTGTCGGATTTCCACTTGAGAATTTGAAAAGTAAGACCACATTATCCGACATGTTTAACAGTCGTTCAAAGCTAAAATACAGATGGTCGCTTCTCAACAGCCTTATTCTTCGGGCTTGTTGACATCATTACTTTTAATGACCTTGGCTAATGCGAAGGTGGGACGTTACATACAATATGCCATACAAAAAAGAATTTCAAACTTTCAAAGCCAAGAAAGACAGGGGAACATCTCCAAAAGATGGACCAGGAAAGCCCAGCAAAAAACACCACTGACCAGAACCCAAACCACTCTAGACTAGGAAGAAGCCAACAGTAGACTAAAATAAAGCAAAGCACAACCGGATTCCAAGAATGAAACCAACAACCAACATCACCAACAATTCCAGACATATAGCAAATAAGAAGGAGGCTACTTTTTGGATATCCCACAATTAACACACCTTCAGGAATTTCACAATCTTCCATAGCTTTCTTAGATTTCGATCCTATTTTATTTGGGAGATCAACTTATTCCATTCCGGATTTGTCTCCACCAAAGGTTCACTACCAAACATCTTCTTCTCACATTTAATTTGGTATCTTTAATTTTATTTCTGTTTCTTCTCCTCTTAACACTACTTGTTGAGCTATCAGAATCCTCCATTAACATGCCCTAGTGATCAAAGTTGTCTAATTCATGCTGAGTAGAATTAGTGGGATTGCTAACCTTAACATGAACAGTATTATCGTCATATTTACTTGATTCTTCTTGTGATAGTTTATTACCCCTATTATCATCTAGCACTCTGACTTTCAAAACACCATACTCAACCTTTTCATCCATATTGTCAAATTTATCAGTTTTCCCATCTGCTTTACAAGGAACATATGCCATTTCACTTTTATCCTACATGCACACATCAGAAATCGCAAGCACATTAAAAGGGTTAGGTTTGTTAACAATAATATTCTATTCCATGACACTTGCTAAACTTATGACACCACCCTTTTCTTTAAGGCGTTTCACTGAAATATTGTTGCTACTGGGTATCATATCTTTCTTAGCAATTTTAGTACTCGATCCACTCTAGTACTTTAAATTCTCATCAATATCCATCTCATTCACTAAACTTGAATTAGCTTTGGCATCCTAGACTTTAATGGATTTACAAACGTCATTTGAATGCCTAATATTTTTACAATTGGAACATTTTTATGGAACCCATTCATAGACAACCTTTTCCTAAACAATTTCATCATTAAAACACATATGGTTGTAGCATCAGGAAAACTAAAATCAATGCTAACTTCCACCAGTATTCTAATATAAGAAATTTGAACTAAACCTTAAGTAACATTATCCAGTTTTAAAGGATGACCCAATATATATGCGATTCTACTTATTGCCTCAACATACCAGAAATATAAGTCCAAGTTAGGAAAATGAATCCATATAGGAATCAAATATAGTAATTCTCGCGTTAGTTTCAAACCTGTTGCCACTTCTTCATAAAAATTAATCTTTTGTTATAATAACATGGCCCTTAAACTAAGATTCTATCACAGTCCACAGCATTGTCACATTTAATAATGAAGTACCCGTTTTCCCTTGAATATAACTGATAATTTCCTTTTAAGCCATTTCCTATCTATATACTCCTTTAAGAAATTATAATAAGGTTTATTTCTGAAAAAAGAGAAGACTATGGAGTTAAACCATCTTTCTCTAGATCTATTGGTCAATTATTCGTTGATAACAACGAATTTGATGTTATCCATGGTTACAGGTTAGAAAAATTTGAGCTGAATAGATTAATATCTGTTCTATGTAATGACATATATCTAGGCTTTCGAATGTTCAAAACTGGTCTTATTTGTAAGGTTCTAACCTTTCGATCCTAGATCTAGAAGTTCTATTTTAGAGCTAAGATTGGAATAAACAGAAATACCTTGGATTGGAGACAAGGGCGGATCTGGCCCTGGGCTGGCATGGGCTGCAGCCCAGGGCCAGAGAAGAAAATAATTGCAGCATAAAAAGTTTGTTTTTTCAATTTCCAATCGCGGTTCCCTTCCCACTTATCATTTCGATTCCCAATGAGAACCGCTTCGGATTCAGAAATCAAATTTAATGAAAACCCTTCAAATTCAAATCAAAACTATGTCAATCTGATATAAGTTTAATCTCATACCCATTCAAAATTCAAAACAGTCACGAAATAAATCAATTAAGGAGATTTGACTGCCAAAATTAAGTTTTGATGGCACTGCCGTGGTGGCGCATGCTTCCATCTGTGTTGCTTTGTGCGGAATTGGTGTCCTGTTCGGTTCCTTATTCCTTGAGTTATTTGTGGAATTGGCAGATCTTGCATTGGGTAAGCTTGAGAAATTTAGGTTTGTTGTGTTTATTTAGGGGGTAGAAATACTGCAGCATGCTATTAAATTGATGTTTATTTTTTTTTATTATTTTTTTGGGTAGAAATTTCGACTGTGGTTATTGTATTGCAAGATTCAATTTGATTTTTCCTTAAAAAAACTCTGAGTAGATTACTGTAAATTGATGTTGCTGCTTGCTGTAAATTAGGCAAACTTTGGTTAGATAACATTATTGATTGCTTTGCTGTAATTTGTTTGAATAATTAGACAAATTTTGGTTAAATGACATTACTAATTGCTTTGTTGTAATTTGTTTGAATAAATTAGGCAAACACCGGTTACTAAAATTACAAGATATATTACTAAAATGTGAATTGTGATGCTGATGCTTGCTATTAAGTATGTTATTCTTCTTTTCGTATGTGTCTTATAGTAATAATATTGAAAACACTAAAAATAAAAGTTAAAATTAAAATTAAAAAATCAGCCCACCCCATTATTAATTTCTGGATCCGCCCTTGATTGGAGAGAACCTTTACTCTGCATGTTGCAAAGATGAGCATAGATCTAGTGGAATAATAGGACGAAGATCTGAATTGGAAATTACTGCGAGCTTTGCACGAGAATTAGGAATCTGCAGAGACGATGTCGCAATTTCCAAGTATTGCTATTACTTAAAATTTTCTACCATAGGTTTCTTTTGCAAACCATGAGAAAAAGTGAGTTTTAAAATCAATCAAAATAAATTACTATAAAATCAAAAGCTTGTTTCTTTGAGTTTCTTTTGAGTGAAGCTTCAAATCTATATGTGTGAAGTAGGGAGGGGTAGTTTTTTGGAGGTTGGATATTACGTCGTATGCTTAAGGCATATTAGGGTTGGATATTGGTAAACATTCATAGGGTTTTATGCAAAACCAAGCTTGGAATTGAGTTCTTTATTGGATTTAGCACATTTGTGAAATTTTTGGTGGGTTTTGCTTGAAATTTGTGTCGTGACTTGCTTTGTATTGCATGGGGGTGTTTGTACGTGTTTTGCTAGGTGGTGGGGAGGTTGATTTTGTGGTGTTGAGGTGATAGTGTTTGCAAAGGAGAAGACGATGGTGAAGTCGGATTGTGTTTTCGTGAAGTAAGGAGGAGTTGAAGAGGAGAGAGTAGGTGTGTGTATTTGGGTTTCACCAGAAGTAGGCAACGGATTTTTTTTGGAATTCGGAAGAAGAAGAAGAAGAATTAGAGCTGGATTAAGCGTAATGAAAGATTAATTTAATTGTTAATGATAGTTTGATTTTATTTAAATGTGTACAAACTTGTAACACTCGGAACTTTGTCGTATAAAATCATACTCAAGCAAAACTAGTTGTGTTGGAATCATATCGGCGAACACTATGTGTAAGAACTAGTATGGAGTGATTTGGAGCTATCTGGAATTTTATCTAATTTCAAATATCTGTTTGAAATTTGATAAAATTACACGAAATTGTCAAATTGGAATGGATGGTGAGTTAATTCTCACGATTTCTAGAATACTTTGAATGTTGTTATTTTATATAATAATATTTATTTTTGGTAGTATATAAACTATGTATTTGGATGTTCGGATGATTTATTGCTTTATTGGCGGTTGTCGATATATAATTCTCATCTGTAAATGAATGACCATTGACACTACCTACTGTTAAGCGGAAGATTCGTCTTAACTGAATTAGATTAGATTATCAAATTTATATGCATATATATACCGATGTATGAGTTGTGATGCAGAGGGACATAATAGAGGGATCCAACATGATTCCTTAATGTTTTGGATGTTACTTGCTTTCATATTTTTCACATATGGACTGTCTAACATGAGTAACATTAAAATTTTATATGGATGATAATTGTTGAATTAAACTCAACATTGATGTGTTATTAATCAATAAACAGTATTTGTTAAGTAATTGGCAGAAGATGGCTCAAAATCCATCTTTTTAAGGCGTTGATTTGCCATCAGGCGAATTGACTAAGTTTGAAGTTATAAGATTTTTATTGATTTTTATCCATATAACAAGGAACGATTTTTATCCATATGAGTACTAAAGCACAAAAATCCGCAGTGCTTTTTTTTTGGGGAAAATGAAGCCACTATAAGACATGCATCCCATCACACAATGCAAGCGCACACCATTAGGAGCAAGTTTTACCTTATGACAGCCAAAAATGCTTTCATATGTAAATAATTAGGATATAGTCATTAATGTCTATCATTGAAAGCCTTAAATAAATGTATAAATCTTAGCAGACGTAGGTACCATACATTACGTCTACATACATAGATTACAACTAAAACCGTAAAGGCTTGTATTGGAAATTGGATTTCCAACAATGACCAGGCAAAGGATCTTCCTTTCCGTGGGTGGGTATACCTCTAGAGGGAAGTCCCTGAGAGCTAACCACCCCTATGCTCACAAAGTCGGTCCATCACTTAACTGGGTGGAGTTCGGGTTGCTCCTGGTACATAACTTTTCCAATTGTGACTGGCCTTTTTCCAAGGGTCATTGATTCATCATCCACATAAGTAAATTTCCAGGACTCCATACCATAGCATCACCTTCTATCTATAAGGAACGTTACATTCATAACTCTGCTGCACACACCCTGTTTTGGTCATTCCCGAGTTGTGAGGCTCTAAAGTCATGTTCCACAAAGCTCTGATTTCAACAAAAGTTTTGATCTATCAACCATTAACACTTAGCATGCCACATTGTCAATTCATAATATATAATCGATATCTATTAATATATAACCCTCTAAGTGCAGATGTCTCTAAAGAGGATGTTAAGCTAAGGGGACATCAACAGAAACCAACTTTTTTGTTCTGTAAAGTGCAATGTCAGACATACATGCATACAAGTCCCTTCTGGGTTTTGAATGAAATTGAAGGAATCTTCTTCCTCGTCCAATAAAGAAGAGAGGTCCTTGCAATCCAAAAATTTTTGAAATCTTTCCATATGCGCCGCCACAATACGCATCTCAATACTAGAGCAACCCAATAAAGAGAAAATCAGCAGGCCAATCCTTTCAATGTGAAGTTTCCCATCTTCAACACCTTCTTCAAATTTCTTCAATGCTCATTGTATAGTTATTCATAATGGGTTATACCCGGCCTTTCAGACATAACTAGCACATCTTTGAAACCAAATATAGATACACAAGGATAACATGAGTCTAATTCCATTTTGGAATATATTTTTACTCAAACCATTATCCCGTTCCTATCCTATTCATCGCATGGAGCAAAACTGGCAACACTCCAATTGAAGTTCCCTTTTTTTATATGTGCTCATACTTCTTAATTCTATAATTTACATAGGGTTGGCATCAATGCCGTTAGTACTCATCATGAATCCCAGCAATTTCCAGAGTATACTTCAAATAAACACTTCAGAGGATTGAGCTTCATACCATATTTCCATAGAATTTCAAACATCTCAGCCAAATTGCCCATGTGATTAGCCATTAATCACGATTTGACTAACATTCATCAATGTACGTACACCTCTATAGTTTTGCCATCTATGATTTGAACATTATATTTACAAGACGTTGATAGGTTGCACCAGTTTTTTTTAGTCCAAATGACATTACTTGATAATAGTATAGTCCTACATTAGTGATGAAGCTTACGATTTCTGGATCAAGATCGTGCATCATGATTTGATTTATCTTGAGTAAGCATCCATAAATGATAATATTTCATGTCGCGACGTTTCATCTACAAGCTGATAAACCTAAGATAACGGGAAACTATCCGTGAGGCACGTCTTGTTGAGGATACAAAAATCGATGCAAAATCGCCAATTACCATTTGGTTTCTTTACAAATACAGGATTAAAAAACCAATCTGGATATGTCAATTCCATGATGAACACATTCACCATTAGTCTGTCGACCTATTTTTTAAAGCTGTCGAACTTCCTGGACCTTGAGGCTGTCTCTTCTACTTTACTGGAGTGTAACGGAGGTCTATGTTCAATGCATGCCTCGCTGTTCTTGGTGAAATTCCATGTATGTCTGCATGACTCCAGAAGAATACATCCAAAGTAGAGGGCCAGCTCTCTTTACATTCTCTGATTAAGCTACGACTTAATGTTTAGGACTAGAGTTAGATCTTTAAGATCTACTGGGACATGCACCATAATTTCTATTGGTGCTATCTGAGAGTTGCGAAGTATTGTGTAATGACCCGGGATTTTGGCGATCTTGGTTATCCGATATACCACACATATTGAACAACCAAGGATCGAAAATACCGGTCATAATGAAAGAAATTAGAGGGTGAGAATAGATAAGATAGAAACTTAGAATAGAAGAAGAAGAAGAACACAACATCAGAGTAACACGAACCTCACAGCGGAATGAATAACATATAATAGATAACATATCTTTGAAATATACATCTATACTTGAATATACATCATTATCAAAGTACAGCACTTACAACACAGTGGAAATAAACTATAGCTATATGATCCTGAAGCCTCCTGCTCCAGCTCTTCAAGTGTATCTGTAAAATCCCGACTACTTGACTGCCCGTACAAATTTAGGCACCCAAGAGTTTAGGGAAACAAACAAATAAACTCCGGGTCAGTCATGGGACTGGTATGAGTAAAACAGTTAAAACAGTTCGAACAAGTAAACGATATCCCATAAGACCATGCCGTATAACGGAACGGGTTTTTCCCTTATGAGAATCCAAAATATCTTTATATCAAAAACCTTTTGATATTATGATAATGTCTATCAACACAATATAATAATCATCTAGCAGAAACGCTTTCATCTCACGTTCTACATATATAGTATACAATCAAAACCGCAAGCACGTATTGGGTAATGGATTTCCAACTATGACAAGGTATGGAACCACCTTTCGCTAGTGTATCTCTAGGAAGGAATACACTGGGTTCAACAAGAACATCTTGCAACCCGGCCACACATGACCGACCACTCATTTCGCTTGAGTGTATCGAATGTATATCACCAACGGTTGGGATCAGCAAACGTTTCCCGAATGGGACCGTATCGACAATAGATTTTTAGAAATAAATGAAACTCTAGATCAGGTGATTATACACCCTACTTCGGAGCGACCGACTTAGCCATGTTGCCTGCCCGATTTCTGTCATTTACCGGTTGATGAGGCTAGAAGCTACGCTTTTTCATCATACCAGATTCACTTTGAATGCCACATCATCAAATACATCAAATCACCGATTGACGTCTACAACAGTACATTATGTGTTAGCTAAAAGATGTTTCCTTCTCCGCTTCCACTCTTGGTACGGTTGGAGAAACCAATGTACGTGATCGTCTGGAAATACTCTGTCAGACATCCCTCCATACAAGTCATCCAGGAACAGGATGAACTGAAGGTACTATTCAGTATATCCATCTTAGGCACTGTTATCTAAGACTTATACAATAGCCCTTGCACTTTACTCCGTCTTCAATTTTCTTTGGCATATATGATTCGCAATGCTTATGCCAATACATAGTGGTTCTTTGGATAATAATCCAACCGGTCTCTCCATATTAACAACGTTAAAATGGTCAAAACTTCGATAGTCTGTGAGTTAACTATCAAAGAAAAACAAATGTGCAAACAACGATATTATTTCTAGTTGGAAATTATATCGAACAAACATCATTTAACATTAATCTCTTTAGTTCATTTTACATCTCCTGTTTCCCTATATTCAACTTTTGCTATTTTCTATATTTAGAAAATATACGTTATTAACACTGGAAACATTTCCATTCCTTGTTTTCTGTATTACAAAACATTTATGATTCATGTTTGGAAAACATTTCCAAAACTCCTACGTTTGGATTAAGAAGATATTTTAGATAAAACATCGCTATGCCAACTCAACCATTTCCTTTAATTACTAAATTCACTTTACCATCCTTTACTGCTGTAACACCCCACTCTCGCCATGGTCACTCGCTAAGGGAATGCTATAACATCGGTGGAGTATTTTAAGTGAATATAGAACAGAAAAATTACAACAAGACAGATATAAGTAATACTTGAAAATTTTAAAACATCATTTCATTGCAGCGGAAAGTAAAACATGTTTGGTTACATCACAAAACCATAATAAGAGTCAAGTACAAAATATCCATCCTGATAAATAAAAGTACATAATCCCAATACATGAACTGATAGCCATAAAAGAAAGGGTAAGCTGAGCTCTACATCTATGGTCCAAGCTCCAAAAGAGAATAAAGCAGCCTGATCTAAGCCCACTCGTACTGGGCCCACTCTGATAACCTGAGGGTTGGGAAAAAAATTAGATAAAAACAACGGGGTCAGACATAAGTCTGAGTGAGTCCTATAACCCTAACAATACAATCATTAAAGTAATTAGGGTATGATATAAACAAGGTACAGTACCTCTGGGGATAATGACTACACTAAGTAGCCAACTAAACACAAGATGTACTAAGATAACCGAAAAGACGCATTTATCCTCCCAAAGATAATTACTGGATTACACCACCCCAGATCTACCCACCCAAGGGTAATTCCTACACTGCACCACACCAGTCATTCCTAACTTAAAGGTTGATCCCACCCATGGACTTATAAAATTAACTTAATAGTTCTCGCGTACCCCTAGGTGACTAAGTAGACGCCACGGGGCCCTACAATCCACTAGGTGTACACACTACTCCCCATTCGATCGGCTCCCTAACGTAGATACCCGTGCTGGCCCCACCGTGGGGTGTACCATTCCCCAACGTGGCAACCTGATAAAACTAACGGTGCACGGCTTATATCTACACGATGCAACAACGTCTTATTTACCAGCCCAGGTCCACACACGCATATGAAACCCGTTGGTCATGCGTTGCCACCGCTAACCCGTTTTGGCCTCTTATAGTCAAGCCCAATATGCGTGTCCCGTCACTCGACTAGAGTCGAGCCCACTAAGATACGTTTGGGATATTGGTTGAAATGGGCCCCCACAAGCTACCACCTAAGCTTGTTATTTTATTTAGTGAATCCCACTTAACCCCTTTTATAATCATGCCCACCTACAAGTTAAGGTTTGGTTAAGTCATCTAATCCTATTTCAATTGCCACTTAAGGCCCCCACAAGCTACTACTTAAGCTTGTCATTTAATTGTATTTCGATTGCCACTTAAGGCACCCACTAGATTTCTGCATGCCACCCAAGGCACTTACTTGATTCCCACATGCCACCCAAGGCACTTACTTAACCCTTTAATCATGTTTAATTACATGTTCCACTTTGGTTAAGTATTCTAATCGTATTTTCTATTGCCACCCAAGGCAACCCACTAGATTCCTCATGCCACCCAAGGCACCCACTTAACCCCTCATGTCCCTCTACATGCTAATATGGTTAAGTGTTTCTTAATTAATTAATTAAGATCATGACCTCATAAAGACCTCTCATATTAGACCGTCTTTTATGACTGTTGGATATGCCGGTTGGGTCCGGGCAGCCTTACGTCATAAAAAGGGTCTAACCTCGTGTCTTTACTTTAATCACATATTTAATTTGTGCCTAAGACCTCTCACATTGGGCTAACATTTGTAGCAACTGGTTAAGCCGGTTGGGTCCGGGCAGTTTTACGCTACAACTGAGTCCAACCTCGTGTCTTAGTCGATTAATTACACCTAATTAATCACCCTCCTAATTTATATTAATTATCCCTAATTAATTAATCATGTTTTCCAGAATATGGGTAGACCTAACTCAATAGGTAAATTCCCAACTCCGTAGTATGGGTAGACCTAACTCAATAGGTAAATTCCCAACTCCATAATATGGGTAGACCTAACTCAATAGGTAAATTCCCAATTATGTCCATTTAATTTATGTTACTCTTAAGCATATCCATTCCACATCATTTTATTAACATGCATATTAACCCCATCGTTCCCCACGTAATTCGTTCTCGTAACGCGACATAATAAAAGGGAAGATTCATCACAAATATCATGGGTTTAGCCAACATAGCGTGTAACTTTATCATGGGTTCAAAAGGTGTCAACTTGCATATATGAACATACATTAAACCCCACTAATATTTAACCAAACTTGCATTATGCATATCATAAAAGAGACAACTTGCATATGAACTTGCACATAAACTTGCATATGAACTTATATCATGACTTGCATATGAACTTGCATCATAACTTGCATATAAACATATATCATAACTTGCATATGAACTTATATCATGACTTGCATATGAACTTGCATCATAACTTGCATGTAAACATATATCATAACTTGCATATGAACTTATATCATGACTTGCATATGAACTTGCATCATAACTTGCATGTAAACATATATCATAACTTGCATATGAACTTATATCATAACTTGCATATGAACTTGCATCATAACTTGCATGTAAACATATATCATAACTTGCATATGAACTTATATCATAACTTGCATATGAACTTATATCATGACTTGCATATGAACTTGCATCATAACTTGCATGTAAACATATATCATAACTTGCATATGAACTTATATCATAACTTGCATATGAACTTGCATCATTACTTGCATATGAATATGTATCATAACTTACATATGAACTTGCACATAAACTTGCATATGAACTTGCATAACATCAAATACTTAGCATGCATAAAACCAAACACTTAGCATGCATAAAATCAAATACTTAGCATGCATACAATCAAATACTTAGCATGCATAAAATCAAATACTTAGCATGCATAACACCAAATACATAACTTGCATAACATCAAATACTTAGCATGCATAAAACCAAACACTTAGCATGCATAAAATCAAATACTTAGCATGCATAAAAGCAAATACTTAGCATGCATAAAACCAAACACTTAGCATGCATAAAATCAAATACTTAGCATGCATAAAATCAAATACTTAGCATGCATAAAACCACATGCATAACTTGCCTATCATGTTACATATAACTTGCATATACTCTCACATATAGTTTGCATAACATGTTACATATGCATAAATGTTCAACATAGTGTTTTGCATCATAAACATGGCATTAAACTTGCATATAGCATAAAACTTGCAAATCACATATCATACAAACTTGCATAAACACATTTATCCACAAACATAGCCATGTCTTATCACATCCTACCATAATCAATTTAACAATTGATTATTAAAGCTATAGGAACTCACCAAAACCAATTTGCACTCCAAACGTGAAGATTAAGATGCTTAGAATGGATTAGAGGTTGATTAGAGAGTGATTAGCTTGCAACCTTCTTCATAAATTAGTGGAGGCTCCTTCTAAGATTTAATTTGGCGGCATGTAGCCCTCAATTCTATTTTTAGTATGGATTAGGGTAGGTTTAGGGTGTATTTATAGATTAGGTGAGTGTTTTAGGCCCTTAGATTAACCCTAAATTAGATTAGGACCCTTAGATTTCGGAAATCTCTAGAACACAGCCCAAGACTAACCCAAAAACCAGATCTGGTGCACCCAGATCAACAGGGCCGACACCCTGTGTCGACACCCCTGTCGACAGGGCTGTCGACACCCCTGTCGACATGCCTGTCGACACCCCTGTCGACATGCCTGTCGACACGGGGCTAGGCGGGAACATTCCCGCCCTTTCCGCTTTTGGCTCCAAACTTGTTTTAGAACTGAATTTTAAATCTGTTTTTAACTTTGAATTTTCTGCAAACTTCATTGGGCCATAACTGGGCCATACGGACTCCGATTTACAAAATTTCGGACTCTATTTCGCGTATTTTTTCGAGACGAATGCAATGACGCAGCCCGTTTTCCCCAATTCCCACATCTGGGATTAGTTATTCTTTAATTTGTGAATTTTAGCATTAACCGAAATTCGGGGTGTTACATTCTCCCCTCCTTAAAGGATTTCGTCCCCGAAATCTCTAAGCTAAGGAGAATGCATATCCTACCATCCAAACAACCATCTACTCAATCCATCAAACACGGGCATCCATTGTCCTTAAAACAGTTTCTAATGATGTATGAGCATATGCAAAAAGTGTGTGTATATGTTCCCTATCTAATGTATGAACATATGCAAACCATGATAGTGCCATGCATCCATTATGTATGCGAGAGAACCCTATCGACACATACAATATTTACATGAGTGCACAATCATTCACCAAAATGCATCATCCATATGATAACACAATCATTATACATCCATAAATATAGCTTCCTACACACAATTTTATGTAATATGCAATATGAAGTGACTGAGCCGATCTAGTGCCTAATGTGTGTGTATATGCATCCACGAGCAACCACTAGCAACCAATTGCATCCACATGCATCCAACAACCATAACATGTTTCAAACACATGTTTCAACCATAGGCTTTACCCTATCTAAAGGTCATAGGTACTAGCGAGAGGATATACTAAAGATAAGATAAGTACTAGACAAGCGATAAAGGAGAAGTTAAAAGACATACTCTCAAAAAGAAATGGATACAAAGAACGCATCTTCGCTTCCGTCTCCCAAGTAGCATTGCTTTCGTCATCTCCCCATTGCACTTTAACTAGCTGAACTTCTCTGTTCCTCAACTTCCTAGTTTCTGACCCAAGGATGCGAGTAGGAGCTCGTCGAATCGTCGCATCACGCTCTACCTCTACATCTCTAAGCAAGCTCGGCTCTACCACCTCTGCGGTCTCATGTAAGCACTTCCTCAAATGTGATACAAGGAATACATCATGAACACCACTAAGTCTGTCGGGCAACTCCACCCTATATGCCATCCGTCCAATCCTTTCCTTAATAGGAAACGGCCCAACAAACCTCGGTGCTTACTTCCCAACGGACCCAAAGCGAACAACATTTCTCAACGGAGATACTTTGACAAAAACCATGTCCCCAACCTCAAACTCAAGATCCGTCCTTCTCCGATCCGCATAAGATTTCTGTTTATCTTGCGCTGCCTTCATCCTTCTTCAAATCAAATCAATCTTCTCTGAAGTCTCTCTAACCATATCTGGCCTAAGCAAGATCTTATCCGTAGATTCCCACCAACATGTAGGAGATCGACAAGGCCTTCCATAAAGAGCTTCGAAAGGTGCCATGCCAATACTAGACTGAAAGCTGTTATTGTATGCGAACTCCACCAAAGGAAGATGTTCTTCCCCTGTACCTCCAAAATCCAAGATACAAAGCCTCAAGAGATCTTCTAAGATACGGTTCACCCTCTCGGTCTGACCGTCCGTCTGAGGATGATATGCGGTGCTCAAACACAACTGAGTCCTAACCGCCTCTTGCAAACTTCTCCAAAACTCACTAGTGAAGATAGGATCTCGATCACTCACAATGCTGGATGGTACGCCATGCAATCTAACAATCTCTCTAACATAGACTGAAGCAAGCAATGGAGCGGTCCTCTTACTCTTCACGGGTATAAAATGGGCACTCTTGGTAAGTCTGTCTACCATAACCCAAATTCCCGCATTGCCCTTCCTCGATCTCGGTAATCCATCGAGACACTATCCCACTTCCATAGCGGAACTTCCAAATGGGTGAAGCAACCCATCGGGTTTCTTCTGCTCTGCTTTCATTTGCTAGCACACCAAGCATCTAGCGACATACTCGGCCACATCTTTCTCCATACCGGCCCAAAAAGAAAACCCGCTTCATGTCTTGGTACATCTTGTCCCTACCAGGATGAATGGTCATCTTTGACCGATGTGCATCATCAAGTATAGCCTTCCTCCGACCCTCGTCTTGCGGTATACAAAGTCTACCGTCTCTACGCAACCACCCCTTACCATCTAGGGTGTACCTACTCAAATGGCTGGACGACTCCCCCTTATGAGCTTCTCTACTAACTCAACCAACTGTGGGTCGTCTCGCTGTGTCTCGCCAATCCGCCCCCAAAAGAGTAGGCCTAACCTCCAAGGAGGCTAGCAAGCCGGGTACAAAGTCAACGGAAGGTCTAAAGTCTAACATAGAATTAAACTCCAAGCTTCGCCATTCCACGAACAATGGACTCAAAGACAGCCTTTTTCTGCTTAAGGCGTCTACCACCACGTTACCCTTGCCAGGGGCATACGCTATCTCAAACTCATAAGATGCTAAGAATTCCATCCACCTTTGTTGTCCTAAGACAATGTGCTCAAAGAGTTTCCAACACTTCCCTAAGATGTAGGGTATGCTTTTCTCCACTTCTAGAGAAAATCAGGATATTCTCACACGAAAAATCATCACAACTATCCATCTCTCACGCAGACCACCCTGGTCGAATTCGACATCCCCCAAATGCAAGCCCCAAAGGCCTAAACCAATATCAGACAAACACCCAAGGGATACCTCCTTCGAATTCAGACGACCTACGTGAGATGATACTAGTAAAAACGTCTAAATAATTAAGCCCTTGTCCAACTCTGGATGTCCTTGCCAGTCTCGCTCCAAAACCGCCGTTTATCCCATAACGGGCTTTGCTCAACCTATTGAGCACATACGGAAACTTATTTCGCTCCTAGGAAAGACCAAGATGTCATTTACAAAGACCATCACGAACTTATTTAGGTACTCCCTGAACATCCTTCTCATCAAATCAACAAAGTATGTGGAGGCGTTCGTCTAACCAAATAGCATCACCAGCCACTCATAAAACCATCCGAAGTCCTAAAGGCAATCTTCTCTATACTATCCTCAGCCACTCTCAACTGACGAAACCCCGTGGCTAAGTCTAACCACGAAAATACTGAGGCGCCAACTAACTGACCAAAGAGATCATCAATCCTCAGCCATGGGTGTCTATTCTTCTTTGTGAGTTTATTTAGTTCTCTTTAGCTTACACAAAGTCTGAGGGACCCATCCGCCTTCGTAGCAAAAACTACTGGAGCACCCCACTCCGATATACTTCGTCTTATGAACCCCTTCTCAAGCAAATCGCCTACTTGCTCATGGAGTTCCCTCCTCTCACGAGGAGCCATGTGGCACACTGGCCAAGATACTGGTTTGGCATTGTCTACCGGATATATTCGGAAGTCAATCTCCCGCTCCGGAGGTAAGCCCTTCACCTCCTCAAACACATCCGAGTATTCCCGGACCACTCTAACAGATCGCAAACTCTCGACCGACGTGTCAAGCGATTCTAGATAACTTAGCATAACAGATTCCATGGGATTACAAGAGATCTCGAGAGTGTTACCCAAGCGGGTCATAAGCCTAACAACTCTCCCTTCAAAATCAAGAACAGCACCCCTACTGGATAACCAGTCCATGCCCAAAACTAACCCATAGCTCGTGAAGCCCAAAAAGCATCACTTCTAAACTCAACGCTAAGTATAGAAGCTTTCAAACCCAAACACATCATGGAGCCCCAATTGGGTTTGAAACAACTAAGTGATCATCTACTAACTGGTGTCTAAGTGCAGTGACTCAACTAATAATGATGAGATAAACGAACTCGATGCGTCAAAATCAAATAAAGTTCGAACCGGATAATAAAGAAATCCTAAATCCAACCTAGACGGTTTATCCCCATTTGGTACCCTAGTCGCGAGGGAATACAACTACCCTCCAGGAGATTCCATACCTTGCCCATGCCCCTTTGGACAATCCTACTATGGTGTCCCATTCCTCCCAAAAGGATAACTACTCGCCTTCTTCATCCCATTCTCCACTCGTAACCTCCCACCAATGAGGTTTCATCCTTCATTAACCAAACAACTATTTGAGCCTTCCTTCCATCGTCTATCCAATAGATACCTATCCGTCCTTCTCCTTCTTGAACCAACTTCTAATCTGACTAACTTCTAAGTCCCTTAAAGTGGTTTTCCGTTCTTATCTATCTTAGAAAGGTCATCTATACGCGGAGGGGAAACTCAAAACGAGAGAGGAAGAGATTCAAAACGGAGAATTCGAAAGATATAGATATAGCTATTGGGGATTATGCTTTTCTTTCAAAAACTTTTCTCTTAAAAGACATGTTTTTGAAAATACTCCTTTCAAAAATATTCTTAGAAAATAGTTTTTCTAAAAATTTTATCTGTTCTGGTAACCTTAAGCTCTGATACCACGTGTAACACCCCACTCCCGCCATGGTCACTCGCTAAGGGAATGCCATAACATCGGTGGAGTATTTTAAGTGAATATAGAACAGAAAAATTACAACAAGACAGATATAAGTAATACTTGAAAATTTTAAAACATCATTTCATTGCAGCGGAAAGTAAAACATGTTTGGTTACATCACAAAACCATAATAAGAGTCAAGTACAAAATATCCATCCTGATAAATAAAAGTACATAATCCCAATACATGAATTGATAGCCATAAAAGAAAGGGTAAGCTGAGCTCTACATCTATGGTCCAAGCTCCAAAAGAGAATAAAGCAGCCTGATCTAAGCCCACTCGTACTGGGCCCACTCTGATAACCTGAGGGTTGGGAAAAAAAGATAAAAACAACGGGGTCAGACATAAGTCTGAGTGAGTCCTATAACCCTAACAATACAATCATTAAAGTAATTAGGGTATGATATAAACAAGGTACGGTACCTCTGGGGATAATGACTACACTAAGTAGCCAACTAAACACAGGATGTACTAAGATAACCGAAAAGACGCATTTATCCTCCCAAAGATAATTACTGGATTACACCACCCCAGATCTACCCACCCAAGGGTAATTACTACACTACACCACACCAGTCATTCCTAACTTAAAGGTTGATCCCACCCATGGACTTATAAAATTAACTTAATAGTTCTCGCGTACCCCTAGGTGACTAAGTAGATGCCACGGGGCCCTACAATCCACTAGATGTACACACTACTCCCCATTCGATCGGCTCCCTAACGTAGATAACCGTGATGGCCCCACCGTGGGGTGTACCATTCCCCAACGTGGCAACCTGATAAAACTAACGGTGCACGGCTTATATCTACACGATGCAACAACGTCTTATTTACCAGCCCGGGTCCACACACGCATATGAAACCCGTTGGTCATGCTTTGCCACCGCTAACCCATTTTGGCCTCTTATAGTCAAGCCAAATATGCGTGTCCCGTCACTCGACTAGAGTCGAGCCCACTAAGATACGTTTGGGATATTGGTTGAAATGGGCCCCCACAAGCTACCACCTAAGCTTGTTATTTTATTTGGTGAATCCCACTTAACCCCTTTTATAATCATGCCCACCTACAAGTTAAGGTTTGGTTAAGTCATCTAATCCTATTTCAATTGCCACTTAAGGCCCCCACAAGCTACTACTTAAGCTTGTCATTTAATTGTATTTCAATTGCCACTTAAGGCACCCACTAGATTTCTGCATGCCACCCAAGGCACTTACTTGATTCCCACATGCCACCCAAGGCACTTACTTAACCCTTTAATCATGTTTAATTACATGTTCCACTTTGGTTAAGTATTCTAATCGTATTTTCTATTGCCACCCAAGGCAACCCACTAGATTCCTCATGCCACCCAAGGCACCCACTTAACCCCTCATGTCCCTCTACATGCTAATATGGTTAAGTGTTTCTTAATTAATTAATTAAGATCATGACCTCATAAAGACCTCTCACATTAGACCGTCTTTTATGACTGCTGGATATGCCGGTTGGGTCCGGGCAGCCTTACGTCATAAAAAGGGTCTAACCTCGTGTCTTTACTTTAATCACGTATTTAATTTGTGCCTAAGACCTCTCACATTGGGCTAACATTTGTAGCAACTGGTTAAGCCGGTTGGGTCTGGGCAGTTTTACGCTACAACTGAGTCCAACCTCGTGTCTTAGTCGATTAATTACACCTAATTAATCACCCTCCTAATTTATATTAATTATCCCTAATTAATTAATCATGTTTTCCAGAATATGGGTAGACCTAACTCAATAGGTAAATTCCCAACTCCGTAGTATGGGTAGACCTAACTCAATAGGTAAATTCCCAACTCCATAATATCGGTAGACCTAACTCAATAGGTAAATTCCCAATTATGTCCATTTAATTTATGTTACTCTTAAGCATATCCATTCCACATCATTTTATTAACATGCATATTAACCCCATCGTTCCCCACGTAATTCGTTCTCGTAACGCGACATAATAAAAGGGAAGATTCATCACAAATATCATGGGTTTAGCCAACATAGCATGTAACTTTATCATGGGTTCAAAAGGTGTCAACTTGCATATATGAACATACATTAAACCCCACTAATATTTAACCAAACTTGCATTATGCATATCATAAAAGAGACAACTTGCATATGAACTTGCACATAAACTTGTATATGAACTTATATCATGACTTGCATATGAACTTGCATCATAACTTGCATATAAACATATATCATAACTTGCATATGAACTTATATCATGACTTGCATATGAACTTGCATCATAACTTGCATGTAAACATATATCATAACTTGCATATGAACTTATATCATGACTTGCATATGAACTTGCATCATAACTTGCATGTAAACATATATCATAACTTGCATATGAACTTATATCATAACTTGCATATGAACTTGCATCATAACTTGCATGTAAACATATATCATAACTTGCATATGAACTTATATCATAACTTGCATATGAACTTATATCATGACTTGCATATGAACTTGCATCATAACTTGCATGTAAACATATATCATAACTTGCATATGAACTTATATCATAACTTGCATATGAACTTGCATCATAACTTGCATATGAATATGTATCATAACTTACATATGAACTTGCACATAAACTTGCATATGAACTTGCATAACATCAAATACTTAGCATGCATAAAACCAAACACTTAGCATGCATAAAATCAAATACTTAGCATGCATACAATCAAATACTTAGCATGCATAAAATCAAATACTTAGCATGCATAACACCAAATACATAACTTGCATAACATCAAATACTTAGCATGCATAAAACCAAACACTTAGCATGCATAAAATCAAATACTTAGCATGCATAAAATCAAATACTTAGCATGCATAAAACCAAACACTTAGCATGCATAAAATCAAATACTTAGCATGCATAAAATCAAATACTTAGCATGCATAAAACCACATGCATAACTTGCATATCAAGTTACATATAACTTGCATATACTCTCACATATAGTTTGCATAACATGTTACATATGCATAAATGTTTAACATAGTGTTTTGCATCATAAACATGGCATTAAACTTGCATATAGCATAAAACTTGCAAATCACATATCATACAAACTTGCATAAATACATTTATCCACAAACATAGCCATGTCTTATCACATCCTACCATAATCAATTTAACAATTGATTATTAAAGCTATAGGAACTCACCAAAACCAATTTGCACTCCAAACGTGAAGATTAAGATGCTTAGAATGGATTAGAGGTTGATTAGAGAGTGATTAGCTTGCAACCTTCTTCATAAATTAGTGGAGGCTCCTTCTAAGATTTAATTTGGCGGCATGTAGCCCTCAATTCTATTTTTAGTATGGATTAGGGTAGGTTTAGGGTGTATTTATAGATTAGGTGAGTGTTTTAGGCCCTTAGATTAACCCTAAATTAGATTAGGACCCTTAGATTTCGGAAATCTCTAGAACACAGCCCAAGACTAACCCAAAAACCAGATCTGGTGCACCCAGATCAACAGGGCCGACACCCTGTTTCGACACCCCTGTCGACAGGGCTGTCGACACCCCTGTCGACATGCCTGTCGACACCCCTGTCGACATGCCTGTCGACACGGGGCTAGGCGGGAACTTTCCCGCCCTTTCCGCTTTTGGCTCCAAACTTGTTTTAGAACTGAATTTTAAATCTGTTTTTAACTTTGAATTTTCTGCAAACTTCATTAGGCCATAACTGGGCCATACGGACTCCGATTTACAAAATTTCGGACTCTATTTCGCGTATTTTTTCGAGACGAATGCAATGACGCAGCCCGTTTTCCCCAATTCCCACATCTGGGATTAGTTATTCTTTAATTTGTGAATTTTAGCATTAACCGAAATTCGGGGTGTTACAACTGCCGAACCTTAACTATTCCTTAGTTAAAAACGAAGCCAATCAAGTTGGGGTATAATTACCTCTCAGACCTTAACTGAACAACATTTCTAACCTTGAAATAGGTAAAGTTCACTTTACATTTCTTTAACTAACTTCCTTACTTAACCTTTCTTTCGAATAACTATCTTCGATTAACTCTTTTCACTTAACTCTATTCGATTAACTCCTTACTTAACTCCTTTCGAACAAACTATATTCGATTACTCCTCTAACTCTATTCGAATAAACTATATTCGATTAACTCTTTTAACTCTATTCGAATAAACTATATTCGATTACTCTTTTAACTCTAATCGATCAACTCCATCGAATAACTAAATTCGATAATTCCTTCGAATAACCAAATTCGATAATTCCTTTCGAATAAACTATATTCGATTACTCACTTCGATTAAACTAATCGATAACTCTTTTCGATTAAACTATAATCGATAACTCCTTTCCTTTAACTCTATTTAATTAACCCTATCGATTTAACTCTAACTGGTTAACCCTAATTGATTTACCCTACTGGTCAACTCTAACTCATTTACTCTCTTCGATTTAACTCTAATCGAATAACTAATATTTGATTAACTCATTTGAATTAACTCCTTTTACTTAACCCTTTCTATTTGTTTGCTTAACAAATAAATATTCCCTTCTCAATTCTATTTACTTAATAAATAAATATTTCTTTTACCTTTCCTATTTATTTAACAAATAAATATTTCCTTTTAACTTTATCTATTTATTAACAAAGAAATATTCCTTTTTCTTTTCTATTTATTCCCTAAATAAATAAATAATCCCATTTAATCTATTTGTAACTGTTTTACAAATATCTCCTTTTAAATCCTATTTGTAAAAGGTTTACAAATATTTCTTTTTACCTCTATTCTATTTGTAAATGGTTTACAAATATTTCTCTTTCTATTTGTTTAACAAATAATTTCCTTTATATTTGTTGTACAAATATATTTCCCTTTACATTTGGTTTTTACAAATATCTTCCTTTACATTTGGTTTTTACAAATATCTTCCTTTATATTTGGTTTACAAATATATTTCCTATATATTTGGTTTACAAATATATTTCCTATATATTTGGTTTACAGATATATTTCCTATATAATTGTTTTACAAATATATTCTTTTTAACTCTTTGGATTTTTATAATATATTTCCTTTTAAAAATCCTTTTTCTTTTATATATAAAATCCATTGATTTTATATAAATAAATTATTTTCAAATTATACTTTGAAAATCCCCTTTCCCACATCCAGTATTTCTTATGGTATTTAACATACCATATAACAACAATAAATATCGTCCAAACACACATAATCAACAACAGATTATATATCACATCATATATCACAATATATGAATCGCAGTAAAATAAATGTTGAGGAATCCAGTTGGATTCCTCCAACCTTTTTCCCTGCATCACAGATGTTAAACAATATAGATAACATCACTTTCAGTTCCATATGATATATTCTGTTAAACAGAATCAATATAGAAATTCAACTAACTGACTAGCAGTTCAATCAAACAATCAACACACAGTCAATCAGCCAATATTTAACAGTTCTAAAAATACAACATGAAATTATAAACTGTTCAGAGTTAGTGAGATTTACTCACATTTGCAGTTCATCGTTAAAGAACGATAAACTGTTGTTTGATTTGAATCAAACAATTTATTTCGCCATAAATTTAAACGAGCACCAATCCACTCCCGGTAAGTTCCAATGTTTTGCTCCCGTCCATATGATCCTGTCGGATCTTGTTTCGCGGAATTCTGATTACGTATGACCGAGTTATAACATTTTAAACTTAATACACTCTTTTATAACAATCTAAATATAAATGATTTAACATGGGCCTTTACCGTTCATGAATTCGGCCCATCTCCATCTTGTGAACCCAAACCCCGCATTTCCATCTTCCTCCTTTCCTTTACATTTCGCTACTCCGAAATCAGTCCACAGAAAAATTCCAGTATTTCAATCTCCTTGTTCTCCTCCCGTACTTCATGTATCACCAAACCTTAATCACCATTTCACTCTCTATTGCGAGCTCTTCCCTCCCATCACTGCTTGCTTCGCCTCGAGCGTATGCCTCGATTTCCGTCGCTGACCGTATACGGTGTCATGACGAAAAAGGATCGACAACCAATCTCTTCTAATTCACCCAAAATTTCCAGCAAGCTGTTAAATCCTCCACTAAATCCAAATCCAAACTCGAAAATCACATCCGATGCCCCATTTCATAGAATACCGCAACCCTAGCTAGTCGATGTCTTATTTCCCAGCGTACCAACAGTAAATCAAACCCATCGAGATGGGTATGAGCGTGGAAAGCAACTCCATACGAATCTGGTTATATAAGATTTTCGATTTATTGATTATTCTATGGATTTTTGTGATTTTATTTTCTTGCATTGAGAGCTTAAAGGATTCCTACTGATGGTAGAAAATGGTTTGACTGAGGGAGAATAAAGTCTAGGGTTAGGAAGGTGAACGGCTATTTATAGGATTTTATAATTAATTTTATATTGATTTTTATTGGACCGTTATCTTCGTTTGTCCTTTAAAAATCCCTACGATCACATACAATACCCAAAAATCACGAAAATGGACATGCAGCTACAGTTCGACATTACGGTCCTATTGAAACTGGTTTCGTCGAATTCCGACTTCGTATGCTCACACAACGTATTTTTAACCGTCGAAAAACTGACTGTTTTTCACTCTAAAAATCCGTATGGCGACACAGTGACTCTAAAAATCACGAAACTGGAAATCTAACAACTATTTGACATTGCGGATCGAACAAAATTAGTTTCATTGAATTTCGACTTCGTTTGCAAAAGTGGCTATTTTTAAAATCCTAAATGACCCATTTAAATATATAAATATATTTAAATATAATTAAATTAGATATTTATAAATTAATATTATCGTATATATTCACAGTGGAATACCATACAGCTCAGAAAAATCCTATATGGGTTTCTAATTCGATATTTCAATCTGGGTCAACCCGATATTCGATTTATATTGAAATTCCTTTTAAAAATATAAATAATTCCTTTATAAATTATAAAGGAATTCCACAGCGACTTTTCTAAAATTTGATCTGGACGTAAATTATAATCTACCCGACGAAATCCAGATTTTTCTCTTCCACTAGAAAGATATACTCCACCAGCTCCACACGTTTCTTGTTTAACAGAAATCCGGCATAAAACGAATCCGGTACATTCAGTTGAAGTTTGAATCGCCAATTTACGAACTGCAGCGCCATTTCGAGCTCGATTTTAATTATAATATAATTATACGTTCAAACTGTCGTTCAAATAATATATTCGTTAATATAATCCAATTTTAAACTGAATTAAATATCACAGATGATCCAGTTCACACCATATCACCATTTCAGCCAATTCTGATTATTTCAGAATTAAATATATTATTTAATTTATTATTTTAATTAAATATTCACCATTATTTAATTCAATGACCATGAAATCCTTTTAATCACCTTTTAAATAATTAAATAAATTAATTATAATACCTCTGCCAATGCGGGTCATTACATTCTTCCCCACTTAAAATAATTTCGTCCTCGAAATTGCTAAAGCTAGAAGACGACCCTATCTACTGGTTAAAACATATTTGTTCTCTTCTTAACTTCAGTTTCAACTGAACCAATTTAATTTCAATTAAATTATTAATTAATTCTTATCAATGAAAATTTTCAAAAATCCTGAAAATTTCTAACGCCTTAACTCTTCGAAAAATTTCGCCAATACCTCCTTTGTACTGGTCAATAGGTCAAACTCCAACTCGCCTCTCTGGGCCATCTCCATCCCAAAAGAAAATCAAATAGCCAAGCGGCTTGCCAATTCGGCTCATAAATCTTACATCCAATAGAAATATAAACTTGTACCTTTTGTCGGCATATCATTATATCCTTTCCACCTGTTATCAATTCAGCGGATACAAGGGTCGTCCCAATCAAATTCCAATCTGCTTTTAACAACACAACCATTCGCTTATATCCGAGCCAAATATCATTTCAACTCGAGTTTCTTCTCGATTCCCAACTCTTAACTTGATTATCACATTACACTTCAAAATTGAATCTCACAATCCAATTTGTCTTGATATCATTCTAATTCAATCTCAGTTACCTCTTTACTGGCTTTACTTTAATTCAATTTTGCTTTCACAAATTTCTGTTAAATTTGTTTTTAATTCAAACAGTCTTTCCCTGGGAGTTTTTATACAGTTTACTCCTTTCAAAAATCAAATTTTCCTTTTGAACATGTCACTGAGCCCTTAATTAATATTCCATTAGTTAAATCACTTCTCTATTTCTTTATCAATATTTGTTAACCAAATATTTCCAATAACCATATTGGCCTTTTATGTTATTTGGAAAACATTTCCGAATATCGCCTTCCTTTATTTTCTAAACTTTAGAAAATATATGCTATTTATAATTGGAAAATACTCCAATTACTTATCTCTTTTCCGATCTCGTTTATTTCTATACTTAGGAAATATTCTTTATTATATTTCCAGGCTTACATTTTATTTAGGTTAAAACGGATGTTGTCTAAAACATCGTTACGACAACCCAAATACTATATTCAACTAACTCTTATTCAACCTTGATCTTCGAGCCTGAAATCTTACTATTTATTTGTTAATAATGAAATAAATCAAGTTGGGGTATAACTACCTCTCAGACCTTGATTGAATAACATTTATAACGTCAAAATAGATATGACTACTTACTCGAATAATCAATACCATACAACTACTTCTTCACTTTTAAACACGTATACACTTTCTCTTTCTATTCTTACTAGATTTTATTCTTAGTCTTCCTTTTTGATTTTACTATTCTATTTCTAAGTTCGCTTCCTTATCGACTTATATATATATATATATATATATATATATATATATATCGATACGTTGATTTCTAACTATCAAACTATCTTAAAAATATTCTAACTCCTTAAATTCCCGGAAATTTTTTCCATAACCTCCTTTGTACTAGGAGCATCGGGATATTTCAAATAGCCTCCCATGGCCCTCACCAATTCAAAAGAAAAAGAAAAAGCCAAGCGGCTAGCCGATACGGTGCATAAAATCTCATATATGAATTAAATACGTACCTTTTCGTCGAGCATTCTATTTATATACCTTCATACCTTATCCATACCTATCTCATGTATATTTATACCTGCCCAATCTATTTCAACTATACCCGATCGTTTTAACTCAATTCGTTAATTAATTTGTTAATTAACTGTTTAGTCTATTTCACTTTTATATTTGAACATGACATGGTCAAATATATTTTGACTTGCTTATTAACTAATTCGAATCCAAATTTCAAATTTAAGTTCTATATTCGATTTCGAATATCCATTTACAAATCCAATTCACCTTTCAAAGTTCAACTTCAAATTCAATACTCGATTAACTAATTCCTCTTCGACTTAGTTAATTCTATTCAAATTTTATATTATAAATGCCATTCGAATTTCTATATACAAATTCTATATTATAAATCCCATTTTGAAATTCAAAACAACTTGTCTTTCCCAAAACAAATTCAAAACAGTATCTCTGGTAGTAATTCGTCACTTACAACTCGAAAATGAATACCGATGATGCAGCTGTCATTATCAGAATCTATTTTCCAGCGATCGAAGTGAGTTCAATACTATAAAACCATTTCTAAACATTTCCACTTTGAAATCCATTTCAAAATATAATTCACACTGCTTGTAAAACAATTTAAAATCTCCCAGGATCTTAAATTTTCCTTATTTTTAATCCAAATCCATTTACAAACACTTATCCCATTTTCCAGAGTTTAATTCAATTTCTGGTTTAAATTTCAGATTTAACTCATCTGATTTCACGTATTTCACTTATATGAATTCTGATTGGTTATTTACATAACCATTCAATTTACAATCTTACTCGATTATAATAACAACCAATATATCCAATATGTATCAAAATATACTTTGGGTAAAATTATTTTAATTTACCCTCTTTTCAAAACATATCGTGACGACCCATCGTATTCGAGTGTTTATAAACTCCTACCGATACAGTGGATCAAACTGATCGACCAGAACCCATAAACAACTCAACCAATAAATCCCCATAATATAAAACCACTTTATATCAAATTACAAATACGCACTCGTATATATACACTCAAACTCAATCTGGGGTATTACTAACCCTATCTCTACTGAGCCACGCCACAGAGCCAAGTTAATTCTTAACTTAAGCTCTGATACCAACTGTAATGACCCGGGATTTTGGCGATCTTGGTTATCCGATATACCACACATATCGAACATCCAAGGATCGAAAATACCGGTCATAATGAAAGAAATTAGAGGGTGAGAATAGATAAGATAGAAACATAGAATAGAAGAAGAAGAAGAACACAACATCAGAGTAACACGAACCTCACAGCGGAATGAATAACATATAATAGATAACATATCTTTGAAATATACATCTGTACTTGAATATACATCATTATCAAAGTACAGCATTTACAACACAGCGGAAATAAACTATAGCTATATGATCCTGAAGCCTCCTGCTCCAGCTCTTCAAGTGTATCTGTAAAATCCCGACTACTTGACTGCCCGTACAAATTTAGGCACCCAAGAGTTTAGGGAAACAAACAAATAAACTCCGGGTCAGTCATGGGACTGGTATGAGTAAAACAGTTAAAACAGTTCGAACAAGTAAACGATATCTCATAAGACCACACCGTATAACGGAACGGGTTTTTCCCTTATGAGAGTCCAAAATATCTTTATATCAAAAACCTTTTGATATTATGATAATGTCTATCAACACAATATAATAATCATCTAGCAGAAACGCTTTCATCTCACGTTCTACATATATAGTATACAATCAAAACCGCAAGCACGTATTGGGTAATGGATTTCCAACTATGACAATGTATGGAACCACCTTTCGCTAGTGTATCTCTAGGAAGGAATACACTGGGTTCAACAAGAACATCTTGTAACCCGGCCACACATGACCGACCACTCATTTCGCTTGAGTGTATCGAATGTATATCACCAACGGTTGGGATCAGCAACCGTTTCCCGAATGGGACAGTATCGACAATAGATTTTTAGAAATAAATGAAACTCTAGATCAGGTGATTATACACCCTACTTCGGAGCGACCGACTTAGCCATGATGCCTGCCCGATTTCTGTCATTTACCGGTTGATGAGGCTAGAAGCTACGCTTTATCATCACACCAGATTCACTTTGAATGCCACATCATCAAATCCATCAAATCACCGATTGACGTCTACAACAGTACATTACGTGTTAGCTAAAAGAAGTTTCCTTCTCCGCTTCAACTCTTGGTACGGTTGGAGAAATCAATGTACTTGATCGTCTGGAAATACTCTGTCAGACATCCCTCCATACAAGTCATCCAGGAACAAGATGAACCGAAGGTACTATTCAGTATATCCATCTTAGGCACTGTTATCTAAGACTTATACAATAGCCCTTGCACTTTACTCTATCTTCAATTTTCTTTGGCATATATAATTCGCAACGCTTATGCCAATACAGAGTGGTTCTTTGGATAATAATCCAATCGATCTCTCCATATTAACAACATTAAAATGGTCAAAACTTCGATAGTCTGTGAGTTAACTATCAAAGAAAAACAAGCGTGCAAACAACGATATTATTTCCAGTTGGAAATTATATCGAACAAACATCATTTAACATTAATCTCTTTAGTTCATTTTACATCTCCTGTTTCCCTATATTCAACTTTTGCTATTTTCTATATTTAGATAATATACGTTATTAACAGTGGAAACATTACCATTCCTTGTTTTCTGTATTAGAAAACATTTCTGATTCTTGTTTGGAAAACATTTCCAAAACTCCTACGTTTGGATTAAGCAGATGTTTTAGATAAAACATCGCTATGCCAACTCAACCATTTCCTTTAATTACTAAATTCACTTTACCATCCTTTACTACCGAACCTTAACTATTCCTTAGTTAAAAACGAAGCCAATCAAGTTGGGGTATAATTACCTCTCAGACCTTAACTGAACCACATTTCTAACCTTGAAGTAGGTAAAGTTCACTTTACATTTCTTTAACTAACTTCCTTACTTAACCTTTCTTTCGAATAACTATATTCGATTAACTCTTTTCACTTAATTCTATTCGATTAACTCCTTACTTAACTCCTTTCGAACAAACTACATTCGATCACACATCTAACTCTATTCGAATATACTATATTCGATTAACTCTTTTAACTCTATTCGAATAAACTATATTCGATTACTCTTTTAACTCTAATCGATCAACTCCATTGAATAACTAAATTCGATATTCCTTCGAATAACCAAATTCGATAATTCCTTTTGAATAAACTATATTAGATTACTCACTTCGATTAAACTAATCGATAACTCTTTTCGATTAAACTATAATCGATAACTCCTTTCCTTTAGCTCTATTTAATTAACCCTATCGATTTAACTCTAACTGGTTAACCCTAATTGATTTACCCTACTGGTCAACTCTAACTCATTTACTCTCTTCGATTTAACTCTAATCGAATAACTAATATTTGATTAACTCATTTGAATTAACTCCTTTTATTTAACCCTTTCTGTTTGTTTACTTAACAAATAACTATTCCCTTCTCAATTCTATTTACTTAATAAATAAATATTTCTTTTACCTTTCCTATTTATTTAACAAATAAATATTTCCTTTTAACTTTATCTATTTATTAACAAAGAAATATTCCTTTTTCTTTTCTATTTATTCCCTAAATAAATAAATAATCCCATTTAATCTATTTGTAACTGTTTTACAAATATCTCCTTTTAAATCCTATTTGTAAATGTTTTACAAATATTTCTTTTTACCTCTATTATATTTGTAAATGGTTTACAAATATTTCTCTTTCTATTTGTTTGACAAATAATTTCCTTTATATTTGTTGTACATATATATTTCCCTTTACATTTGGTTTTTACTAATATCTTCCTTTACATTTGGATTTTACAAATATCTTCCTTTATATTTGGTTTACAAATATATTTCCTATATATTTGGTTTACAAATATATTTCCTATATATTTGGTTTACAAATATATTTCCTATATAATTGTTTTACAAATATATTCTTTTTAACTCTTTGGATTTTTATAATATATTTCCTTTTAAAAATCCTTTTTCTTTTATATATAAAATCCATTGATTTTATATAAATAAATTATTTTCAAATTATACTTTGAAAATCCCCTTTCCCACATCCAGTATTTCTTATGGTATTTAACATACCATATAACAACGATAAATATCGTCAAAGCACACATAATCAACAACAGATTATATATCACATCATATATCACAATATATGAATCGCAGTAAAATAAATGTTGAGGAATCCAGTTGGATTCCTCCAACCTGTTTCCCTGCATCACATATGTTAAACAATATAGATAACATCACTTTCAGTTCCATATGATATATTCTGTTAAACAGAATCAATATAGAAATTCAACTAACTGACTAGCAGTTCAATCAAATAATCAACACACAGTCAATCAGCCAATATTTAACAGTTCTAAAAATACAACATGAAATTATAAACTGTTCAGAGTTAGTGAGATTTACTCACATTTGTAATTCATTGTTAAAGAACGATAAACTGTTGTTTGATTTGAATCAAACAATTTATTTCGCCATAAATTTAAACGAGCACCAATCCACTCCCGGCCAGTTCCAATGTTTAGCTCTCGTCCATATGATCCTGTCGGATCTTGTTTCGTGGAATTCTGATTACGTATGACCGAGTTATAACATTTTAAACTTAATACACTCTTTTATAACAATCTAAATATAAATGATTTAACATGGGCCTTTACCCTTTATGAATTCGGCCCATCTCCATCTTGTGAACCCAAACCCTGCATTTCCATCTTCCTCCTTTCCTTTACATTTCGCTACTCCGAAATCAGTCCACAGAAAAATTCTAGTATTTCAATCTCCTCGTTCTCCTCCCATACTTCATGTATCACCAAACCTTAATCACCATTTCACTCTCTATTGCGAGCTCTTCCCTCCCATCACTGCTTGCTTCGCCTCGAGCGTATGCCTCGATTTCCGTCGCTGACCGTATACGGTGTCGCGACGAAAAAGGATCGACAACCAATCTCTTCTAATTCACCCAAAATTTCCAGCAAGCTGTTAAATCCTCCACTAAATCCAAATCCAAACTCGAAAATCACAACCGATGCCCCATTTCATAGAATACCGCAACCCTAGCTAGTCGCTGTCTTATTTCCCAGCGTACCAACAGTAAATCGAACCCATTGAGATGGGTATGAGCGTGGAAAGCAACTCCATATGAATCTGGATATATAAGATTTTCAATTTATTGATTATTCTATGGATTTTTGTGATTTTATTTTCTTGCATTGAGAGCTTAAAGGATTCCTACTGACGGTAGAAAATGGTTTGACTGAGGGAGAATAAAGTCTAGGGTTAGGAAGGATGAACGGCTATTTATAGGATTTTATAATTAATTTTATATTGATTTTTATTGGACCGTTATCTTCGTTTGTCCTTTAAAAATCCCTACGATCACATACAATACCCAAAAATCACAAAAATGGACATGCAGCTACAGTTCGACATTACGGTCCCAATGAAACTGGTTTCGTCGAATTCCGACTTCGTATGCTCACACAACGTATTTTTAACCGTCGAAATACTGATTGTTTTTCACTCTAAAAATCCGTACGGCCACACAGCGACTCTAAAAATCACGAAACTGGAAATCTAACAACTATTTGACATTGCGGATCCAACAAAATTAGTTTCGTCAAATTCCGACTTCGTTTGCAAAAGTGGCTATTTTTAAAGTCCTAAATGACCCATTTAAATATATAAATATATTTAAATATAATTAAATTAGATATTTATAAATTAATATTATCATATATATTCACAGTGGAATACCATACAGCTCAGAAAAATCCTATATGGGTTTCTAATTCGATATTTCAATCTGGGTCAACCCGATATTCGATTTATATTGAAATTCCTTTTAAAAATATAAATAATTCCTTTATAAATTATAAAGGAATTCCACAACGACTTTTCTAAAATTTGATCTGGACGTAAATCAAAATCTACCCGACGAAATCCAGATTTTTCTCTTCCACTAGAAAGATATACTCCACCAGCTCCATGTTTCTTGTTTCACAGAAATCCGGCTTAAAACGAATCCTGTACATTCAGTTGAAGTTCGAATAGCCAATTTACGAACTGCAGCGCCATTTCGAGCTCGATTTTAATTATAATATAATTATACGTTCAAACTGTCGTTCAAATAATATATTCGTTAATATAATTCAATTTTAAACTGAATTAAATATCACAGATGATCCAGTTCACACCATGTCGCCATTTCAGCCAATTTTGATTATTTCATAATTAAATATATTATTTAATTTATTATTTTAATTAAATATTCACTATTATTTAATTCAATGACCACGAAATCCTTTTAATCGCCTTTTAAATAATTAAATAAATTAATTATAATACCTTTGCCAATGCGGGTCATTACATATCGAGTAATATAGAAATACATTAGTAGTATAATCTAAGTGCAGAAGATATAATAAACCATCAGTATTAGTAGATAAATGACAATAGGGATTTTTATACTGGTTCAGAGCTTCGTCCTAAGTCCTTCTTGAATTAACGCTATCAACAACCATCACATAACCCGAAGGAATAGGTTTACACTGCCTAAAACATCATATAGGACTTTAACCACCTGAAGCAAATGAAATAGGATTTTTTCCACCTGAACAAACCACCAGGACTTCTTTGCAATTGAAATATAGGGAATAGGAATATAGAATAACTTAGAAAACCAAAATAGGAAATATTAGATGATTGAAACAAGTGTATATCATATGAAGGGTTGTTTCTCTTCATAAATCGATTTTATCAAAAGAAACGAAAATAACTCTAGATTTTAGACTTGTGTCTTTTAGTTAAAGGGAAGCACCCTTTAAAAAAATAATCGTTTAGCCAGCTGAAAATATATTTCAATACGCTGAATTGAATGAATTTAAAGGTAGCAAGGATATAGTACAAAAATAACTGAATTCAGCCAGCTGAATGTGCTAATTCAGCTGGCTGGATATTCGTACCAAAAAGTATGAATACCCAGCATTAAATTGGCTAAATTGGTGCACTCAATCGGCTGAATGCATTGCCTTTTTGTGCATAACCTTGTGCAAATACTTTATATAAATTAAATCTTTGTCGAACCATATATATTTGTCAAGAGATATTTTAACAGATTTTTCTAACTAATTATAAACTCAATAAATAAATAAATAAATCTTGACGTCCTTCGAATTTGTTCTTCAATCCTTATCATCCTTGAAATATGTTCTTCTATGCTCTTGAATTCTTATTTGTCAATGTTCCTACAATAAACATTATTACACGAGAATATTGTCGTATATATTTGTCACAATAAAAAATTCATAAAATAGAGATTTTAACACTGTCCTATTATCCCTTACACTTTTCTTCCTAGAGTCCATAGCCTTGTAAGCACAATTATGTTCCTCGTTGCAGGGGTTTCCCTTTAATTTCAATAAGATGGGTTCTTGAATGCGAAGCGATCCCCCTACACTCTTCCCTTCTTCCTTTTTTTACTTCCCTCAATTTGGTTATATAGCATTCACGAGAAGAATTTTGATCTCCCTTTATCACACTGACTCCACTTTCCATAGGAAATTTCATTACAAGACACCACAGCACCAGGGTAATCTTAAAATCCATCATGGATGGTCTTCCGAGGAATGCGTTGTAATCAAAAATCTCACCCACAATAACAAAGATTTGAATCAACACAACTCTCTTTTCAACTTCTCCCAGTTCGATGGGTAAGTCAGTAGTTCCAATTTGCTGCTTAGGTTCACCCAAGGATCCTTGGATTTTTATCTGCTAAACGAACATGTCTATCATGGATAACTATATCTGACTGAAAGTCTTTCGGAAAAGAATATTTACTGATGCCCCACAATCAACGAGCACTCTGTTTACCGTCGTAGGCCCAGTTCCTAATGTTACCACCATATGGTCAAGTATTGGAGCTTCCATGCCTTCTAAATCTTTGGCTCGGAAAAACGTATCGTTTTTAAACCTCCTTTGTTGTTTAGCAGGGCTTGTATCTTCCAAGATTAAATAGCTTTCCTCCTTCGTAGCATTCTTCAAGGCACTTGAAGAACGTTCCATTTCTCCCCGACTCCTATGCATCAGATGAGGTCCACCTGATATAGTATTAATGACAAGCTTTCCATTATTTTGTCCGCCGACTTGATTGTTAGGACTGGTTTGGTTGGATGGAATGATCTTTCCTTGCGTTATTGGAGATGGGTCTGTTGCTCTTGTGGCTTTTTAACATATGTTGCATCCTATTCTATTTGATAAGCTCTTCTCTCAGGCTCTTCAAATGATGATATTCACTGGTATTATGGCATGGTTGATTGTGAAAGCGAAAAAATCATCCAAAATTCATTTTATTGCTAGTTACCTTTATTGAAGGTGGTATCGAGAAACGTTCCTCTTTTTTGGAAGCTAGGAAGATGTTCTCTGCAGTTTCATTCATAAGCATAAAATCTTCTGGCCTAGAATATTGGGAAAGTTCGCCATTCTTTCTTCCTTTACCTTTGTTCTCATTTCCCCTCTTCGGGTTTCCGGATGTCTTCCCATTATCATGGATGTCATCTTCCTTCTTGGGATCAATAGTGTCCTTATTCCGGACATCATCAACACTCCCACAGTGGAGTCTGTATCCTCTAATCTAATAAACCCATCATCTTTTTTATAAAACTTTTATAATAAGTTGAGCTATTCAATCTATACCCTCTTCCAAACTATGTTTCCTTATCCACGGCATATAACAGAGCCATTAACACCATTTTCGACTTAGGATTGTCAACTTCGGTCATAACAGTATTAAAATGGTTTAAAAGGGATCTTAATGGTTCTCGAGGACCTTGGGTCATTCCAGATAAAAGACATGATGTCCTTGGCCTTTGAGATATAGAGCCCGAAATTTTCCTTGAATTTGGATGCCAAATCTCTGAATCGATCAAAGTGACGCGACGCCTTCCAAATATATAGGGAAATAATGACATTTCAGTTCGTCAGTCGCCCGAGCACCATTCATGTGTAGTCATATTTAAAGAGAAATAAATTGGGATCAATCGTATGCATGCATGGTCAGAGGAATAAATTTCTTAAGATACACTATACCTAATATCCTTCATATGAAGGGAGTCCTACTAGGAGAGAATCCCCAATCCTCATCGTCATCTTCTCTTTCCATACTTTCTTTCATGATCTGATTGATCATGCCAGAGACGTAATCCTCATTGGCATGCTACTCAATAGGGTAGATAACAGTTGCATTCCCAATAACTTTGCTATGCAAGCGATCTCGGTAAGAGAACTGGGGCCTTGTTCCTTGAGCATATGGAGGTGCCCCATTTGTGGTGCTTGCAAGCTTTTGAGAACTTGGTCTCACGGGCTGTGTCAAATTTAGCCAATTTCTCTCAAGTAAATTAGCATTATCTTTTGAACCTTCCATTCCAACGTCAAGATCGTCACCAGGAACTAACATTCTATCCAAGTTATCTGCAGCATCGAATTGGTAATGTGGATTATTTTCTGTATTTAGATTCCTGAGGAGAGCACATTCATTTCACCTGCATTAGCTTGTGTGGTATCAGTAACATGCACTCTCTGTGTTGCCTCTTGGTTTCTTCTACGACGATCAGAGGTAGGCGAGTGCACATTCTCTTTTGGATCAATCTCTACTTTGTTGTTTCCCGGATTAGTCCTTACAGCTAGCAAAGCATCCATCTTTAACATTGAAGATTTATTTGTAGTTTCTAACCGATGATTAAGACTTTCTACTATGATATCCTCTTGGTGTTATCATTTATCATGGGGTTCGAGCATCTCCAGGGTTATTAGTTATATAGGACACTAGAGTATCATCGGTTGCATTCCCAGAAACAGCCGTTAGTCCTAACTGATCTTTTAGTTTGGAAGTAGAGGTGTAAATCAGCTGGACCGGATCGAAAGGAGGTATGTTCAATTTCTGTCCTAAATAAATTGGATCGGACACTAATCAGATGGAATTTTTTCTCGTACAAATTTCATTGTCCTAACTTGTGTCCTAAATGAAATCAGTCAGACACAGACATGTGTTTTTCGGACACGAACATGTGTTTTTCGGACATGAACACGAATGAACTCAGTCGATCATAGCTATTTATATTGGATTTAATACTTTTTATAAAATTCCTTCTTAACTATATTATCAAAGTACAAGAAATTCGGACAAACTGGATTGAACTCGAATCAGGCATGATTTTTTCTCATACAAATTTTGTTGTCCTAACTCGTGTCCTAAATGAAAATCGAAAGGCTTGGACTAACGTATTTTGGTCACGGACATGAACGTGCATGATGTGCACTTAAATGTGTGCATTTTTGCTCACATATTTAATCTTTCTTTAGTTAAATAAATTAATATATTAGGGTATTTTAGATGATTAAACCAAGATTTAATTATTTTCAAATTGTCGCTTATTTGCGGTGTAAAACGGTCTTTTATGTATGTGCTAATTTTTGATAAAATTTGCTTGTACATTTTAATTATTTTTGTGTTAGGACTTAAGGAGAAAACTTGAAGAGGCTATCATGAAATGCACTTGAGGGTACGAAGATATGCCTGCAGTACACAAGAAGAGGGAAATAATTCATCTCATGGATAATGGAGGATCCCATCTACCCACCTAAACCACTTTCCTTAAGGCTATAAATTAGGGGCTAATTCATTAGTTAAAAAGACAAAAAAGCTTCATGCACTTTGAATGATGGATTAAGAGATAATAAGAAGAAGCTTCTACACATAAAGAGGGCATTTTGGGTAGTTCCCAAAAAGCAGATCAGTGTTTTGATCATATTTATATATACCCTTATGTTTTATGTAGATTTTTTTATCTTCTTTATTTATATGCAAGTGTAATTTGAAGTGAATAATAAAAATCTCATCCTAGCCTTCTCTTTTATTTCATTTTTATGTTCTCTTGTATGTTCATTTCCTCTTACATGCTTTCTTTTTATTGTTAGTAGATTAGATTTACTTTCATGTGAGTAGTGTAACTTCATTTTTATGCAATTAGTTTAGCTGTTAATCTATTTTCCTTCTTTCTTTTGCCTCTACTTCTGTAGTTTTCAATATTGAAATTTATTTGTGTTAAAATGATGACATAAATGAGGATCTAAACCCCTATAATTTAGGGTAATGAAACTTTCTCTCTTATTTTTGTAGATTCAACGTAATTAAATTTTAATGATCTCTTTTTTGTTTAATGAGAATGAATGTTTTTGTGTAATTTTGTTTTATGTTGCATTTGATAGCCTCTTTTTTTCATTTCATAACCTAAAGGATATGCTTATCTCATGATCTACAAATTGCCTCTTCATCTAAATATGATCATGGCAATGAAAATGAAGTTTTAATTGAAATTTGATGATCTATGTTACTAATTAATAGTTAAAAGATCATGCTTTACTAGATTTTGATTTCATTTTCTATGTCATGTTTCATGAAAGTGAAAAAGTAAGATTAGTTGTGCATTATAGTTGATGTTTTATTTTGTGTTAATTAATAACTCAAATAGGCCATATTTATGATAATTACATCACTAATCCTACTTAGATTAAATAGAGATCATAATGTGATTTTGTGTTATTCCTTTTTATCTTATGTTTGATTTTTTGTTATTTGTGTGTTTGTTTTGTTTTGTTTCATCTTTCAAAAAAATAACTAGTGTTTTTGTTGTATTATTCATTTGTGTATTCTTAGTTTTCTTTCTCTTAAAAGAGAGAGAGAGAGAGAATTTGCATTTGTTGTTCGATTTTATGTGCAATATGTTTTTGTTCACTTGAGTTAGTTTTGTTTGTGTGTGCTTGGTTTCGAGTTCTCTCTTTTCTTAAAAAAAGTTGTGTGATTTTATTTTGTTTGCTCTTATTTTAACTGCATTTGTGTGTACTTTATTTTTCATTTGTTGTGTTTTAGTTTTTAGTTTTAGAAAATCACTTGTTTGCAATCCCTGTCACTATTCCTGTACATTTTCTCTGTTACACTTCTTCTATTAACATCTTCCTCTTTGTTCACATTTCCCATACACCTATTGTTAGTTGTTTTGATTGACTTGAATAATAATATTATGTTATTTGGTTTGTGCTTTGTTATGTAGAAAAAGGAGAAAAGAAAAAAGAACACAATCTTGTTTGTAGTTTCAAACTACAGATTTCTGTTACATTTTTGTTTAGCTATTACATTTCAATTTTATACATTTGTTCTCATTTGCGTGTATTATTTGTTCCGTTACAATTTGTTTTTATCAGTTACATGCTTCTGCATTCTGTCATACAATCCACAAAAGTTCCGACTAAAACATTCAACTCCACTGCACTACATCCTCGACATCCTTTGCAAACAACATACACAAACCGTCCACAAATTCATTTCCACTGCAACAGACAATCATACCCAAATCACCCACTCAACTAACCAAAACAAATTGTCCCCTACTTCAACATCATCACCACATTCGCGAAACTGCAACACCTCCAAATTGCCGCGCTTGTAGTTATCCCTCATCAGAATTACACCATCTGTCACAACAATTACATCTCCTTAATCTGCCATCACCTGAAACCCAATAGGCTTTAACAACCTCATTCATACCATCTTCTCCCGACCATTTCACACTTTAATTTCAGTCTTCACTCACCAAACCTAGCTACTGACCTCTACCAAATAAATTACCCACCTCTTCAGCTCTTGTTCATCCTACGACCACATTTCAATCTACATCAAAACAGAACCAGACATAGTACACAACTCAACCATCTCGACCAAACCAAATTGCAGCACCCCTTCCTAACACAAACATCATACAATTAAAACTCATCACTATCATTACTCTGCAATCCACTAGCAAAATTCACCAAAGCCAAACCATCTCCAACTTCAGAATACTTTCAAACAATCCCCCTTCTGTCGTCATCAACAACCACCAATCACTTTATGCGAACTCATATTCTTTTCAATGGCCATTAGCGTGAACCACCACCGCAACCATACGCCTAAATTCATCAATCTTAGACCTTGCAACCTCCCTACACCGCAATCATGTGCCCTCCTCAAATCACAACCCCTTAATCTGAAAATCCAAATTACCACTCCACCATATTTTCGATAACCTCTCGAAGACCGCCCCATACCATACACAGCCGCTCTTAAATCCCCCATATCACCACCGCAACTTCTTCAAACCATAGAAGATTGTGCCCTCCATCGTCGCTTTCACATCTTCGCACCCTACTCCGTCCACTTAGACCTTGTCCCAGATCGAGCGATTCCATCCAAGAACGCAACTTGTAAGCTCATGTCACACCGAATTCAAACCTAAACCACTTGATTGCCTCGTTGAACTTTGAACTAGATAGCATTATTATTATTTTTCTTCTTTTAGTTGATTTAATGATTTTCTAAGAAATTGAGCCTTTAATGTTTTGAGTGTTCTCTGATTTAACAGCGAATAGTGTATTGTGCTCAAATAGCAATTTAATAAGGATAAACTATTGCGTTATGCCATTTCTTTTGGTTTTTATTTTTCTTAGGTGCTATTATTCACACCCTTATTTACACTACTGGTCATCAAAACTATAAACACCCCAAATATTTTAATTTCCCCTATTGGCCACCGTCTAAATTAATTACCAAAAAATGCAGAGGCTGCCAGCTCATTCCTCTACACAAATGCTTCCTTCCTCCCTTATAGCACGTCCAACGCCTCTACTTTTTTCCCATTGTTTTACTACAACGGATCAATGTACTCTACGAATCAAATACCTAAAATCAAATAATTCAAGAAAAAATTAACATAATCCATTTTCATAACCACATTAGCAATTTTAATTTTTATAAATGAGTTTTTACTTCATCGGTTGAGAAATGATTCGTCAAATCAACATTTATATCTTTTGTGTCATTTGATCGAACATCTTGCATCATATTATCACAACCATTATGTTTATCATCTAATTTATCATCATTAAAATACTCCATCTATCAATATAACCATTAAAAAAACCTAACAACATATTCTATAACATGATAGAAAACAATAAAAATCAAGCAATTCTAACCTCCTTTTTGTCTTCATCTCCCATCTCTATTAGGCACAAAAGAATATCTGGTTTTGTTAGGGTTTAAGGTTTAAAATTGTAGAGAAGTACGTGTTTTTCTTAAGAGAAGTACAATGGTGAATAACTACGTGAAGGAATAATATATAGTGGCCAGAAGAACATATAAAATAATCATTTGTATTAAATTTAACCCAGCGGATAAGAACTTGTGGCGAGGTAACGACGATGCGAGTTCGAAACCCCGAATGACATGCTAAAAGGGTTTACCACGTGCATATGCTACGATTAGCCACTATGTGGTATCTGCGGACCGGGCTAGGTGCACCAGGGGGGTTTACGGCACCGGTCGGTGCCCCCCACCCCCCGAACAAATTCAAAAAAAAAAATTTAGGAAGGTGACCGGAAGTGTAAACCGGGGTGTGAATAGTAGCACCCTTTTTCTTTTTACCATTTTTGGTATGAACTCTTTAATCTTTGATTTTCTTTGGTTCTTTCTTTTTTCATAAGTATATTTTTTAGGATAGCTCCATTTTTTCTTTTTTTTTCCCTCTTCCCCTTCCCTTTTCCTTCCTTTCTGTTCATTTTGTTTACTAAAAATAAAATAAAACATGGGTTACCATCAAATTTTCAGGTTGCATAAAATCAGAAATTGCTAGCTAATGGCGACTTGTTTTCTTTGCTTTGCTCTGTTTTTATTGTAGTTGCATCATTGTTTGCTTGCATTTGCATCAAAAAAATTAAAAAAACAAAAATTCAATCGTAGTTGCAATTTTAATTCACGTTTATTTTCTGTCTTGCATTCGTCTCATTTTATTTTTATTTTCTAAAGGCACTATTATATTTTAACAAATTGGTTTCTTTTCAACGAATTATTTCTTTGTGTCTAAACTACGCAGAGCAATAATCATTTACAAATATTACAGTGATTCGTAAACACTATAGGGATTGTTTCTCTGAAGGTACTTAAACCTTCGGCATTATTACTAAGGTGAATCCTGGTGCACCGATAACTCATGTCCATTAACTAGTTGAGAAATCTTTTGTTGAAATTAATCTAACCATCACTATATAATTTATAAAATTTATAAATAGGTCATTTGCATTCATATAGCTGCATTAGGTTCATGTCTAAAAAAAACAAAAAAAAATCCAGATCTTAAAAAAACACATTTCTTTTCCTTTTCCTTTTTAAAAAAAAAATTCCAAAGAAAGAAAATGTTTCACGTGTAAATAATCTCTTTCCATTTTTATTTAAGCATTTTGTTAAAAAAACATTTAAAAATCCAAATAAAAATCTAAAATCTAAAAAAAAAACTTTCTCTCTTGTGAATAATTATTTCTTTTTCTTTTTTTAAAAAAAAATTCAAAAAAAGAATTATGTTCTTGAAAATGTCTCAATTTTCTTATGCAGTAGAATTTTACGATTGTTATGAAAATCAATATAATCAACATAATTTCACACCAAATTCTTATGGATTTTTAATAACAACTATTGTAAAAATAATTCGGATTTTGTACCATAAAATTTTCAAAATGACAACTAATCCTCAAATGTTGAAACAAGTATTGAATCTTTACTTGAAATGAACACACAACAAAATTGAAGAATAAATGAATCGTGTAATTAATACTTATGCAACAATTCAAGTCAACGTTTGCAAAATAATCAAAAATTCACTTCCAAATTCAAATGATTTTGATTATAACCCTTGCCAATTCAATTTCGAACTCCGAAGTGAATTTGAAATTCAAAATGGAAATGTGAATAACTTTTCAAATGATTTTGGCGATGAGAACAATTTCAATTGTGGTGCAACTAAAAAAAATTGTTTTCAACAATTTCAAATTGAAAATTCTCAAGTAAATAATTATAAATTTGATTCTGTTGAGAAAATGAATGAAATTCACGACAATCACATGGTTTATTTTACGAAACTTATTTAAATTTTTAAGAGAGACAAAATCAAATCCCAATGTATGACGAGTCAAATAGTAATCCATCTTTTACCATAATCAACATTTTCAAATAACAACTTTTGAAATGGAAAATGAATATTTTAATGAAGTTGTTAAAAATATGGTAATTGAGCTGGATTTTAATTCGTTTGAGTGTGTGGAACCAAATTCAGAATTCTATCTTCCTTGTCTCGATTTCGGAAATTTGAAAACAACAACTTTAGATTTTGAAAATGATATATGCATTGCAGTTATTGAAAATTCACTAAAGAAAGATGAATTAAATGAACATGAACTTTTTGGCCTTTTCAAAGATGAGTTGTTGAATTGTGAGCGAGTAGATTTGAATCACCATTTGGATTTTGAAATCAATACCTTTGAACAATTTTTCAATGATAAAATTGAAATTCAAATTAGTGAAATTAAATATAAACTTCAATCATTTATTCAGTCTACCCCAAAAATCATCGAAAAATGAAATAACTCATATGATATTCAATAAAGCAACATTCGTTTTTCCAAATTAACATTTGACTTCGAAATCTATTACGGTTTGGTTTCTCGAGCTTAAATTGTGTATCTCATACTTGAAGAGACAAATGGATCAGTCTTTAAAAGGCCATTTCATTTACTTCTTGACTGTATTCTTTTTGGTATACCGAAAGTAATAACAATTTCATGTAAATATAGGTCATATTTTCAATTTTTTCTCCTTTCACTTGGGTTAAGTATGTGGACACACTCAAAATCAAGTGTGGGGGGGGGGGGGAGTTTCATATTTATTTTGGTTTAGAATGAATTTTTCTTTTAAAAAAGATTTTAAAAATTGCATTTTAATTTACTTTTGAATGGGAACGAGGAAGTAAGCATACGGTTTTGGTTATAAAATTGAAACTTATGGAAAATTACTTCTCTTAGCAGATGACAAAAAAAAGTTCAAATTACGAGAAACTTTAGTGAAATTCGTATATAAGGAGATACGTTGGTGATGATTATAAGGTGTTTTCTAAATTATAATCTTCCTCTACAAGAAAAGCTATATATAACGGTAGATTTTTAGCAGTGGAAAATTCCATCTCAAATTAGCGATGGATTTTCATGGACTTTGTAAGGGATAATATTTTGGATTTTATATGTCAACTTACTTTAAATTATTACCGTCGAATCTAATTTTTGTCGCTAAATCATTGGAAATTGCAGCACTTTACCATCATAAAAAATTTAATGCTAAATTCTGTTGCAGATAGAGGCTGTTTACCATCACCAAAATTTTGACGCTATTTTTGCAGCAGTTTTTCAAGAGATTTAAAAAGGACTGTAATATTTATTATTTGTAAAATATTTTACATTTTTGTTTTAACTTAGTAATTAATAAGTAAATATAAGTTTTATATAATTATTGTTAATAGTATATTAATAATAGATAATAAATAAATACTATTAAACGTAAATACTATTCAATAGTTAGTATTGATTAATTATTAATTACTATAAAATATAAATAAGAGGTTATAATAATTAATAAAATAAATTAATATATAATTAATGATCACAAAAATAAATAGTTACAATTAGTAGTAAATAAAGTTCAATAGCTAGTATTGACTAATTAATAATTACTAAATAATTAAGAGGTAATAATTATTAATTAATAATATAGATTAGTAATTAATCTTTAATAATCAACGATTAATAAGTATTTTTTAATGATTAAGAAGTATGTGGTTATCCATAAAATTTGGTACTTTCTAAAATAAATTTAAAATAATTCATAATTAATTATTAGTAATCAACAAATTTTAATTAATACATATATATAAATTATAGGAATATTATATCTGCAGGTTGAGAAACCGCCAATGTTTCCCCCTAAATTTTCGTACGTCTGCCTCTTTTTTAATTCGAGAATTTAGGCTATGGGAGAAACATCTCTAGGGTTTACTTTTCCTTTCTTCAGCCGCCACATACTTCATCTCTATCAATTTCATTTCTCACTTGTTTCTCCTCCACATCCACCTCTATCTAACAAATCCTAGCGTTCTCTATTGATGTCTCCTCAACGATTTGCATCAGATCTGCTTTCGCATTGTCTTCTTTCTAATTCTTATGCAAGCAGTTCCCAAATTCTAAAGCATGGTGTATTAATATTTATTTCTTTTGAGCTTTCGATCTGGGTTCAAATCCGCTCTGCGATTTTCTATATGGTCCCATATTAGTAGTATTTCCTTGGTTTCTATTCCTTATTTTGTCCTTTCATTCTGGTTCCAAAACTATGTAATCAAGGGAATACGGTTTGGATGAGGTACGGGTTCACTGGAAGGAGTACTCGGGTCTGATGTGAGGATTTGGTGGTGTTGTGTTTGCCTTGCCTGGCGAAAGATTGGTTTCGATCTTGTTTGTAGAAAGTTTTGTGGCTTCGACCTCTGTTGCTTGACGACCTAGAGAGTTTGATGAAGCTTTACGGCAGTTGTAGCGGGGAAGAGGAGACTATAACGTGGATTTTGGTAATTGGATGTGAATCTGAACCGTTGTGTGTGTTATACTATGTCGTCTGCAATGTGGTGGAAGTAATGTGTGTAAGAGGGTACAACAGGTGGTCGTGTTTGAGTTTCCGACTGTTAGTTGCAATTTGTGATGTTTACCATGGATTATAATCCAGTGGTGAAGTAGATCCATGTGATTGAAGGGAAGATTTGTGGTGGTATTAGTCGATGGTAGTAGACGATTTCACCGGGCTATCTGGTTTGATGACGGAGGTGCAGATTTGACAAAGTTTGGGTTGTTTTGGTTAGTGATGGTCGCTGCTAGGAGGGTCCTATGTTGGGGATGGTGAATTGTGCTTTAGTTTCAAGCTATTTTGATGGTACGTTATTCTTATATTCCTCCTTCCTCTGCTATACATGAGCACAATTGTATGTTTTCCCAGCAATAATTTGTGTTCCCATTTTGCATTTGCTTTGCTTTACAGACTGATTGCTCCTAATTTTACCTTTTTCTATCTTAAAATAGCATATCTTCTTCGATTTCCATCCATTCTTTAAATTGACATCTGGTTCTTTTGGATTTTGAAGATCAAGACATAAGAGTGATTGATTTGGTGAAAATGATTCCACCACTTCCATCTTATGCAAATTAACTCGACTCTCTCAATCAAGCTTCTAAACAGGTAGATCTGCCATGCCTGATTTCGGTTTACAAAGGGGTAATATTTATGTACTTTTTCTCAACTTCAAGATCTAGGATGATGTTTTTTTTAATCACCAGAGAGCTTCAATAATTCAATATACGGGGTGGTATCTGATTTTAGAAGCGTTCTATAAAAACTGGGAAATTGAAACTTCTAGGTTTCATAACATAATGCGTTTCAAGTATTTAACTTTTGGTGCATGAAGATTTTAACATTGACTTTGATCTTTGTTTCATCTATATGCTATTTGAACTTTCAAGTTATCAACTAATTGGTATTGGATACTGAAATGATGAAATACCCACCAATACTATTGGATTTTAATTGAAACCAATCTATTGTTCCTATTTCTATAGTTTCCATATGTAACTATTTCATGATTTTGAGAAGTAGGTCTTAAAAATATCTTTGAAAATGGATGCGGTTCTTACATCGTTCTTTTGGAAATTTGTATCTGGAAAGATGTTATTGTACTTCGAGTTCATTCTTGTTTTCGCTTCTAGAGATGGATTCTGTTAGGTAATGCGGAAAGGATCGTTAAGGCAAAACAAACACTAGAGAAGGGGTGAATAATGTTTGTGAGAATTTAAACAAAATCTAAAACTTATGTAAACTATGAGATGAATCAAACGCCACAAACACAATCACAGATTTAAACATAAATACAAAATAAACAGAAATAAAGATGCAGAAAAGGAAAGAACACACCGGATTTTATACTGGTTCGGATTGCTCCTACGTCCAGTCCCGCACAACGCTAGATTACGCAAAGTTTTATTACTATTTCCAATAGTCAAGTACAACCTCCTTAATTTCACGGCTACAAGGGATACCACTGATTACTAATTCCTTATTTTCTCGACTACAAGGAAACACCAATTCCTACTTCCTTGATTTCACGGCTATAAGGAACACACTGATCCCCACTTGATTCAACCCAAACAACGTTTACTCAACCCAAACAATTACAAACAGCCCTATAACTCTTCAATAGCACTAGATTCAGAGAGAGAGAAGAGAAGAAAGTGTAGAGAGAAGAAGTTTTAGAAAAACAGAATTGAATTCGGTAGAGTATAAGTGTAGAAATCATAAAAATGATTAAGAATAATTATATAATGAAAGAGGATGAAAGTGGAGAAGAAGATATGATTAAAAATTCGGTTTTAACCCCTTTTTATAGAGTGTGAAAGTTGCAACGGTTCTGAATCGTTTCAAATAGTTAAAAGACACTTCCTTTCAAAATTGGAAAAAGTGACAGTTATATGTCGACATGGTGTTTTTGGTATGTCGACATACCCTAGTGTAATTTTGTATTTTAAAGTATTTTTCAAATGTTTTGATATAAAAATAATTCTGAAAATTCTTGAGTAAAAATCTAGTGTTGTAAATTGATATTATATAGTAGAAAAACATATGAAAAAATAAATTTAAACTATATAAATATATTTATAAAATTATAACATTATAAGATTTTAAAGTATATAAATATATAAAGTATAAGAATATAAATATAAAATTTAAGTTTTGTAGAACAAAGAAGAATAAGAATTGAAAATCAGAATTTGAAAATTAGAATTAGAATTTGAACCTGGAGTGCTATTTAGAGTCTTATAGAATCTAGACTCTATAACTATATTAATCTTGAACTCTTGAAATCTTGAATACTCATGAGTCTTGAAATTTCTTTGATCTTTGAATCTCTATTATCTTTAAAACTGTACAGTCTTCAGTAATATTACCTATATATAATTCCTGCATATATATATACACAAAAAGTGTTAGTATATATTTTATAATCAATGATAAATGTAATAAGGTTGTTGTCATCAAAACTTCATTCTCCAACAATCTCCCCCTTTTTGATGATGACAACCTTAGTTTATAAAATATCATACCTGTATATACCTGTTGATGATGTTCCTTTTAATACTCCCCTTGTCTGTAAGAATCCTATAAACTATGCCTATATTTTATAATTTCTCCCCCTTTGGCATTATCAAAAAGAAATCATAAAGGTACTTCTCCTAAATTGTATAACTTCCCGAATAGAACATAAGTAACTATCCAAAAAATACACCCCCTTAAACTAATCATTCTTTATATTTTAAAGAGAGATAACTACATAGAAATGACAATTTTATTAGTTACAAATTTGTAGAACTATATAGATTTATATACAGACGATACATCGTAGAAGCGTAATACAACGAGAATCGAAGAAAACCTTAATCACTAATTATTTTTAACAATGAGAGATTTGTGAATTAGACAATTTGGATAATGAAGACAAAATTCTCCATTCTTTTCAATCACATTCCCATTTTCGTCAAATAGAATCTCTCCTACGCATTCAACGTTATCATCTTCATCCGTAATCGTTGGTTGAGTCTCTTTTTGTTCTTCCTCCTCCATCATTTCTTCTTCCTCTTCTGGTTCTTTTTCAAGTTCTTCCTCCTCTTCCATGGCTTGATTTTCTTCATCGATGATAATTGGACTAGTCTCGTTATCCATTATGAACTTTAAGAGACTTCTCATTACTTCCCCTTGCCTGTTTTGCTCCGGACTCATCCTAATTTGGAGTACTCGTATCTCAGCCACCATTTGCAGTAGATACACCATTTTTTTCTTCAATTTTGATCACCCTAGATATCGTAGATCTTTGAAACAGACCCTCGAATGGTCCAGCGTATGAATCAGAGTTGATTTGAGTATGGATTAGTGGAGGCCATTGTATTTTTTAATTCAGAGTTTTTACAGAGAAGAAGAATGAAAATGAAGAAGAAAAGTCGAAATAAAAGGTTTAAATAGTAGAAATAACTAACTTTTGGTGGGAATTAAGTTTGAATTTTTGGGTAGTTATATGTCGACATAGTTTTGTTTTAAATTTGATTATTTTGATTTCTTATTTTATTTTTATATCTATTACTATATTTAATTATTCTAACTCACTTAATGAACGTATGCCTAATTCTCTCCTAAATTTAGTGACTGTTGCTTCATTTAATGGCTTAGTTAATATATCTGCAATTTGTTTATTTTTCTATAAATTCTAGTGAAATCTTTTCTTTACTTACGTTATCTCTTATAAAATGATGTCTTACATCAATATGTTTAGTTCTTGAATGATGAGTTGAATTCTTAGAAATATTTATAGCACTTGTATTATCGTAGTATATAGGTGATTTATTTATACTTAAACCAAAATCGTTTAAAGTTTGTTGCATATATATTACTTATGAACAAGCCAAAGCAGCGGATATATATTCTGCTTCAGTTGTTGACAAAGATACAGTATTTTGCTTTTTACTGAACCATGATACAAGGGAATGTCCTAGGAAGTGACATGTTCCACTAGTACTTTTACAATCAGATTTTGCATCCTTCATAATCAGCGTCACAATATGAAACTAAATCGAATGAATCATTCTTAGGATAAAATAATCCAAAATCTAATGTGTGCTTTACATATCTCGGAATACGTTTTACGGCTGTTAAATGAGTTTCCTTATGTTGTGATTGATATCTTGCACAGAGACATAAACTATGCATTATATCAGGTCTACTAGCGGTTATATAAAATAATGATCCTATCATTCCTCTATATGGTTTTTGATCAACATCTTTTGATGTATCATCTTTACTTAAAGCAATATTAGGAACCATAGGTGTTGGTCTACCATTTGTTGTTGTTATATTGTATTTATTAATTAAATCTCTCGCATATTTTTCTTGATTAATAAATATTCCATTCTTTAATTGTCGAATTGCCTAAAAAGAATGATAATTCTCCCATATATCTCATTTCAAATTCTTTGGTCATAATATCTGAAAATTCTTGGTTCATTTTTTCATTTGTTGACCCAAAGATTATATCATCAACATATATTTGTACTAGTTATATATCTTTGTTATTTTTTTTGATAAACAAAGTTTATCTAATTTTCCTATCTCAAAGTTTGATTGTAATAAATAATTTCGTAATCTATCATATCAAGCCCTAGGAGCCTGTTTTAATCCATATTACGCTTTCTTCAACTTATATACGTGATTTAGTACTTTTTCATCTTCAAATAGGGGTGGTTGCTCTACATATACGTTTTCCTAGACAAATTTATTTAGAAAAATACTCTTTATATCCATTTGATATAATTTGAAATTATTATAGTTTGCAAAAGCTAGTAAAATTCTAATAGCCTCTAGTCTTGCTACGGGGGTAAAAGTTTGATCGTAATCTATTCCTTCTTCTTGAGTATAACCTTGTGCTACTAGTCGTGCCTTATTTCTTACTACCTCATAGTGTTCATTCTTTTTATTTTTATAGGCCCATTTGGTTCCTATTATTGTTTTATCCTCTAGTCTAGTAACAAATTCCCATACTTCATTCCTAGTAAACTAATTCGGTTCTTCTTGAATAGCAAGTATCCATGAATCATCGGAAGAATCTTCCTTTGGATTTTTGGGTTCAATAGTTGATATAAATGCAATATTACTCATATTAATTAATTGATTACGAGTTCTAACAACGGATTCAATATCTCCTAAGATATTTTCTACAGGATGTTCTCTAAGTAATCTAATTTTTTTATTTGGTTGATTATCTTCATAATTTATTTCATTAATTTCATTTTCACAATCGTCTTCGTTGTTTTGAATTATACTTTTATAGTTTTCATTGAAAGATATGTTTAATATTTCTTCTATAGTGTTGGTTCGAGTATTGAAAACTCTATAAGCTTTGCTTCTTTCTGAATATCCAATAGAAATTCCTTTATTAGATTTTGAATCAAATTTGTCTAAATTATCTTTTGTGTTCAGTATAAAACATTTACTTCCAAATATTTTAAAATATGATACTTTTGGTTTCTTGTTATACAAAAGTTCATATGGTGTTTTATGAGTTAAAGGTCTAATTGAAATTCTATTAATAATATAGCAAGCTAATGCAACTGCCTCAGCCCAAAAATGGTTTTGAAGTGGTAATTTCTTCTTTTGATCAAAATGAACTCTTCTTTAATTTTTCGGATTGATAACCATCGCATAAGTTATTAACTTTAAATTTCATTTTGGGTAATCCTCTAACTGAATCTAATTTAGAAATCCTAGAGATGTGTTTGAAATTCGTATGATCGAATCTCTTATGCCAGATCCAGGGATCACCTGTATTGGCCATAAGACATAAATTATCGCTAGATATTTTCATACTTAATATATAAATATTTTTCTTTCTCTCTCCTTCGAATATGACTTTTGAATTCCTATCTTCTATGAAACATTTATTCTTCTCAAAATTTATTTTATAACCTTTATCGCAAAGTTGACTTATACTTAGCAAGTTGTGTTTTTAATTCTTAACTAGTAAAACATCAGAAATAGTAGGATTTTCAGAATTACTAACATTGCTGATTCCAATGATATATCTTTTAGAATTATCTCCGAAGTTTACCATTCCACCATCTTCATACTTCAGATTGTTGAGTAGTTTTGGATTTCCAGTCATATGCCTTGAACAACCACTATCCAATATCCATTTGTCCTTTTTCATTTCCACCAATTGCTTTCCAGAATTTGAATTTTCAACAGCCATGTAACACATCAATTTAGGATTTGAATTTCCAATAGCCACCTTTTTAGACTTTGAATTGCCAACATACACTTTGCCCATCTTTTCAATTTTTGAATTTTCAAACGCCATAGAACTCATCCTTTTCTGAATTAAACAATATTTCAGTAGATCACATGCTTCTTTAATATTATTATACGTGGACTCTTTTAACATTGATGCAATGCATGAATAGACAATAGAATTATCAGAGATTCAAAATTTTTCCATTATACCAATATTACAAAAATCAAATTATGAATTTTTTGATAGACCTTGCTCTGATACCAATTGTTAGGGAATGCAGAAAGGATCGTTAAGACAAAACAAACACTAGAGGGGGGGTGAATAGTGTTTGTGAGAATTTAAACAAAATCTAAAACTTATGTAAACTATGAGATGAATCAAACACTACAAACACAATCACAGACACAGATTTAAACAAAAATATAAAATAAACAGAAATAAATATGCAGAAAAGGAAAGAACACACCGGATTTTATACTGGTTCAGATTGCTCCTACGTCCAGTCCCACACAACGTTGAATTGCGCAAAGTTTTATTGCTATTTCCAATAGTCAAGTACAACATCCTTGATTTCACGCTACAAGGGATACCACCGATTACTACTTCCTTGTTTTCTCGGCTACAAGAAAACACTGATTCCTACTTCCTTGATTTCAAGGCTACAAGGAACACACCAATTCCTACTTGATTCAACCCAAACAACGTTTACTCAACCCAAACAATTACAAACAACCCTAGAACTCTTCAATAGCACTTGATTCAGAGAGAGATGAGAAAGTGTAGAGAGAAGAAGTTTCATCAAAACAGAATTGAATTCGGTAGAGTATAAGTGTAGAAATCATAAAAATGATTAAGAATAATTATATAATAAAAGAGGGTGAAAGTGGAGAAGAAGATACGATTAAAAATTTGGTTTAACCCCTTTTATAGTGTGTGAAAAGTTACAACGGTTCTGAATCGTTTCAAATAGTGAAAAGACACTTCCTTTCAAAATTGAAAAAAGTGACAATTATATGTCGACATGGTGTTTTTGGTATGTCGATATACCCTAGTGTAATTTTGTATTTTAAAGTATTTTTCAAGTGTCTTGATATAGAAATAATTCTGAAAAATTCTTGAGTAAAAATCTAGTGTTGTAGATTGATATTATATAGTAGAAAAACATATGAAAACATAAATTTAAACTATATAAATATATTTATAAAATTATAACATTATAAGATTTTAAACTATATAAATATATAAAGTATAAGAATATAAATATAAAATTTAAGTTTTGAAGAACAAAGAAGAATAAGAAAGGAAAAAGAATAGAAAATAAAATAGAGAGGATTGAGGAATTGAAAATCAGAATTTGAAAATTTGAATTTGAACCTGGAGTGTTATTTAGAGTCTTACAGAATCTAGACTCTATAACTATACTAATCTTGAACTCTTGAAATCTTGAATACTCATGAGTCTTGAAATTTCTCTGATCTTTGAATCTCTATTATCTTTAAAACTATACAGTCTTCAGTAATATTACCTGTATATAATTCATGCATATATATACATACATATATATATATATATATATATTCTATACAAAAAGTGTTAGTACATATTTTATAATCAATGATAATTGAAATAAGGTTGTTGTCATCAAAACTTCATTCTCCAACAGATTCACTTTCTTTTATTACATTTCAAGAAAGGACGCGCATTTACCTATGCTAAAATTAGGAAGAAAATTCAGATGTATTTTCAACCTTTACCGGTTCAAATTAGGTGCTTAGGCACTGCTCAACATTATGGACACAACATTGATAATGGGGTTTAGATGCGCTAAAAATATGGAGTAATTTTAGTGTTTCCACATTTTTTTAGCATTAAAAATATGGAGTAACTTTAGTGCCTTTAGCGCATATATTAACTTATATTAATGTGATATCATGTTGCACTTTCTAATTATGCACCAGAGGTGATAACCAGTATATAGTAAGATGACGCTAAGAATTAACCTTGCTGATTCTGTTTGTACGTGTTGATAAGTTAGTGATGATGGTTATAATGATCGTGATATGTGTTCGTACGTGTTGATAAATTAGTGATGATGATTATTAAATTAGAAGGCCAAATACTGTAATATTTTATCTGCTAGGAAATTTCATGTTTGATGCAGTAAACATTTAACATTAATCTTAACTAATGATGCTCGTCTCTTACCATAAGTTCGTTGAATTTTTGTTCCCTGCCTTCAGGCACTTGAAAAGGTTCCTCAATGGAAAAAAAGTGAAGTATATCCGTGGATGGTCGAAAAGAAATGGTAGGGATGGTAGGGATGGTAAGGAATGAGTTTGAGGTGAAGGAAGGCTGTGAATAATCAAGCAGTAGATTTGTTCTGATGATATTGATTTTCTTGTTATAACATATGTAAATTAACGAGAGTAGAATAAGAATAGAAAATATTCTATTTGAAAAAATGTAGTGTTGAATGTTGATTATGAGATGAGTGATTAATATAATACATTGATTATGAGATGTGTGTTGATATTAATTGTGCTATATTTACATTAGGATTGTGTATTGAATGGAACAAAAATTACGTGTGATGGGTATGTATGTATGTGTGTGTGTGTATGTGTGTATACATATATGTATATATATATATATATGCAGATCGGAAGGGGAATAACAGCGGATTACCAACAAAAAAGGAAGGTTAAGTTTACCTCAATTTAATTTTCGTCGCTATTCCCTTGGCAATTAGTAAGGATTTACCAGCACCTTTTATAAATAATAATTTATTATAAATTACTTATCCATCGGTAAATAGTCAGTATATAAATTAAAATTAATAAATAAAATTTTATTTTTATTATATAATTAGAAAAACAACGGAAAACTGTAGAAAAACTCATGATAAATTTCATCGTAAAAATCTGACATAATTACCGTCATGGTTTTTACGGACCACAGTATTATGTAGGAATTCCGTCGCTAAGGCCAATATAGTGACGGATTAGAAGCGGATATTGCCACTGCTATATGCGCTTTTTCTTGTAGTGTTCGATTAAAAGAGTGGTTGATTTAAAGTACTTGCGATAACATTTTCCATCCTTTATGATAAGTTCGGTTAAGATATTCTCGCTTAACTCTCTCTTCAGAAAAAATTAAATAAGGCCTAAAGTGCTTATGGTTATGTATTCACTCTCATTTAAAAGTCTTTACATTTATGCATGGGTGAATTACATTAACCTCTCTTATATATGTTTTCATTCTCATATTAAATTCCTCACGATTATGCATGGATGAGACTCATATAAGAGACAAATAAAAGTTTAAGTATTCTTCTAATCTAATTTAAAATTCCTCATGATTATGCATGATTAGAAATACTAGACAATTTCCTCAGTTTACTTGAGCTAGGCGTGTATATATAATATTAACATCAATAATTTTTGTAAATAATAATAAGAGAGAGTAAGCAATTGAAATTTAAGCACTTTCTTCGCTTAATTGACCTAACTTGTTAATAAAAAAATAAAAAATGTCACTATGCAATCGTCGATAATCGATTATAGAATTCACATAATAGTTACACTATGTTTTCAAGTGAAACAACTTGCCAAGCTAGAGGAGTTTGTAACGATAACTTACTTGTGTCAAATTTAAAATAGTATTATCCATTTGTAAATATTCTTTCGAAAACTTGCACTCATATTGTAAATAAACTTGCATTTAGGAAACTTTCGCATTGCAATCAAATTTTGTGGATAGTATCCGATGGAAAAACTTATGAGAAAACAATCATCCTACAGGGGACACCCAGAGGTTTAACGGCTTGTTGTATATGCTCAATGCAATCGTACTTCTTACGAAAGTGGATTTATCTTAGTTTTTTCTTTATTTGAGGACGAGTAAAAAGATAAGTGTGGGGGTATCTGATGTGCACGTAAATATGCACATTTTTACTTACATATTTAATATTATTTTAGTTAAATAGATAAACGTATTAGGGTATTTTACATGGTTAAATCAAGATTTGATTATTTTAAAATAATCATTCTTTTAGGGGTAAAACGGTCCGCCCCGCACCAACCGACATTTCCTTCAAAAGTGCGTTGTACACATGTCCAGTTAGCACGGGACGGTCGTCGGAAGAAAAGAAAGAAGACGAAGAATCAATAAAGAACTTGTAGAATGTCTCACAGCGCATGGAACAAAATATAATAACAACATACTTGACATAAAACAGGTGAGACAGTGTATAAGCTGAAACAAACTATCATAGCAGTGGAAAGATCCAAAATACAGCTTGTGATCTAAAGCCAACATTATTACAACTTTTAAAAACTGTCTCAAAAAGATAAACAAGAAAGGTACACTACTAATGCCCAAAGTAGTGACCAACAACGACACAAGGAGAATATCTATATATCATACGTGGAAGCCTCCTGCTCGTCTTCAGATCAGCTACTCGTGCATCACCAGCTAACCTGTCTCTAGTCTGCTCGTTTAGGAGCACCCAGAGTAATAAGAAGAGACATAAAACTCTGGGTCAGACAAAAGTCTGGTATGAGCGATAAGCAGCTAAACAGAACAATAACAGGTATACTAAACCATACCTGAACCTGGACCTGCATCCAAAGTGTTAGCACTACATACTGTACAACACTCTAAGGTGCCACTAACATATGGTGTACAAGCATACGGGGGTGGGGGTGTGCATGTCATAGTGATGGCAAACAATCAAGCATAGCAACTATCCTCACATCTCTCACTCAGTGCGTAAAGCATACGATATCCACCACTTCGATCACCCAATACTTTGCTATGATCACTTTGCCCCATGAAATCACAACGGCTTCACTGCACTGATCCATAGCCACTAATCCTTCGCTATGTCCACTTTGCCCCATGGAGTTGTACACACCCCAATGCACTGGCTCATAGCCTTACTAATCCTTTACTATGTCCACCCTGCCCCATGGAGTCACAATGGCTCCACTGCACTGGCTCATAGTCTTACTACGATCACTTTGCCCCTCGAGTCACGGTGACTCTACTGCACTGATACGTAGCCCATCATTCCTTTTCAGTGGTGAATCGAAGTTATGAACGTCGGCAACTCCTTAGCACACGTCCCGCAGCAAAGCCCAATCATGAAGTGAACTCATTGGTTCCCAACTGGATCCTGAGCTCAAACTTCCATTTGGACTACCTTTGCATCTCGGGTTTTTGGTCATCACCGATCGGTTCGGTTTGTTTATAGTGATTCTTCTCTGGCGGTTCGGTTCGGATATATGCACTTCGTTTGGTTTGGCTTGCTCCAGTTATTGGCCATCAACTCGGTTCGGGTTCTCCTTGTCGCATCGGTTCGGTTCGGATGTACTTGCTTTGGTTCGGTTCGGTGTACCCTTGCTCCACCGGTTCGGCTCGGGTCCCTGGTCACGGTCCGATCCACTCCCCATTCTCTTCCGCTCCGATCCCCCTCACTTCCTTCCAATTCGATCCGGTTCCCACTTCTTTAACTCGATCCAATCCCAGTTCAACCCCAGTGACCTTCCTTTTTGCCATACTTCCTTTTATGCCAAGTCTCGGTTTGGTTCGGTGCCTTGCCCAGTCCACTATCCGGTCCGAGTCCATTCAACCGATCCGAAAACCTGCACCATTTTTCTGCAACTTTTCCAGCGAGTGTTTTACGCCATTCGATGACGTTTTCGACCATTCTATCTATTCTAATCAATCACAAAGCATACCATACAGTCATAGCAACAAGTAGAAGTGACCTTAAACACCAAAACATAAATATGATAGGTTAAAATGGATCAAACATAGCCAAAACCCCATATTTTCCCTTAAGCATGTTCAAACATAATTAATGATAGGATTAGCAAAACTTAACCAAATCAAACCCAATTTCTAACAGAGGTATAAAACATTATTTAAGAATTTATAAATATTTTTCTAGAATTTATTAATGCATAAATTCGCTAATCTTCACTAATTACCCTTAATTGACCATAATTAGTGAGGAACTATGCAAATCACTCACCTTAGCCACAAATAAACCTTAGATCTGAAATAAATCTCTGATATGGCGCGAATACCAATGCTAAACAGCAGCTCTAATCTTGATTTGGTGAAGATCTCCCTTGATTTGATGTTGCTAAGCTTAATCCTTGATTAGAAAGTGATTTAAAGGTGATTTAGAGGTTGGAGGCCATTTTTAGGGTTTCTAATAGGTAAGTGGAGGCTATAAAACTGAAATGGAATGAAACCCTAACTCTTTTCAGCCTCCCCATAACCCTAATCCCGAAATGGGTTATGGGCCCATTCACTAATCACCCTATTTGGCCCGGTTAAGCAGTTTTTCACCTTACAAACCTTATTTCAGCCATTTCTCCCAAACGGTAAGTCTGTTTTCCACATGTAACCACTCTACGGAAAGGAAAACCATCATCCGAAGCCAATGGAAGTGGTTTCAGGTCAAAACTCCTTTCCAATCAAAAGTTATGGCCGAAACAAGATCATCTAGGGGCAAAACGGTCATTTAAAAATCGACAAAAATCATGAACATGGGAAATGACCCCAATGGTCGTTTCCCAAAGCCACATGACCATACGACTTCATATAAGAAAGAAATAAATATTCTACAATCCTCTGATGCATAGAATGCGGGTTGTTACATTCTCCCCTCCTTAAGAAATTTCGCCCCCGAAATTCCCTAACCAAAACACACAAAGGGTCTCGCATGCCTATCAGCCATAAAACAATAACCAAACATGCAAAACAAGCAAAACAAGTCTATCCTAGCATGCGGAATAACTAAATTGCAAAGTAAATCTTACCAGGCAAAGAGTTCTGGATACGTCTTCCTAATGCTCTCCTCTGTCTCCCAAGTACAGTCATTCTCGTTCTCGCCCCACTGAACCTTGACTAGCTTCACCACCTTCCTTCGAAGTTGCTTCGTATCGTGCTCGACAATACGAATCGGCTTGCGGTTCCCAACCGCCTTGGGTTCCACTTCGAAGTCCTCTAACTGATCAGGTGAAATAGTCATATTTGGGTCGTGCACGAACTTCCTTAGCTGGGAGACATGAAATACGTTGTGAACTCCCACCATCTTCTCGGGTAAGTCAACTCTATACGCCAAATTCCCAACTTGTTCGAGAACTGGGAATGGGCCAACAAATCTTGGTGCCAACTTGCCTCTCCTGCCAAATCGTATCACGCTCTTCAACGGAGAAATATTGACAAACACCAAGTCACCAACGGAGAATTTTAAGTCTCTTCTCCTCTTATCAGCATAACTCTTCTGCCTATCCTGGGCAGCCTTCATCCGTTGTTGAATGATCTTAATCTTATCTGAAGTTTCCCTTACCACATCTGGTCCAAGCACAAACTTCTCACCGGTCTCTATCCAACATGATGGTGAGTTGCACGGTCTTCCGTACAAAGCTTCATATGGAGCCATACCGATACTGGATTGATAGATATTATTATATGCAAACTCTACTAGATGCAAATGGTCATCCCATGATCCACCAAAATCCAATATGCAAGCTCTTAAGAGATCTTCCAATATACGATTCACCCTCTCTGTCTGACCGTCGGTTTGAGGATGATACGCGGTACTGAGATATAATTCCGACCCTAGAGCCTCTTGTAAGCTCTTCCAAAACCCACTAGTAAACAATGGGTCTCGGTCACTCACAATGCTTTTAGGTACTCCATGAAATCTCACTACCCACTTCATATACAGTTCTGCTAACATAGTTCCCGTTCTGGTCGATTTGACTGGTATAAATCTTGCACTTTTGGTCAATCGATCCACAATTACCCAAATGTTATCATGTCCCGATTTAGTCCTTGGTAAACCATCAATGAAATCCATCGACACTTGCTCCCATTTCCATTCGGGAATTTCTAATAGTTGCAACAAACCACTAGGCTTCTTTTGCTCGACTTTAACGAGCTGGCAATTTATGCACTTGGATGTAAACTTCCCAACGTCTCTTTTCATCCCTTCTCAGTAGTAAGTCTGATTCATGTCTCGATACATCTTATCACCACCGGGGTGTATAGTCAGTTTTGAGTGATGACATTCCCTAAGCACTTCATCTCTCAAACCATTCACGTTGGGTACAACTAGTCTTCCATTCTTTCGAAGCCATCTTTCTCGATCAAGCCCATACAAATTCATCTCCTCACCGTCGATATTCATCTCTAACTTGGAGATGATTTCCAATAGATTAGGATCGTCCCTCTGACTGGAACCAATCCGCTCAATCAAAGTGGGTCTGATCGTCAAACAAGCTAACATCTGGATCCAATTTGCACTTTGGTCTGAAATCATACCCTGCGATATACTGCAGTTGCTTCCATTCAAGAAACATAGCCCCTAAACTGGCATGTCTCCTACTCAAGGTATCGGCTACCGCATTGCCTTTCCCAGGTGTATATGCGATATCAAAATCGTACGAAGCCAAGAACTCTAACCATCTCTGCTGACGGAGATTCAGATCCTTCTGAGAGAAGAGATACTTTAACGATTTATTATCGGTGAACAACTCAAATCTCTCTCTCAAGAGATAATGTCTCCACATCTTCAATGCGAACACGATCGCTGCCAGTTCCAAATCATGGGTAGGATACCTTTTCTCATGCAGCTTTAGTTGCTGACTAGCATAAGCTACAACCCTACCTCCTTGCATCAATACAGCACCTAGTCCGGTACTACAAGCATCGGTGTATACCGTCATCTCTTCATTCCCTTTAGGAATGACTAACACTGGCGCACGCATCAACTTTTCTTTTAGACTCTTGAATGCATTATCACACACTCCGTCCCAGACGAAGGCTTGATTCTTCTTAGTCAACTGAGTCAACGGTGCTGCTATCTTGGAGAAGTCCTGGATAAATTTACGATAATATCCAGCTAACCCCAAGAAGCTTCTTACGTCTGTTGCATTCTTGGGCGTAGACCAATCCTGTACCGTAGCCACCTTCGCAGGGTCCACGGCAATACCATTCTCTGAAACAATATGGCCCAAGAATCTCACTTCCCTCCTCCAGAAGTGACACTTAGAAAATTTCGCTTTCAATTGGTGTTTTCTCAACACCTCCATCACTATCCTCAAATGTCCCTTGTGTTCTTCCTCTGTCCTCGAGTAAACAAGGATGTCGTCTACGAACACAAGAACAAACTTATTCAACCGATCTCTGAATACCCGATTCATAAGATCCACGAAGTATGCTGGTGCATTGGTCAACCCAAATGGCATGACCAACCACTCATAAAATCCAGACGGCGTCCTAAATGCCATTTTCGGAACACTCTCAGCCGCTACTCGGAGCTGATGAAATCCTGTCGCGAGGTCCAACTAGGAGAACACTCTTGCTCCTTCCAGTTGATCAAACAAATCATCTATCCGCGGTAGAGGATACTTATACTTCCTCGTCACCTTATTCAACTCGCGATAGTCCACACACAAACGAAGGGAACCATCTGCCTTAGTGGCAAACACAACTGGTTCTCCCCACTCGGAGACACTTCTTCTAATAAACCCCCTCTTCAAAAGATCGCTTACTTGCACCCCGAGCTCTCGCTGCTCCTTGGTTCCATACGACGAAGTGGCATCACTATAGGTCTAGCATCATTCACTAAATCAATACGGAACTCAATCTCTCGGTGTGGTGGAAGTCCGCTCACTTCCTCGAAGATGTCCGGATACTGGCCAACCACGGGCACATCTGACAACTCATCATGCGGGATGTCGAGGGAATTTATAAAACTAGCCATTACCCCATCACTAGGTAGACTACCAAACACTACACTCCGCCCATCATCTGCCCTAACTGTCACCAAAAATCCCTCACAGTCTACCACCACCCCATATCTTTGGAGCCAATCGACCCCCAATGTAATGCCATACCCAGTAAAGCCCAAAACAAAGCAATCACAAACAAACATACATCCATGACTCGATAAGACCAAATTTCGGCAAATCATACTAAGGTTAGTCGAACCACCAATCGGGTTCGTCACAACCAATGGTCTATCGACTATCTCGGGTTCCAATCCTAACCTATCTACCAGGTCACTAGATATGAAGGAACGGGAAGCCCAGTATCGAACAAAACTCGAACAGGTACATCAAGAATAGAAAGCATACCTTGAATGACGACATTCTTTCCTTTCTCCGCCGCAGTTGGGGCATTCGACGAAGAAGGAATAGCACTGATAGCTTATGCTTTCACAATCTGGTTCTCCTTAAGAGGTTGTGGACATTTATCCTTATGATGTCCCACTTGGCCACAGTTGTAGCACTTCCTATCCGTTGGCTTGGCCCGACATTGTTTGGCATAATGGCCCTTCTTACCACAGCTGAAGCACTCAACATCTTTCTTGCTCTTTTTCTGGCCATCCTTAGTTTGGTTCTGCTTTCTCTTGTTTCTGAGTGTTATTCTTGCCTCCACCGCCTGCTTACGGCTTTAGCCCTTCTGCAGATGCAACCTCAGTCTTTGACTTAGGGTAAAGACTCTCTGATCTCAAAGCTTTCCCAACAATCGACTCAAACGTCTCATCGATGTGGTTAATAAGCCTTTTCCACAAGTATCCATCCAAACCAGTAATGAACTTCTCATTCTTCTTCTCAGGAGTATCGATAAGAGATAGTCCATACTTCGACAAAGTGTCGAACTCAGCAATATAGTCTGAGACTTTCCTACCATTCTGCTTAAGCTCCAAGAACTTCCTAAACAATTCCGACTTCTGAGCAGCTGAAATAAACTTGTCCCTAAAGCGAGCCTTAAACTGATCCCAAGTAACCTGATCCTCTGGAGTGGCTGTCTTAATAGCATTCCACCAATTCATCGCTCGCCCTTGCAGCTGACGAGACGCTAGCCTTCTCTTCATCGCATCCTCGATACCCAAGTCGTCGAAGATACGATCACAGCTATCCAACCAATCCTGAACATCCATGGCCGACTCCGTTCCGTGGAACGGCTTCCCACCAAGGTTAGTGTAATCCTTGCATAGCTTGGCGAAATTGGCCCTAGGCGCCTGCACTACTGGACCACCACCATTACCGGCATTGGGAACTGCTCCCTGAACATCCCTAAGCATCTCTCTCATGAAGTCAGTGAACATCGTCCTCATGTCAGGAGCATTCCCATTATTGGCCCCTCTACCAGCACCCCTCATGTCTCGACTCATCGTTCAATCTGTAAAGAGAAAACGATTAACTATCTCCATAGTGGTGCTAGTGCAGTACGACTTCATCCTTATACTACTAATAGTACATATATATATAGCTTTTGAAAACCAAAGTAATCACAAATACGCACTCTCATATACGTACTATCTCTCCCTAGTGTCTTTTCCTAGGTTAACTACGCAACCTAGAGCTCTGATACCAAATGTGACGGCCTGCCCCGCACCAACCGACATTTCCTCCAAAAGTGCGCTGTACACATGTCCAGTTAGCACGGGATGGTCGTCGGAAGAAAAGAAAGAAGACGAAGAATCAATAAAGAACTTGTAGAATGTCTCACAGCGCATGGAAGAAAATATAATAACAACATACTTGACATAAAACAGGTGAGACAGTGTATAAGCTGAAACAAACTATCATAGCAGCGGAAAGATCCAAAATACAGCTTGTGATCTAAAGCCAACATTATTACAACTTTTAAAAACTGTCTCAAAAAGCTAAACAAGAAAGGTACACTACTAATGCCCAAATTAGTGACCAGCAACGACACAGGGAGAATATCTATATATCATATGTGGAAGCCTCCTGCTCGTCTTCAGATCAGCTACTCGTGCACCACCAGCTAACCTGTCTCTTGTCTGCTCGTTTAGGAGCACCCAGAGTAATAACAAGAGACATAAAACTCTGGGTCAGACAAAAGTCAGGTATGAGTGATAAGCAACTAAACAGAACAATAACAGGTATACTAAACCATACCTGAACCTGGACCTGCAACCAAAGAGTTAGCACTACATACTGTACAACACTCTAAGGTGCCACTAATATATGGTGTACAAGCATACGGGGGTGGGGGTGTGCATGTCATAGTGATGGCAAACAATCAAGCATAGCAACTATCCTCACATCTGTCACTCAGTGCGTAAAGCATACGATATCCACCACTTCGATCACCTAATACTTTGCTATGATCACTTTGCCCCATGAAGTCACAACGGCTTCACTGCACTGATCCATAGCCACTAATCCTTCGCTATGTCCACTTTACCCCATGGAGTCGTACACACCCCACTGCACTGGCTCATAGCCTTACTAATCCTTTATTATGTCCACCCTGCCCCATGGAGTCACAATGGCTCCACTGCACGGGCTCATAGTCTTACTACGATCACTTTGCCCCTCGAGTCACGATGACTCTACTGCACTGATACGTAGCTCATCATTCCTTTTCAGTGGTGAATCGAAGTTATGAACGTCGACAACTCCTTAGCACACGTCCCGCAGCAAAGCCCAATCATGAAGTGAACTCATTGGTTCCCTACTAGATCCTGAGCTCTAACTTCCATTTGGACTACCTTTGCATCTTGAGTTTTTGGTCATCACCGGATCGGTTCGGTTTGGTTATAGCGATTCTTCTCTGGCGGTTCGGTTCGGATATATGCACCTCGTTTGGTTCAGCTTGCTCCAGTTACTGGCCATCAACTCGGTTCGGGTTCTCCATGTCGCATCGGTTCAGTTCGGATGTACTTGCTTTGATTCGGTTTGGTGTACCCTTGCTCCACCGGTTCGGCTTGGGTCCCTGGTCACGGTCCGATCCACTCCCCATTCTCTTCCGCTCCGAACCCCCTCACTTCCTTCCAATTCGATCTGGTTCACCCCTTCTTTAACTCGATCCGTGTAATGACCCAAATTTCCGTAACATCTGAGTTGACTATATACATCATACGTCCAACCTAAATATCACGAAAATACGAAACATTTTTTTTTAGAAAAAAGAGATAGAAGAAGAACAGAAATAACAACACAGAATCTCACATCGCAGCGGAACAAAATATAATATATCATATCTTTGAAATACAAAATCTTAACTGTATAACATACACTTATCAGAGTACAACACTTACAACATAGCGGAACAAAATTCTATATAACTAACGCTGAAGCCTCCTGCTCCAAGCTCCTTGAGATAGATTTGTAAAATCCTGAACTACTTGACTGCCCGTACAAATTTAGGCACCCAAGAGTTTAGGTAGAACAAAACAAAATAAACTCCGGGTCAGACATGGGACTGGTATGAGTAAGCAGTTTATAACAGTTTCAGAAACTAAATGATATCTCATAAGACCACGCCGTATAACACGGAACGGGTTTTTCCCTTATGAGAATCCAAACACTTGATTTAACATTCAAAATCCCTTTGAAAGGAATGATAATCTTTATATCAAAACTCTTTTGATATTATAATAATGTCTAAATCAAGTAGATAACAATCTAGTGGAATGTTTGCATCTCACGTTCCACATATATATACAATCAAAACCGCAAGCACTTATTGGGTAATGGATTTCCAACTATGACAAGGTATGGAACCACCTTCCGCTGGTATATCTCTACAGGAGAATACACCGAGTTCAACAAGAACATCTCGCAACTCAGCCACACATGACTGACCACTCATTTCGCTTGAGTGTATCGAATGTATATCACCAACGGTTGGGATCAGCAACCGTTTCCCGAATGGGACAGCATCGACAATAGATTTTTAGAAATAAATGAAACTCTAGATCAGGTGATTATACACCCTAATAGGTGCGACCTACATAGCCATGCTACCTGCCCGATTTCTGTCATTTACCGGTTGTTGAGGCCAGAGGCTACGATTTATCATCACATCAGATTCACTTCGAATGCCACATTGTCAGATCCATCGAAAATCACTAATTTGACGTCTACAACCATACATTACGTGTTAGCTAAAAAGTTTCCTTCTCCGCTTCCACTCTTGGTACGGTTGAAGAAATCAATATACGTGACCTTTCTGGAATTACTCTGTCAGACATTCATCCATACAAGTCACCCAGGAACAGGATGAACTGAAGGTACAATTTCTATTAATAGAAAAAGTCCTTGCACTCTACTCCGTCTTCGATTATCTTTATATAATCTGATTCGCAACGCTACTGCCAATACGGAGTGGTTCTTTGGATAATAATCCAACTGATCTCTCCATATTGACAACGATGGTCAAAAACTTCGATAGTCTGTGATTTAACTATCGAATAAAAACAAGTGTTTCGATAGTCGATGATTTAACTATCGAAGAAAACAAGTGTTCATTCAACATATCAACAATCACTGAGCCTTTAATTAATATTTCATTAATTAAATCTCTTCTCTATTTCTTTATCAATTTTTGTTAACCAAATATTTTCAATAACCATATTGGCCTTTTACGTTATTTGGAAAACATTTCCGAATATCGCCTTCCTTTATTTTCTAAACTTTAGAAAATATATGCTAGTTATAATTGGAAAATATTCCAATTACTTATCTCTTTTCCGATCTCGTTTATTTCTATATTTAGGAAATATTCTTTATTATATTTCCAAGCTTACACTTATTTGGGTTAAAACGGATGTTGTGTAAAACATCGTTACGACAACCCAAATACTATATTCAACTTACTCTTATCCAACATTGATTTTCGAGCCTGAAATCTTACTATTTATTTGTTAATAATGAAATCAATCAAGTTGGGGTATAACTACCTCTCAGACCTTGACTGAATAACATTTATAACGTCAAAACAGATATGACAACTTACTCGAATAATCAATACCATACAATTACTGATTCACTTTTAAACACATATTCACTTTCTCTTTCTATTATTACTAGATTTTATTCTTATACTTCCTTTTTGATTATACTATTCTATTTTTAAGTTCGTTTTCTTATCGACTTCTATATATATCGATACGTTGATTTCTAACTATCAAATTTTCTTAAAAATATTCTAACTCCTTAAATTCCCGGAAAAATTCGCCATAACCTCCTTTGTACCGGGAGCATCGGGATATTTCAAATAGCCTCCCATGGCCCTCACCAATCCAAAAGAAAAAGCCAAGTGGCTAGCCGATACGGCGCATAAAATCTCATATATGAATTAAATACGTACCTTTTTGTCGAGCATTCTATTTATATACTTGCATTATCCTTATCCATGCCTGTCTCCTGTATGTCTATACCTGTCCAACTATACCCGATCGTTTTAACTCAATTCGTTAATTTAGTTGCTAATTAACTCCTTCGCCTATTTCACTTTTATTTGAATTCTATATTTATATTCCAATTTCACTTTTATTTGAATTCTATATTCAAATTCCAATTCCCTTTCCATTTGAATTCTAATATTCAAACTCCATTTCATTTCTGTTTGAATTCTAATATTCAAACTCCATTTTCACTCTATTTGAATTTTCTTGATTCAAACTCCATTTTCACTCTATTTGAATTCTATATGAATTTCTATATTCAAATTCCATACTCAACTTCCATTTGAATTTCTATATTCAAATTCTATGTTTAAATCCCATTTGAATTTCTATATTCAAATTCATTTTCAAACTCCATTTGAATTTCTATATTCAAACTCTATAAACAAGTCTCGATTTCAATCCCTTTTTAAATCGATATTTCTACTTTTGGAAAATAGATTTTCCTTTTCAATTTCACACTTGTATTTTTATTTTTGAATTATCCAATGAAAATTCTTTTCACTTCATTTATAAACTTCGTTTATAAAAGAACTATTTATAAACTTCGTTTATAAAGAAACCACTTGTTTTATTTTTCAAAACAAGTTTATATTTCAAATCTATTTAAAAATTCAAATTCTATATTTGAAAAATAGAATTTCTCTTTTAAATCTCAAATATCCCTTATATTTTAAATAAATTAACACTTAGCCCAGTGATATTTAAAACAATCAAATCAACCAATTTTCAAATCATTTGATTTTTAACACGTCGTATATGAATATATATGAAATCAAACAAAACAACAAACATATAATATATTTTTGAGTGACCCAGTTGGATCCCTCCAACCTGTTTTTCCTGCATCCACAGACGTTAGTCAACATAGTAATACCCATCCTGCTTCGAGGCAGGATATCGCGGTATGAAGGTCATCCACTAATATATATTTGTGGGGCGCATGGGGAAATCATCCGCTATGAAATTGCGGGCATCCGCTAATGAGACTGCGGGAATCAATCCAAATCAATCACCCAATATATATAATAGCCCTAAATAACTAATATATATTTTTAACAGGTACAGTAATATTTTCAATGTATCTAACAAGCAACACACAATTACTTTTAACTGATAAAAATAATTCTAAATGAAGGTGAGTGAGATTTACTCACCGTGATTTTTACTGCTATATGTTCCAATATTTATTTCTTAGCAAAGATATTGCAGCTTCACACCTCACATGACTTGATTCGATCGATTATCCTTATAAAAATCAATTATTCCCTTTATTAATTACATGGTTAAATATATGTAATTAATTATGTAGTTGCAAATTTGATTTAAACGATTTCTACAGTAAACAACTATACCTAAAATTCAAATTATATGAGAATTGATTAAATGAGCTTTATTAAACAAGCCTATTTCATCACCAATTCATTCAACAAACCATGTAAAATTTTAGATTCCAATTTGGTTGTAGTTACCATCTTTGGAAATTCGAAATATTGGAATATTTACTACTACATAACTCTTTAATCAATTTAAATTAAATATTGAAATTTAATTAACACTACTCACATAACCATCCGGAATAACCACCATCTCCAGATTCCAACTATGCCTCTTCCTTGAATTGAATATGCAGCAAATTCGAACTCGAAATTTCCAAACCAAACTTCTGCACCACTGCTGACATTAGAAAACAAATTGCACCCCTGCTTTTCACTTCAGACATTGGCCACACCTTCGTTATCAATACAGTGAATGTGAACTTGAACCTTATCCTCAGCAAAACTCCTCATCAAAACCTTAGTTGTCGATCGATTCTCATAATCACCTGAGTTGATTCCGGCTTTTGAAACTCGACAGTAGGTAGCGCTTGCTCTACCTTTCTCCATCGACACCCAGAGAAGATCGCGACTTTCACTGTTTCAGCTACAGGCGTGCGAACCCTTTTGTCACGGAATCCAGGCAAAGACTATTGTGTGATGCTTCTCCACTTCACAAACCCTTCCATAGATTCGAACTCGTCCACTTCCCCCAAATCGATGGAAACCTTCTTCACAAATTTGACATCGAGTTCGTCAATTTGGAAGCGCACATACCTGTATGTATTGGAAAGAAGAACGACGATCGAGATTAGAGCAGATGGTTTTTTTTTGGATTTTGATTTCCGTCCCCCTTTTATTCCTGAAGCTATCGAAGTTTTGTTCGAATGGAGAAGGGTTTATTTGAATGAGGAACATCGGCCATTAATATTTTCTATCTAAGAATCGAAAAAGAATAGAAGAAAAGAACAGTATATGCCGTGGTTTTATAAGGAAGGGTGCGGCTTATTTTTCAACAGCAAGGCCAAAATTTTCTTCCTAGGTGGTTTGTTTCCGTCCACAACCACTGATATTTTATTTTAATCTGGTTTAATTAAAAACTGTATCTCTAAAAATTTAGATAACCCTTGATCCTGAGCTCCTTACTGAACCCAACAACTATCAAATTCTAGGGTTTAACCACCATTCCGGACACACTGGGATAGGTCACGAAGTCCAATTCGGTCGTCTGTGGAAGATATTTATTTAAATTGATATAAATCAAATTTTAAAACAATAAATTCTGCGATAATAAATTAATATTATTATTCGAATTCAAACAGAAGTCTGAACTGTATTTAATTCAGTTTTAAATCTCGAACTGAATTATATTTTCGCATTACGTTGATTTAATATATTCGATATTAAATCGAAATTGATTATTAAATTACTAACTTAATATAAAATTCCATTTATATTACCCACCCAATATTTAAATCCGTATTAAATATTTAAAATTAACCCATAAGAAATCCGGGTCATTACAATCTTCCCCACTTAAAATAATTTCGTCCTCGAAATTTCTAAGGTAGAAAAAGTGTTACAAACCCGTTTATCTTTTCAAAACTTATTTATGTTGATACTCAACATTTCAAACTTCCTTACGTAACTCTCTTTCGAATAAATCCCTATTCGATAACTCCTCCCTTCGAATAACTATATTCGATAATCTCTCTTTCGAATAACTAGATTCGAAAACCTTTCCTTGAATAAACTATATTCGATTTACTCTATCAGGTTAACTCTTAATTTGAATAACAAATATTCGATTAATTCCTTTCGCTTGACTCTAGATCGCAGCGATCACAATGGTTACGCCTGATTCCCTCAGGAAACATCCGACCGCCCTAAGCTATCTGCAGCCCTGCGAATTACGCTAACAGTCGTACGAAATGGCAACTTATCATGAGTAACTATGTTTGACTAACTCTATTTCAATAACTAATTCGATCAACTTTAATTGAATAACTAACATTCAATTAAATCCTAATTCGATTAACTATGTTCAATTAACTCTATCTGGTTAACTCTTAATTTGAATAACAAATATTCGATAAATTCCAATTGAATAACTAATATTAAATTAACTCTACGGATTAACCCTAACTGATTAACTATAACTGGTTAATTCTTACTCTAATCGATTTATTCTAACTCTAATCGATTTATTCTAACTCTAATCGACTTCTCCTATTCGAATAACTCCTGTTGGATAATGTTTATTCATTTATAAAGATTTACCTTTAGTAACGGTTCTTCACTTTATAAATGTTCTCTTTAATAACGTTACTTCACTTATACAAGTGTTGTGTACCCCTTCTATTTAAAACTATCGGTGTTAAAAACCAATATCTCTTCTCTATATAAGTTCAGACTTATATATTCCATTTATCGAATGATAAATATTTAATTTAATTTATAAATTGTTATTTATAAATTAATCTTTTCTATTTATCTGTTAAAAACAGATTTCCATTTTCTATTCATCTTTTAAATATTTCTTTGATTAAATTCTATTTATTTAACAAATAAATATCTCATTTATAACTTCTATTTATTTTCTATAAGTAAATATTTCCATTTAATCTATTTGTAAATGTTTTACAAATATTTCCTTTTAAATTCTATTTGTAAATGTTTTTACAAATATTTCTCCTTCTATTTGTTTGCACATAACTTCCTTTGTATTTGTTTTACAAATATTTTCCTTTGTATTTGTTTTACAAATATATATTTTCTTTTATATTTGTTTTACAAATATATTTTCTTTTTAACTCTTTTGGTTTTTCCTTTATTCACACCCAATTCATATTTCATTCACATTGATTTTACTCAATTTATTCATTTCGATCCATTTAACTTACTTAAGTTAAATTTAATTTCAATCATTCAAATTCCCAGGGTTTTATTTCAAAACTCCTTTGAAGTAATATAAATATATACATATATTTATCTCTATCTCAAATTCAAAACATTTGAATTTTCAAACAACTTGTTTTCTTTTCAAACAAATTTCCATCAAAAACTTTTCTAAGGAAGCAATTCATCACTTAGAAACTCGAAAATGAACACTGATGATGTTGCGACCATCATCGGAATTATTTCCCAGCCACTGAAGTGAGTTCAGTGCTTTATCATATTCAAAATCCATTCAAATGATTTTTATTCAAAAATCCTTCCAAAATAAAGCTATATTATTTTAATAAAATTCGGAAAATATTTTCCAACTTCCCAGGATTTTAAATTCTGAATTCTGGTTGGAATTCAATTTCAATTCATCTCATTTGTATATATTTCATTCTTATACAAATTCTATTGGTTATATATAACTATTTCTGTTTTATAATCTAATTCGATTATAATCCTAACAATCAACTCAACTATTTAAAACAATATCGTGTCCAATCTCCTGTTCAAGTGTTTATAAACTCCTATCGACATCGTGGCGTCCCACGATTCGATCAGAACTCATAATTCACCCAACAGACTAGTCAACACAATATAAAACAATTTTTATATCAAATAACAAATACACTCTCTCGTATATATATACACTCAACTCATTCTAGGATACTACTGATCCTATCTCTAATGAGCACATTCCAACAAGCCTAGGTATTCGCTCAACCTAAGCTCTGATACCACTGTAATGACCCAAATTTCCGTAACATCTGAGTTGACTATATACATCATACGTCCAACCCAAATATCACGAAAATACGAAACAATTTTTTTTAGAAGAAAGAGATAGAAGAAGAACAGAAATAACAACACAGAATCTCACATCGCAGCGGAACAAAATATAATATATCATATCTTTGAAATACAAAATCTTAACTGTATAACATACACTTATCAGAGTACAACACTTACAACACAGCGGAACAAAATTCTATATAACTAACGCTGAAGCCTCCTGCTCCAACCTCCTATAGATAGATCTGTAAAATCCTGAACTACTTGACTGCCCATACAAATTTAGGCACCCAAGAGTTTAGGTAGAACGAAACAAAATAAACTCCGGGTCAGTCATGGGACTGATATGAGTAAATAGTTTATAACAGTTTCAGAAACTAAATGATATCTCATAAGACCACGCTGTATAACACGGAACGGGTTTTTCCCTTATGAGAATCCAAACACTTGATTTAACTTTCAAAATCCCTTTGAAAGGAACGATAATCTTTATATCAAAACTCTTTTGATATTATAATAATGTCTAAATCAAGTAGATAACAATCTAGTGGAATGTTTGCATCTCACGTTCCACATATATATACAATCAAAACCGCAAGCACTTATTGGGTAATGGATTTCCAACTATGACAAGGTATGGAACCACCTTCCGCTGGTATATCTCTAGAGGAGAATACACCGAGTTCAACAAGAACATCTCGCAACTCAGCCACACATGACCGACCACTCATTTCGCTTGAGTGTATCAAATGTATATCACCAACGGTTGGGATCAGCAACCGTTTCCCGAATGGGACAGCATCGACAATAGATTTTTAGAAATAAATGAAACTCTAGATCAGGTGATTATACACCCTAATAGGTGCGACCTACATAGCCATGCTACCTGCCCGATTTCTGTCATTTACCGGTTGTTGAGGCCAGAGGCTACGATTTATCATCACATCAGATTCACTTCGAATGCCACATTGTCAGATCCATCGAAAATCACTAATTTGACGTCTACAACCATACATTACGTGTTAGCTAAAAAGTTTCCTTCTCCGCTTCCACTCTTGGTACGGTTGAAGAAATCAATATACGTGACCTTTCTGGAATTACTCTGTCAGACATTCATCCATACAAGTCACCCAGGAACAGGATGAACTGAAGGTACAATTTCTATTAATAGAAAAAGTCCTTGCACTCTACTCCGTCTTTGAATATCTTCATATAATCTGATTCGCAACGCTACTGCCAATACGGAGTGGTTCTTTGGATAATAATCCAACCGGTCTCTCCATATTGACAACGATGGTCAAAAACTTCGATAGTCTGTGATTTAACTATCGAATAAAAACAAGTGTTTCGATAGTCGATGATTTAACTATCGAAGAAAACAAGTGTTCATTCAACATATCAACAATCACTGAGCCTTTAATTAATATTTCATTAATTAAATCTCTTCTCTATTTCTTTATCAATTTTTGTTAACCAAATATTTTCAATAACCATATTGGCCTTTTACGTTATTTGGAAAACATTTCCGAATATCGCCTTCCTTTATTTTCTAAACTTTAGAAAATATATGCTAGTTATAATTGGAAAATATTCCAATTACTTATCTCTTTTCCGATCTCGTTTATTTCTATATTTAGGAAATATTCTTTATTATATTTCCAAGCTTACACTTATTTGGGTTAAAACGGATGTTGTGTAAAACATCGTTACGACAACCCAAATACTATATTCAACTTACTCTTATCCAACATTGATTTTCGAGCCTGAAATCTTACTATTTATTTGTTAATAATGAAATCAATCAAGTTGGGGTATAACTACCTCTCAGACCTTGACTGAATAACATTTATAACGTCAAAACAGATATGACAACTTACTCGAATAATCAATACCATACAATTACTGATTCACTTTTAAACACATATTCACTTTCTCTTTCTATTATTACTAGATTTTATTCTTATACTTCCTTTTTGATTATACTATTCTATTTTTAAGTTCGTTTTCTTATCGACTTCTATATATATCGATACGTTGATTTCTAACTATCAAATTTTCTTAAAAATATTCTAACTCCTTAAATTCCCGGAAAAGTTCGCCATAACCTCCTTTGTACCGGGAGCATCGGGATATTTCAAATAGCCTCCCATGGCCCTCACCAATCCAAAAGAAAAAGCCAAGTGGCTAGCCGATACGGCGCATAAAATCTCATATATGAATTAAATACGTACCTTTTTGTCGAGCATTCTATTTATATACTTGCATTATCCTTATCCATACCTGTCTCATGTATGTCTATACCTGTCCAACTATACCCGATCGTTTTAACTCAATTCGTTAATTTAGTTGCTAGTTAACTCCTTCGCCTATTTCACTTTTATTTGAATTCTATATTTATATTCCAATTTCACTTTTATTTGAATTCTATATTCAAATTCCAATTCCTTTTCCATTTGAATTCTAATATCCAAACTCCATTTCATTTCTGTTTGAATTCTAATATTCAAACTCCATTTTCACTCTATTTGAATTTTCTTGATTCAAACTCCATTTTCACTCTATTTGAATTCTATATGAATTTCTATATTCAAATTCCGTACTCAACTTCCATTTGAATTTCTATATTCAAATTCTATATTTAAATCCCATTTGAATTTCTATATTCAAATTCATTTTCAAACTCCATTTGAATTTCTATATTCAAACTCTTTAAACAAGTCTCGATTTCAATCCCTTTTGAAATCGATATTTCTACTTTTGGAAAATAGATTTTCCTTTTCAATTTCACACTTGTATTTCTATTTCTGAATTATCCAATGAAAATTCTTTTCACTTCATTTATAAACTTCGTTTATAAAAGAACTATTTATAAACTTCGTTTATAAAGAAACCACTTGTTTTATTTTTCAAAACAAGTTTATATTTCAAATCTATTTAAAAATTCAAATTCTATATTTGAAAAATAGAATTTCTCTTTTAAATATCAAATATCCCTTATATTTTAAATAAATTAACACTTAGCCCAGTGATATTTAAAACAATCAAATCAACCAATTTTCAAATCATTTGATTTTTAACACATCGTATATGAATATATATGAAATCAAACAAAACAACAAACAGATAATATATTTTTGAGGGACCCAGTTGGATCCCTCCAACCTGTTTTTCCTGCATCCACAGACGTTAGTCAACATAGTAATACCCATCCTGCTTCGAGGCAAGATATCGTGGTATGAAGGTCATCCATTAATATATATTTGTGGGGCGCATAGGGAAATCATCCGCTATGAAACTGCGGGCATCCGCTAATGAGACTGCGGGAATCAATCCAAATCAATCACCCAATATATATATATAATAGCCCTAAATAACTAATATATATATTTTTAATAGGCACAGTAATATTTTCAATGCATCTAACAAGCAACACACAATTATTTTTAACTGATAAAAATAATTCTAAATGAAGGTGAGTGAGATTTACTCACCGTGATTTTTACTGCTATATGTTCCAATATTTATTTCTTAGCAAAGATATTGCAGCTTCACACCTCACATGACTTGATTCGATCGATTAACCTTGTAAAAATCAATTATTCCCTTTATTAATTACATGGTCAAATATATGTAATTAATTATGTAGTTGCAAATTTGATTTAAATGATTTCTACAGTAAACAACTACACCTAAATTTCAAATTATATGAGAATTGATTAAATGAGCTTTATTAAACAAGCCTATTTCATCACCAATTCATTCAACAAACCATGTAAAATTTTAGATTCCAATTTGGTTGTAGTTACCATCTTTGGAAATTCGAAATATTGGAATATTTACTACTACATAACTCTTTAACCAATTTAAATTAAATATTGAAATTTAATTAACACTACTCACATAACCATCCGGAATAACCACCATCTCCAGATTCCAAATATGCCTCTTCCTTGAATTGAATATGCAGAAAATTCGAACTCGAAATTTCCAAACCAAACTTCTGCACCACTGCTGACATTAGAAAACAAATTGCACCCCTGCTTTTCACTTCAGACATTGGCCACACCTTCGTTATCAATACAGTGAATGTGAACTTGAACCTTATCCTTAGCAAAACGGCTCATCAAAACCTTAGTTGTCGATCGATTCTCACAATCACCCGAGTTGATTCCGGCTTTTGAAACTTGACAGTAGGCAGCGCTTGCTCTACCTTTCTCCATCGACACCCAGAGAAGATCGCGACTTTCACTGTTTTAGCTATAGGCGTGCGAACCCTTTTGTCATGGAATCCAGGCAAAGACTGTTGTGTGATGCTTCTCCACTTCACAAACCCTTCCATAGATTCGAACTCGTCCACTTCCCCCAAATCGATGGCAACCTTCTTCACAAATTGGAAATCGAGTTCGTCAATTTGGAACCGCACATACCAGTATGTATTGGAAAGAAGAACGATGATCGAGATTAGAGCAGATGTTTTTTTTGGATTTTGATTTCCGTCCCCCTTTTATTCCTGAAGCTATCGAAGTTTTGTTCGAATGGAGAAGGGTTTATTTGAATGAGGAACATTAGCCATTAATATTTTCTATCTGAGAATCGAAAAAGAATAGAAGAAAAGAACAGTATGTGCCGTGGTTTTATAAGGAAGGGTGCGGCTTATTTTTCAACAGCAAGGCCAAATTTTTCCTCCTAGGTGGTTTGTTTCCGTCCACAACCACTGATATTTTATTTTAATTTAATTTAATTAAAAACTGTATCTCTAAAAATTTAGATAACCCTTGATCCTGAGCTCCTTACTGAACCTAAAAACTATCAAATTCTTGGGTTTAACCACCATTCCGGACACACTGGGATAAGTCACGAAGTCCAATTCGATCGTCTGTGGAAGATATTTATTTAAATTGATATAAATCAAATTTTAAAACAATAAATTCTACGATAATAAATTAATATTATTATTCGAATTCAAACAGAAGTCTGAACTGTATTTAATTCAGTTTGAAATCTCGAACTGAATTATATTTTCGCATTACGATGATTTAATATATTCTATATTAAATCGAAATTGATTATTAAATTAATAACTTAATATAAAATTCCATTTATATTACCCACCCAATATTTAAATCCGTATTAAATATTTAAAATTAACCCATAAGAAATCCGGGTCATTACAATCCGATCCCAGTTCAACCCTAGTGACCTTCCTTGCCATACTTCCTCTTATGCCAAGTCTCGGTTCGGTTCGGTGCCTTGCCCAGTCCACTATCCGGTCCGAGCCCATGCAACCGATCCGATCCGAAAACCTGAACCATTTTTCTGCAACTTTTCCAGCGAGTGTTTTACGCCATTCGACGACGTTTTCGACCATTCTATCTATTCTAATCAATCACAAAGCATACCATACAGTCATAGCAACAAGTAGAAGTGACCTCAAACACCAAAACATAAATATGATAGGTTAAAATGGATCAAACATAGCCAAAACCCCATATTTTCCCTTAAGCATGTTCAAGCATAATTAATGATAGGATTAGCAAAACTTAACCAAATCAAACCCAATTTCTAACAGAGGTATAAAACATTATTTAAGAATTTAAGAATTTATAAATATTTTTCTAGAATTTATTAATGCATAAATTCGCTAATCTTCACTAATTACCCTTAATTGACCATAATTAGTGAGGAACTATGCAAACCGCTCACTTTAGCCACAAATAAACCTTAGATCTGAAATAAATCTCTGATATGGCGCGAATACCAATGCTAAACAGCAGCTCTAATCTTGATTTGGTGAAGAACACCCTTGATTTGATGTTGCTAAGCTTGATCCTTGATTAGAAAGTGATTTGGAGGTGATTTAGAGGTTGGAGGCCATTTTTAGGGTTTCTAAGAGGTAAGTAGAGGCTAGAAAACTGAAATGGAATGAAATCCTAACTCTTTTCAGCCTCCCCATAACCCTAATCCCGAAATGGGTTATGGGCCCATTCACTAATCATACTATTTGGCCCGGTTAAGCAGTTTTTCACCTTCCAAACCTTATTTCAGCCATTTCTCCCAAACGGTAAGTCCGTTTTCCACATGTGACCACTCTACGGAAAGGTAAACCATCATCCAAAGCCAATGGAAGTAGTTTTAGGTCAAAACTTCTTTCTAATCAAAAGTTATGGCCGAAACAAGATCTGCTAGGGGCAAAACGGTCATTTAAAAATCGGCAAAAATCATGAACATGGGAAATGACCCCATTGGTCCTTTCCCAAAGCCACATGACGATACGACTTCAGATAAGAAAGAAATAAATATTCTACAATCCCCCGATGCATAGAATGCAGGTTGTTACAGTGCTATTTTTTTATAAAATTTACTCGTGAATTTTACTTTTTTCTATGGTAGAAATTAAGTAGAAAACTTGAAGAGGATTTCATGAAATGCACATGAGTATATGAAGATATGCATGTACATACACAAGAAGAAGGAAATAATTCACCCCATGGGTAATATAGGACCCCACCTATAGTAACGACCCGTATTTTTACGGTATATAAATAATTTATTTAATTATTTAAATAATGGTTTGGTTATTTAAAATGACCAGAATTAAATAATATTGAATATTTAATTAAAATAAATAATATAATATAATAATATATTTAATTTCTGAAATAGTCGGAAATAGTGGAATTCACAAAATAATGTGAATTGGATCATCTATGATATTTAATTCAGTTTAGAATTGAATTAGAATAACGAATATATTATTTAACAACAGTTTGAACGTATAATTATAATTTAATTATAATCGAGCTCGTAATGGCGCTGCAGTTCGCTATTTGGCGATTTGAACTTCAACTGAGTATACAGGATTCGTTTTAAATCGGATTTCTGTGAAACAAGAAACGTTAGGAGCTGGTGAAGTATATTTTTCTAGTGGAAGAGAAAAATCAAGATTTCGTCGTGTAGATTTTGATATATGTCCATATCTAATTTTAGAAAAGTCGCTATGGAATTCCTTTATAATTTATATCGATTTATTTATATTTTAAAATGGATTTTTAAATATAAAGCGAATATCGATGTAACACTGGATTTGAAATATCGAGTTATAAATCCCATTGGAGCTGTATGATATTTTGTTGTGAATATATACGATAATATTTATTTTTAAATATTAAATTTAAATGTTTTTAAATATATTTATATATTTAAAAGGGCTATTTAGAGCTTTAAAAATAGCCAATTTTTCAAACGACCTCAGAATTCGTCAAAACTAATTTTGTTGGATCCGCAATGTCAAATTATTGTTAGATGTCAAGTTTTGTGATTTTTAGAGTCAGTATATGGCCTTACCGATTTTTAATGTGAGAAACAGTCGATATTTTGACGGTTAAAAATATGCTGTGTGGGCATACGGAGTCGGAATTCGACGAAACCAGTTTCGTTGGGACCGTAATATCGAGTTGAAGGTGCATATCAATTTTCATGATTTTTGGGTATTGTACGTGATCACAGAAATTTTAGAGGACAAATAAAAGTAGCGTTGGCTTAAATATAAATAAAATAATCGAATAAAAAAATATTATTTCTATCCTATATAATACCTTTAACTTCTCTAAAACCTAATTCCTATTTTTCCCTTAGTCAACAGCAAACCCGCCGTCATGGTTTACTTCCTCAAATACATTCACCACTTTAAAAATCAAATACAAATCAAAAGAAAATTTCATAAATTCTAATTCACATATATTCGGCTCCCTGCAAGTATGCTCTTCATTCTGGTATGTTTTTATGGAATTCGATGTCGGTTCTGTTGATGTCGTGGGTTCACGGAGGACCTAGGGTTTGGGTTTATTGGATTTTGGGGCATCGATGCAAACTGTTGATATTGGTTTTGGGTTTAGGAGGTTGAATGGGGTTTGTATGCCATTTTTGGGGATTTCCGTTCACAAAAAGTACGGTGATTTCCTGAGTTCGAGCAGCAGTTTTGTTCAACGTGATGAGCTTTGGGTGGCGGCGAGTTCGAAATGAATGGGATGGGGAGACTGAGTTCAGAACAAGGAGGAGAGTGGTGCGATCGTGGTTGGAGTTCGTGAAGAAATAAGGGGGGGTCGAAGTCCTGAAGATTTAGAAATGGCAAAAATCAAAATAGGAGGAGTCGGGTTTGCAAAGTTTTTGGGGAAGAAAACAATCGGACATGGGTTTGGTATTTAAAATGTGGATGGGCCAGATTTTAAAGTGAAGCCCAAGGAAAAAGGTGGAGCCCAAAATACTTATTAATGAAATTCAAGTTTTATTTATTTAAAAATAGTGTACATACTTGTAACGCTTGTAACTTACCCATACGATATCAGAATTGGACGAAACAAGATCCGTTGGGATCGTATGGATGGGAGCTTCACAATGAAGCTGACTGGGGTGGATTCGAGCTTGTTACAATTTATGGCGAAATAAATTGTCTAATTAGAATCAACTAATGCAAATCGTTATTTAATGGTTAACGCGAAAGGTGAGTAATCTCACCAACTCTGCTTAGTTTATATTTTTATAAAATATGTTTAGAATTTATAAATAATGGTTGTTTGCTGTGTGTTGGCTGTTTGGTTGAACTGCTAGTCAGTTGATTGAAAATATAGATAACAATATAAATATAAATCGTTAATCTAATATTGATTCTGTTTAGCAGAATATTTCATAGTGAAATGAAATTGATGTTAATTTTATTGTTTAACATCTTTGGATGTAGGGAAACAGGTTGGAGTGACCCAACTGGGTTCCTTAACATTTATTTTATTGTTTTTGTCATATATTGTGTTATATGATGTGATATGAAATCTGTGTTGATTTCGTATGGTTGAATGATACCGTTCATTGTTATATGGTACGTTAAATACCATAAAAAATACTGGAATGTTAAAAAGGAAATTTTCATTGTTACATTGAAAAGAAATATTTATAATATCAAAAGATTTTATAAAAAGAAAAGTATTTATTTGGGAAATAAATAGATTAAAAAGGAATATTTATTTGTAAATCAAATAGATAGGATTGAAAAAGAAATATTTGTAAACTATTTACAAATGGAATTGAAAGGGTGCATTTATTTGAAAAATAAATAGAATGGAAAGGGGAAATGCGTGTAAAATAAATAGAAAAAGGGAATAGTTAGATTATCAAAGGAATTACCTATAAAATCAATAGATTTTATAAATAGAAAATATTTTATAGAATAAATAGAATTATCAAAAAGGGATTTATTTTGTAAACAAATAGATTATAAAGGAAATACTTGAAAAGTGACTAGAATTGTATAAAAGGGAGAATTTTACATTTGAAAGATTTAGACCCGTGCTGCGCACACGGGTACAACATGATATGGATTTAAAGCAAAGATTTTGAATAGAATCTATTTTGACCGATAGATTGAGAAGTTAAATTTATAAATAATATTTTATAAATTAAATGAAATGTTTATCATTGGATAAATAGAATATATAAGTCAGGACTTATATAGAGAAGTAAGAATCGATTTCAACATCGATATTTGAAACTGAATAAACGTAGAGTTAATCAGTTAGAGTAAATCGATTAGAGTTAGAATTAATCGAACTAGAGAAAATTGAACATAGTTATTTGAGATAGAGTTAGTCAAACATAGTTATTTAGGATGTGTTGCCATTTCGTACGACTGCTAGCATAATTCGCAGGGCTGCAGATAGCCTACGGCGGTCGGATGTTTCCTGAGGGAATCAGGCGTAACCATTGTGATCGCTGCGATCTAGAGTCAAACGAATAGAGTTAAATCGAATATTAGCCATTCGAAATAAATTTAAAACAGACATAGCTATTCGAATATAAATTAATCGAATATTCGTTATTAGATAGGAGTTAAATAAATAGAGTAAATAAGTTGAGTTAATCGAGTTGAGTTAGCCAAGATGAGTTAATCAAACCGAGTTAATCCAAATGAGTTAAATCAAAGGAGTTATTCGAAATAATTTGTTCGAATAGAGTTAAAGGAGTGAATCGAATATAGTTTATTCAAAAGGAGACTAATCGAATGTAAATCATTCGAAGAGAGATGATCGAATATAGTTATTCGAAGAAAGGGTTATCGAATATAATATTCGAAAAGGAATTATCAAATAGAGAGTATTCGAAAAGGAGAACTATACATTAAATTCGATTATATCGAATTCGGTAAAGTAATATTTACTTTCCGGTTTAATCAAGATTTACTTATTTATAAATAAATTAGTGGTTTAGTTATTTAGTTAAATTAAGGAATAAAAGCTATATTTGAAGTTGGATATTTAAGAAGAAAGGAATTATAACGCTATAGTTATAACCAAGGTCTTAAAATAAAGAAGTGGATTCATAAATAGAATCCGAGAGTTTCGTAAGGAAGTTTGTTAAAGAATTGAAGGGTGAACGTTGTCTATTCTGAGGTTGGAAATGTTGTTCAGTTAAGGTCTAAGAGGTAATTATACCCCAACTTGATTGACTTCGTTTTTAACTAAGGGATGGGTGAGGTTCGATAGTGAAGATTGATTAAGTGAATTTAGTTAATGAGTGTAATGGTTTAAATTGGCTTAGTGATGTTTTATTTAAACATCTATTGAATAAATTTGGAAACATTTTACAAACATAATCAGAGATATTTCCTAATCGTAGAAAATGAAATGTTGATGAGAAAGAATACTGGAATGTCTGTAATATGTGAAACAGAGATGGAAATGTTTTCCAATGATTGATGATGTATATTTTCTAAATTTAGAAAATAAGAATTTACAAATATATAGGAATGGGGAAATGGATAAATTAAAGATAATTTTATAGAAAGAGATAAATGTGGATTGATGATTGATCGATAGAATTTCCATCTAGAAATAATATCGTTGTTTGCACACTTGTTTTTATTTGATAGTTAAATCACCGACAATCAAAGTTTTTGACCATTTTATCGTCGTCAATATGGAGAGACCGGGATCAGATATATTATCTGGAACCACTCTGTATGGACGTTAGCGTTGCGATCAATTATTGAATACGGAGTTATGCAAGGGCTATCCTGTTTTCAGAATAGTGCCTTCGGTTTGTCCAATGCCAGGACAACGTGAATGGACGAATGTCTGACAAAGTATATCTAATGAATCGCGTAAGTTGATCTCTACAAACGTACTTACGTTTGGTGGCGGAGGAATTCGTTTCTCTTAGCTTTATACCCGTGGTATTTTTGAGGAAATCAATTTGTGATTTGGCGGGTATGACGATGTGGCATTCAAAGTAAATGAATGTATGATCTATCAAAGATACGTTATGACCTCAAGCCTCATCAACCGGGAAATGACAGAAATCGGGCAGGCAACATGGCTAAGTGGGTCGCTCCCATTAGGGTGTATATCACCTATCTAGAGAAAATCCAATTTATTCTTTTATCTATTATCGATGCTGTCCCTTTTCGGGAAACGGTAGGGTAGCTCCCAACCGTTGGTGATATACATTCGATACACTCAAGCGAAATGAGTGGTCGGTCATGTGTGGGCCGGGTTGCAAGATGTTCTTGTTGAACCCAATGTATTTGCCTCTAGAGATACACTATCGGCAGGTGGTCCCATACCTTGTCATAGTTGAAATCCAATCTCCAATAAGCGCCCGCGGTTTTATTTGTATACTTATATGTGGAACGTGAGATGCAAGCGTTTTGCTAGATTCTAATTACTTGTGATTAGACATTATTATAATATCAGAAAGTATTGGTTTTCCAAAACTGTTTGGGTTATCGTAAGGTAAAAACCATCTGTGTTTATGTGTGGATCGGTCTTACGATTATCTTTTCTTTTGAAAAGGATTTTGAAAAATTAAACCGATGATTTGAGTTTACTCACACCAGTCCCATGACTGACCCAGAGTTTATTTTGTTTTGTTTTTTTCCTAAACTCTTGGGTGCCCAAATTTGTATGGGCAGTCAAGTAGTTCAGGTCTTTACAGATAAGCTTGGAGGAGCTTGAAGCAGGAGGCTTTAGGATTATATAGCTATTGTTATTTCTGTTGTGTGTAAGTGTTGTACTCTGATAATGTTATTCTATATATATACACTGTTTTATTGCAAAGTTATGTTATGTATTATATTTTATTCGTTCCGCTGTGAGATTCGTGTTTACTCTGATTGTGTTCTTCTTCTATTCTAATTTTCTATCTTTTCTATTCTCATCCTCTAACTTCTTTCTATTAATGATCTGGAATGTTCGATACCCGAATAATTAACATGGGTTTTATGTTGATTTTCTGGGTCGAAAATCCTAGTTCGTTACAGTGGTATCAGAGCTGAAGGTTAAGTGATTACCTTGGCTCTGTGGCGTGACTCAGTAGAGATGGGGTTAGTAATACCCTAGATTGAGTCTGAGTGTATATATACGAGTGAACGTATTTGTAGATTTTATAAAGATTGTTTTATATTGTGGAGATTTATTGATTGAGTTGTTTATGAATTTTGGTCGATCAGTTTGATCCACTGTTGTAACGACCCAACGATTTCGGCCCCGGAAATCGACATAAATACCTTTACCGTAACTCATGCCGACCTTCCAACACCGAAAACACTTGAATGTTATTAGAAAGAATTCAGAGGGTGAGATGAGAAAGAAAGAAATATTAGAATAGGATAAGAAGAAGAATAACCAACACAACCCAGAGTCTCACATCGCAGCGGAACAAAATATAATACAGAAATAAATCTTTATTGAGAGCTTTAAAAATACTTACAATATCAGAGTACATCACACCATGGGATAGTTATAATAACCTGTTCCCATATACAACACACAACGGAATAGTAGCTACATAATATCATACGTCTGAACACCTCCAACTCGTCTCTGGACTTCACGACATTCGATAACCTGAACCTGTACATCCCGGGCTAACCCGAGCATTTACAAAACACCGGGTCAGTCTGGTGGACCAGAGTGAGAAAACTCGCATAGTATTAAGGGTATCACACAACTTGATTTTAAAGTCAAAATCTTTTCAAAAGAAAAGGATAACCGTAAGACCAAATCCACACATAAACACGGACGGTTTTTACCTTACGATAACTCAAACCATTTTTGAAATCAATATCTTTTCTGATATTATAATAATGTCAAAATACAAGTAAATAGCAATCTAGTGGAACGCTTGCATCTCACGCTCCACATATATAGTACACAATCAAAAACCGCGGGCGCTTATTGGAGATTGGATACCTCCCTTGACAAGGTATGGGACCACCTGCCGATAGTGTATCTCTAGAGGCGAATACACTGGGTTCAACAAGAACGTCTTGCAACCCGGCCCACACATGACCGACCACTCATTTTGCTTGAGTGTATCGAATGTATATCACCAACGGTTGGGCTCAAACCACCGTTTCCCGAAAAGGGACAGCATCGAAATAGATTAAAGAAGCAAAAATAATTTCTCTAGATAGGTGATTATACACCCTAATGGGAGCGACCCACATAGCCATGCTGCCTGCCCGATTTTTGTCATTTCCCGGTTGATGAGGCTTGAGGTTTAGATTTACTTTTGAATATCTGGTCATCATTCACTTTGAATGCCACATCGTCAGATCCGCCAGATATCACTAATTGACGTCCACAAAAATACTCTAGTGGTTAAGCTAAGAGAACCGTCGTCCTCCGCTACCAACTTGGGTACGTTTGAAGAAATCAGCGTACGTAATTCCTTTGGAAATACTCTGTCAGACATCCGTCCATACAAGTCATCCAGGAACAGGATGAACCGAAGGTATTCCCCTACTGCATCCGAGGAATCACCCTACAGATCAGTAGCGAGAAGACCTTGCAACCCGTGGATTCCAGCCACGACCGAACCACAGTTTATCTCTGGTTGCAATCCCAGAGATTGTTAGCGGTTCTTCCGTTTAATGAAGATCCACGGTCTTCAATGCTCCATCTCGATCATCTCTTGATATCTTCACGTATTTGTTGGTCGGAATGGTTTTCGAATATAAATTCGATCCCGATCTTTCCATACCAACAATCGTATTGGACAGATTTGATAGTCAGTGATTTAACTATCAAAATATACAGTGTTTCAATCATGATAATCCAATGAGTTCACTGGTTCAGTATTCATCATCACTTGGCCTTTTAATTAAAATAAATGTAAATTTAAATTTCTTAAAATATTTCGATTTTGAAAATATAGTTTTCTCGCTTCTTATTTAACATAAGATTTTCCTTAAACAAATTCACCTTTATATCCAGTTTCCTATTTTCACTTTCAAAACATTAGTTACATTATCACTCAATATTGAAAATCGATTTAACTTATTACACGTAAAACAACATTACGAAATATCGTTTATTTCGATACTTGGAATAACGATCTATGTTTATTATTATAGAATAGAATTCAACTTTACATTTCCTTCTAGTTCGAAAATGTCGTTATAACTTTCCGCGATTCCCTTTTTACTTTGGAACCCTTAGTATATATACATTCCAAATTTTCACCCAAAAGGTTGCGTTATTATTTCTCGAATGAAATAATAAATTATCACTAACCTCTTTCACGATTACCAACTAATATCATCTTTAGATAATCCTGGTGTTGTTCAAGTTGGGGTATTTTAATTACCTCTCAGACCTTGATCAACAACGTTCTTACCCTCAGATAAATATAAGTTGTAATCAAACCAATATTCTATTCCAGCCTCAAAACAAATTCCATTATAAATTGGATTTGGTTATAAAATCTTATGACCCACTTCTTTACCCAAATTTCCTTTTACCAATCTCCATTCAAATCTATTCGACCATTTCCACCTTGGAAATCTTATTTAAAATTTCCCTTTCTACTGGAGCTCATTTTCAAGTATCGTTAATGTAAAATTAACGCCTTAACACTTCATCACTTTTACAACCCTTGTTTAAATAAATCCTGGTTCAATCTAAGCCCTTTCTGTTCTCAATTCTCTTTTATTCAATTTGAATATTTAATTCATATTTATTTAAGCTATCGCTTAAATTTCTTTTTATAACTTTATAAAAAAAACTCAGGCTTAAAAATAAACCAAGTTCATAAAATTCTCTCACCTTTCAACTAGATTCCATTTCAACATCAATTACCTTTTAAATGAGTTTCGATCAAAAGGTAACTCCCTAAATTTTTATTAATCTAAATAATATTTTACTTCTATCATTAACTACTTAGTTAATTTATTTATTTACTACAATAAATAGTAAATTCCTTTTAAAAATCTTATTAACATTAAAACAAATAATCTTTAAACTATTTTATTTGATCAATTAAAATCAACCCAATTTAATAATCAATTCTCGACAAACAGTCGACTTAGTTACTCAAACACGGTTATCTCGTTAACCGACTCCAATTTGTTTTTCCTTTCAAATTAACATAATTAATTAAAATAAATTCTATTTAACCATTTCTTATCAAGCAATCTATCCAAATTTGAACCGTTAAAGTTAATTTCTATTCACTGGTACACAAATCTGATTCACATCAGATTTTACTTTATAAAAACCATTAATGATTAATTATAACTTAAATGATAAGTAATAAATATTTATTTCTTTTTAAACAAACCTTTATTCTAAATAATATATTACAAGATTTATCTCCAGTTATAAAATAAATTTTATAACTTCAGTTCTATCAGTTCACCTGACGGTAAACTAATATAAACAAAACAATTTATTTTATCAACCATATGCTGCCCAATACTCAACCAATACTGCCCATTGGTTTAAACAAAACATAAGTTGAATTTTCAGTCAATGATCACTACTCAAAACAATCATCCAAACATGACAGTTCATGTGTGAGAATATGAAAATAAATAAATAATATATTTGAGGGATCCGGTTGGGTCCCTCCAACCTGTTCTTCCCTGTATACAAAACGGTTATCACAACCCAGATCATTCAGTTCCATTTAACTAATAATAACGAACGTTTAACATCAGCCGATTTACAAGCAACGCAGCCAATTCAAACAATTTAAACACGTTTATTTTATAAACGTGACCAATCAAGATGAGTTACCTTTATTGGAACTAATCGTTAAAATAACGATTTGGTATTTCACTGAAATTAAACGACGGTTTAATTTCATTGGTTAAATCAACCAATAAATTATAACTAGCAAATAGTCAACCATCAGTAAACAGAGCACATCAAATACAAACCCAATTTATATAAAATATAAATGGGAAAAATACTGAGTGAGTTTAACTCACCTTGATTTGATACCGTTGAATCGGTTATCGACGGCTCGTTTTAATTAAATTAAACAATCGTTTAATTAAATTAAATTTCCAGCTGCTGCTAACACCGCCCAAAATTGTTTCTAGGTCAGTTCCAAAATATAAGGCTTGATACTATGCTTCCAACGTAGCTCGTTAGGTTCGGTTCTGATAACATGAATAAAAGTTATTTATATTCTAAGTCTACAATTTTAAATTAATTAATTACCGTTTCTAATTAACCTTAAATAACAAATTAAAATAATTATTTACGTTTGAAACAATCAGCTTGTTTGCCCTTGCGGTCTCACTCCCAAATTCTGGCAGGCGTTTATGATATGCAGGTTGTCCACAAAAAGATCCTGCTACGTTCCAATTTGTGGTTCCTTCACTCGCACGTCCTTTATTTCCACGAGCTATGTCACTTTCAAAATCCGATCCTATAACCATAAATAATCACGGTTTCAGATTCACTTGGATTGACCAACTTTTAGTTATAAAATTTAATACTTTGGTTACTACGTTTACATTAGCAGACCAGTTCCCTTTTGATCCATTCCCTTCATCTCGTCCCTGTTCAAACTAATATTAGCACCTTATAATTAAATTAATTAAAAGATTGGTTATAGATCAGTTTTAAACCTTAATTACTATGATTAGTTCAGGGAAATTTGGCCGGCTTCTGGGAACCACTTTCGCTCCTTCTGGTACATGCCTTTAGTCCATCCAAGTCTGTACAAATTCACGTATTGGCTAAGATACTTTTATATTAAACACTTATTTAACAATTTGATTGAACAATTATCGTTATTAAATCATCATTATAGTTGATTAAGGAGGCCGACTGTATTCTTCAACTTCCGTTCTTCTTGCTTGACCTGGTTTTAACTCCTAGGCACGCTGCCTTTGCTCAATACCACGGAAGCAGGAAGTAAGCATCACCATCGCTGCACCGAATACAGACTGCCGGAAGTTCATCAGAGGGTAGCATCCAGTGCGCCTCACCCGTACCCATCTTCTCATGAAACCCTGTTAGATCGGAAGCCCCCTTTCTAGTTTGCACCCTCCTTCCCATAAATTCCTTGCTACTGAATACTCCACCAACGTGCCCACCTAATTCCCTCATCCTGCATGCGTTTTTCCCATACAAACTTATGGTTCCCTTACGCAATGAAATCCACATGATTCCCTTAACGTATCCATGTTCCTTCTTCCAAAAACTACAGTGCCACTTTGCCATGCCAGATCTACAACCACCACTCTCCGAGCACCCCTGGCCCATGCCGCCACTTATCTATGTTCAACTGTCATCGTCGGAACTCCAACACCGTGGGTGCTGCTTCAAAAGTCGGGTTCCAGCCCTTATGTGACACACACTTCTGGTATACGGTGTAGCTCTCGTCTTTGGGGTTTTCAGCAAATCCAACCTCTCATGAGTCTTAGTTTAGTTTTTGATATATGTTTCGATCTACTTACATTTTAGAAGAAAAGACAGTTATTCGTTTTATTTGCTGGAAGAGGATTTGATTTTGGAACGAAGAAAAAGGAACCAGTTGTATTTATAGAAGAGAAGTATGTGGGAGCGAAGAAAACGTGGAGCTGAAGGTATCAAAAGTGTGGAGCGCAAGGTACCCAAAGTTTGGCTTCCACGGCAATCCATTCATATATTTTACTTAGTTTAATCAGAAGAATTATATTATTTTATCCATTATGAAACTTACGCATGAAGTAATTGATTAAAACCACTATAAACGATTTTTGTCTTCTGATAAAAAAGCTAATTTTTGTGTAAAAAGATATTCCGGATCCAATGGGACAAGTTTCGTCGAAATCCGAGGTCGTATGAAAAAATTTCCTTTATAAAACCAGAAATAAACACGCGTTTAATTTTTCCACGATCACCAGATAAATCAAATCAACTTGAAACCTCGCAATCCTATAATAATTCTTCAATACGAACCCAACGGCACCAGTTTCGTCGCATTCTGAGACTGTTTCCCCGGTAGGCCATTTTTACCGTGCACCGCAATACCGTTTTTAACGCCAAATTACTCGATCTTCAAAAATAGCAAACTATATAGCTATCCAGACTCTAATCGACGATACAAACTCAACGGAACTAGTTTCGCGGCCTAATTCGATCGTCTGTTCAAGTTACACCCAAATATATGTTTATTAATTTAAATACGCGCTATAGAAAATGAACGGGCGTTTACGGCTACCGCAGTCACATACAACATCGGTTTGCCACGCAATTTGATTTTCTTACAATAATTTAACGATACGATCCCAATGAAACTGATTTCATCAAAAACAGAGACCGTTTGCAAAATGGCCATTTTAAAGGCCTATATTTTAATAACGATTTTCACAGCGACTATTTTAAAATTTGATTTGGCCATAAATAACAAATTATAACACAAAATCTGGATTTTTCTCTTTCATATGAAAATTATAATCAATACGGTTCCAACGTTTCTTGTTTCACAGAAATCCGACTTATATCGAATCTGTATTCTCAGTTGAAGTTCAAAACTCCAAACTACAAACTGCAGCGCCATTTCGAGCTCGTTTTATAATTATATAAATATATAACGTTTAAACTTCATTTTAATAACGAATAAAATATAAAAATCCTTTAATATTCCAAATATAATATTTAAAATAATAAATTAAATAAAATATTTGGCTACCAAAAATACGGGACGTTACAACTGTATCGATAGGAGTTTCTAAACACTCAAGTACGATAAACCGACACAGTATGTTTTGAAAGAGGGTAAATGAAATAATTTTACCCAAAATATATTTTGATATAAAAGAAAGGTATATCTTGGAATTATTATCATATATTGGATGTGTTGGTTGATTATAATTGAAAATGGTTATGTAAATAACCAATTTGAGTTCGTATAATATAAAAGCAGATTAATTAAATCTGAATTAAATCAGAATTGGAATTAAAATTCTGAAAACTGGGAAAAAAATTCATAAAGGGATTTGAGTTAAGTATATGAGAATTTTAAAATCCTGGGAGATTTTAAATTATTTTACAAGCATCGTGAATGATATTTTGAAATATATTTCAAAATGGAAATGTTTAAATATGGTTTTGAAAAGTGCTATAATATTGAACTCACTTCGATAGCTGGGAAATAACTCTGATGATGCTAGCCACATCATCAGTGTTCATTTTCAAGTTGTAAGTGACGGATTACTACCAAAGATTTTGTGTTGAATTGTTTTGAGAAAACAAGTGGTTTTGAATCCTGAAAAGGAATATTTTTTTTTTTTGAAAGAACTAAACTATTTAAAAACTCCCAGGGGAGATTGTTTGAACAAAAGCAAATTTAAACAGAAATTGGTGAAAACAAATATGCATTGAATTGAAACCAATTAACAGTAAATTGAATTGAAAAAGAACGATATCGGATAAAGTTGGATTTGTGAGTTATGAATTTGTTTAAATATATTGGACGGGTAAGAAAGAGGTGAAATTAGTAATGGAATTTGAGATTGAGAATGAGATTTGGTTTGAAAATAGGATGATTGGATTTGAGAACAGATAATTGGAGATTGATTGGGATGACTTTGGTATATGCTGAATTGGCAGCAGAATGTAAGGAGATAAATGATATGGTCGATAAAAAGGTACACGTTTATTTTTATGGATTTGGTGATTTATGGGCCGATTTGGCAAGCCGCTTGGCTGTTTGATTTTCTTTTGGATTGGAAAGGGCCTAGAGAGGCGAGTTGGGGTTTGAACTGTTGACCGGTACAAAGGAGGTGCTGGCGAAATTTTTCAAAAATTTCGGGTGTTAGAAAATTTTCAGAAGTTTTGAAAATTTTCGTTAATCAAAATTAATTAATATTTTAAATTGAAATAAATTGGTTCAGTTGAAACTGAAGTTAAAAGTGAACGAATAGTTTTAACCCAGTTAATAGGGTATGTCTTCTACCTTAGCAATTTCGAGGACGAAATTATTTTAAGGGGGGAAGAATGTAATGACCCGTATTTTTACGGAATATAAATAATTTATTTAATTATTTAAATAATGGTTTGGTTATTTAAAATGACCAGAATTAAATAATATTGAATATTTAATTAAAATAAATAATATAATATAATAATATATTTAATTTCTGAAATAGTCAGAAATAGTGGAATTCACAAAATAATGTGAATTGGATCATCTGTGATATTTAATTCAGTTTAGAATTGAATTAGAATAACGAATATATTATTTAACGACAGTTTGAACGTATAATTATAATTTAATTATAATCGAGCTCGTAATGGCGCTGCAGTTCGCTATTTGGCGATTTGAACTTCAACTGAGTATACATGATTCGTTTTAAATCGGATTTCTGTGAAACAACAAACGTTAGGAGCTGGTGAAGTATATATTTCTAGTGGAAGAGAAAAATCGAGATTTCGTCGTGTATATTTTGATATATGTACAAATCAAATTTTAGAAAAGTCGCTATGGAATTCCTTTATAATTTATATCGATTTATTTATATTTTAAAATGGATTTTTAAATATAAAGTGAATATCGATGTAACACTGGATTTGAAATATCGAGTTATAAATCCCATTGGAGCTGTATGATATTCTGTTGTGAATATATACGATAATATTTATTTTTAAATATTAAATTTAAATGTTTTTAAATATATTTATATATTTAAAAGGGCTATTTAGAGCTTTAAATATAGCCAGTTTTTCAAACGACCTCAGAATTCGACGAAACTAATTTTGTTGGATTCGCAATGTCAAATTATTGTTAGATGTCAAGTTTCGTGATTTTTAGAGTCAGTATATGGCCGTACCGATTTTTAATGTGAGAAACAGTCGATATTTTGACGGTTAAAAATACGCTGTGTTGGCATACGGAGTCGGAATTCGACGAAACCAGTTTCGTTGGGACCGTAATATCGAACTGAAGGTGTATGTCAATTTTCATGATTTTTGGGTATTGTACGTGATCACAAAAATTTTAGAGGACAAATAAAAGTAGCGTTGGCTTAAATATAAATAAAATAATCGAATAAAAAAATATTATTTCTATCCTATATAATACCTTTAACTTCTCTAAACCTAATTCCTATTTTTCCCTTAGTCAACAGCAAACCCGCCGTCATGGTTTACTTCCTCAAATACATTCGCCACTTTAAAATTCAAATACAAATCAAAAGAAAATTTCATAAATCGTAATTCACATATATTCGGCTCCCTGCAAGTATGCTCTTCATTCTGGTATGTTTTTATGGAGTTCGATGTCGGTTCTGTTGATGTCGTGGGTTCACAAAGGACCTAGGGTTTGAGTTTATTGGATTTTGGGGCATCGATGCAAACTGTTGATATTGGTTTTGGGTTTAGGAGGTTGAATGGGGTTTGTATGCCATTTTTGGGGATTTCCATTCATAAAAAGTACGGTGATTTCCTGAGTTTGAGCAGCAGATTTGTTCGACGTGATGAGCTTTGGGTGGCGGCGAGTTCGAAATGAATGGGATGGGGAGACTGAGTTCTGAACAAGGAGGAGAGTGGTGCGATCGTGGTTGGAGTTCGTGAAGAAATAAAGGGGGTCGAAGTCCTGAAGATTTAGAAATGGCAAAAATCGAAATAGGAGGAGTCGGGTTTGCAAAGTTTTTGGGGAAGAAAACAATCAGACACGGGTTTGGTATTTAAAATGTGGATGGGCCAGAATTTAAAGTGAAGCCCAAGGAAAACGGTGGAGCCCAAAATACATATTAATGAAATTAAAGTTTTATTTATTTAAAAATAGTGTATATACTTGTAACGCTTGTAACTTACCCATACGATATCAGAATTGGACGAAACAAGATCCGTTGGGATCGTATGGACGAGAGCTTCACAATGAAGCTGGCTGGGAGTGGATTCGAGCTCGTTCCAATTTATGGCGAAATAAATTGTCTGATCAGAATCAACTAACGCAAATCGTTATTTAACGGTTAACAAGAAAGGTGAGTAATCTCACCAACTCTGCTCAGTTTATATTTTTATAAAATATTTTTAGAATTTATAAATAATGGTTGTTTGTTGTGTGTTGGCTGTTTGGTTGAACTGCTAGTCAGTTGATTGAAAATATAGACAACGATATAAATATAAATCGTTAATCTAATATTGATTCTGTTTAGCAGAATATTTCATAGTGAAATGAAATTGATGTTAATTTTATTGTTTAACATCTGTGGATGTAGGGAAACAGGTTGGAGGGACCCAACTGGGTTCCTCAACATTTATTTTACTGTTTTTGTCATATATTGTGTTATACGATGTGATATGAAATCTGTGTTGATTTCGTATGGTTGAATGATACCGATCATTGTTATATGGTACGTTAAATACCATAAAAAAATACTGGAATGTTAAAAAGGAAATTTTCAATGTTACATTGAAAAGAAATATTTATAAAATCAAAAGATTTTATAAAAAGAAAACTATTTATTTGGGAAATAAATAGATTAAAAAGGAATATTTATTTGTAAATCAAATAGATAGGATTGAAAAAGAAATATTTGTAAACTATTTACAAATGGAATTGAAAGGGTGCATTTATTTGAAAAATAAATAGAATGGAAAGGGGAAATGCGTGTAAAATAAATAGAAAAAGGGAATAGTTAGATTATCATAGGAATTACCTATAAAATCAATAGATTTTATAAATAGAAAATATTTTATAGAATAAATAGAATTATCAAAAAGGGATTTATTTTGTAAATAAATAGATTATAAAGGAAATACTTGAAAAGTGACTAGAATTGTATAAAAGGGAGAATTTTACATTTGAAAGATTTAGACCCGTGCTTCGCACACGGGTACAACATGATATGGATTTAAAGCAAAGATTTTGAACAGAATCTATTTTGACTGATAGATTGAGAAGTTAAATTTACAAATAATATTTTATAAATTAAATGAAATGTTTATCATTGGATAAATAGAATATATATAAGTCAGGACTTATATAGAGAAGTAAGAATCGATTTCAACATCGATATTTGAAATTGAATAAACGTAGAGTTAATCAGTTAGAGTAAATCGATTAGAGTTAGAATTAATCGAACTAGAGAAAATTGAACATAGTTATTTAAGATAGAGTTAGTCAAACATAGTTATTCAGGATGTGTTGCCATTTCGTATGACTGCTAGCGTAATTCGTAGGGCTGCAGATAGCCTACGGCGGTCGGATGTTTCCTGAGGGAATCAGGCGTAACCATTGTGATCGCTGCGATCTAGAGTCAAGCGAATGGAGTTAAATCGAATATTAGCCATTCGAAATAAAGTTAAAACAGACATAGCTATTCGAATATAAATTAATCGAATATTCGTTATTAGATAGGAGTTAAATAAATAGAGTAAATAAGTTGAGTTAATCGAGTTGAGTTAGCCAAGATTAGTTAATCAAACCGAGTTAATTCAAATGAGTTAAATCAAAGGAGTTATTCGAAATAATTTGTTCGAATAGAGTTAAAGGAGTGAATCGAATATAGTTTATTCGAAAGGAGATTAATCGAATGTAAATCATTCGAAGAGAGATAATCGAATATAGTTATTCGAAGAAAGGGTTATCGAATATAATATTCGAAAAGGAATTATCGAATAGAGAGTATTCGAAAAGGAGAACTATACATTGAATTCGATTATATCAAATTCGGTAAAGTAAAATTTACTTTCCGGTTTAATCAAGATTTACTTATTTATAAATAAATTAGTGGTTTAGTTATTTAGTTAAATTAAGGAATAAAAGCTATATTTGAAGTTGGATATTTAAGAAGAAAGGAATTATAACGCTATAGTTATAACCAAGGTCTTAAAATAAAGAAGTGGATTCATAAATAGAATCCGAGAGTTTCGTAAGGAAGTTTGTTAAAGAATTGAAGGGTGAACGTTGTCTATTCTGAGGTTGGAAATGTTGTTCAGTTCAGGTCTGAGAGGTAATTATACCCCAACTTGATTGACTTCGTTTTTAACTAAGGGATGGGTGTGGTTCGATAGTGAAGATTGATTAAGTGAATTTAGTTAATGAGTGTAATGGTTTAAATTGGCTTAGTGATGTTTTATTTAAACATCTATTGAATAAATTTTGGAAACATTTTACAAACATAATCAGAGATATTTTCTAATCATTGAAAATGAAATGTTGATGAGAAAGAATACTGGAATGTCAGTAATACGTGAAACAGAGATGGAAATGTTTTCCAATGACTGATGATGTATATTTTCTAAATTTAGAAAATAAGAATTTACAAATATATAGGAATGGGGAAATGGATAAATTAAAGATAATTTTATAGAAAGAGATAAATGTGGATTGATGATTGATCGATAGAATTTTCATCTGGAAATAATATCGTTGTTTGCACACTTGTTTTTCTTTGATAGTTAAATCACCGACTATCGAAGTTTTTGACCATTTTATCGTCGTCAATATGGAGAGACCGGGATCAGATATATTATCTGAAACCACTCTGTATGGACATTAGCGTTGCGATCAAATATTGAAGATGGAGTTATGCAATGGCTATCCTATTTTCAGAATAGTGCCTTCAGTTTGTCCAATCCCAGGACAACGTGAATGGACGAATGTCTGACAGAGTATATCTAACGGATCACGTAAGTTGATCTCTTCAAACGTACTTACGTTTGGTGGCGGAGGAATTCATTTCTCTTAGCTTTATACTCGTGGTATTTTTGAGGAAATCAATTTGTGATTTGGCGGGTATGACGATGTGGCATTCAAATTTCAAAGTAAATGAATGTATGATCTGTCAAAGATACGTTATGACCTCAAGCCTCATCAACCGGGAAATGACAGAAATCGGGCAGGCGGCATAACTAAGTGGGTCGCTCCCATTAGGGTGTATATCACCTATCTAGAGAAAATCCAATTTATTCTTTTATCTATTATCAATGCTGTCCCTTTTCGGGAAACGGTAGGGTAGCTCCCAACCGTTGGTGATATGCATTTGATACACTCAAGCGAAATGAGTGGTCGGTCATGTGTGGGTCGGGTTGCAAGATGTTCTTGTTGAACCCAGTGTATTTGCCTCTAGAGATACACTATCGGCAGGTGGTCCCATACCTTGTCATAGTTGGAATCCCATCTCCAATAAGCGCCCGCGGTTTTATTTGTATACTATATATGTGGAACGTGGGATGCAAGCGTTCTGCTAGATTCTAATTACTTGTGATTGGACATTATTATAATATCAGAAAGTATTGGTTTTCCAAAACTGTTTGGGTTATCGTAAGGTAAAAACCATCCGTGTTTATGTGTTGATCGGTCTTACGATTATCTTTTCTTTTGAAAAGGATTTTGAAAAATTAAACTGATGATTTGAGTTTACTCACACCAGTCCCATGACTGACCCAGAGTTTATTTTGTTTTGTTTTTTCCCCTAAACTCTTGGGTACCCAAATTTGTACGGGCAGTCAAGTAGTTCAGGTCTTTACAGATAAGCTCGGAGGAGCTTGAAGCAGGAGGCTTCAGGATTATAAAGCTATTGTTATTTCTGCTGTGTGTAAGTGTTGTACTCTGATAATGTTATTCTATATATATATACACTATTTTATTGCAAAGTTATGTTATGTATTATATTTTATTCGTTCCGCTGTGAGATTCGTGTTTACTCTGATTGTGTTCTTCTTCTTCTTCTATTCTAATTTTCTATCTTTTCTATTCTCATCCTCTAACTTCTTTCTATTAATGATCTGGAATGTTCGATACCCGAATAATTAACATGGGTTTTATGTTGATTTTATGGGTTGAAAATCCCAGTTCGTTACACCTACCCACCTAACCCACTTTCCTTAAGTCTACAAATCAAGAGATAATTCACTAGTTAAAGAGACAAAGGAGCTTCATGCATTTTGAATGAAGGATTAAGAGCTAATGAAAAGAAGCTTCTACATAAGAAGAGGGAACTTTGGATATTTCCTAAGAAATGGAAACTAAAGAGAGAGAGAGAGATAAAACTTTTATAGTTGTTCAATCAACAGTAAGGCCTATATCCACTTTGAATAACTTTATTATTATATTTGCTATGTCAGATTACAGTATATCATCTTGAATACAATGATTTGCAAAGTAAATAAACACGAAATAATCACAAGTACTACCAACTACCGGAGTAAATCTCCATAGTCAGGTTAGATATGGAGTTGATTGATGGTTGTAGATGATTCTAGCAGAATTCCGAAAGGCCGAAGATCAGTTCCCTTTCTCATAGCAGTAGTTAGGTTATTTATAGGATTTTCAAAAGTTATTGGGCCAAGCCCACTTGCACATAGGCTCGTGACATCACAAGAAAGTCACGGCTAAACGCTCATCACCATATCACTTAGTACCATGGAATAGTATCGGTCCATATCCTACGGATCGACATCAATCCATGTAGATGCGCTATTTTGAGTTTTGGACTTCATATGTTGCTTCTTTATATATTTGTGAGTGTGTATGCAAATTTTCTTGTAGATTGGACTATATTTGGTAGTGTTTAGAAATTCATTGTCGCATCGCATCCTTCTTCCTTTGTCCATAAGTACTGATAGCTTCACCAATCCAATTGACTTATAACTTCACCAGTATGCTAGATTAGTGCTTAAGGTCACACAATGCCAGTATCGAGTCGAAAATGTTTATCCTTATCGATCGGTACTTGTTCATAAGCCATGGAACGGTATTGATCCATGGACTTAGATTATTTTGGCATGAATTTTTTTTGGGGCTTTGTGTTGCTATTTTGGTCCCACTTGTCAAGTTTGAGTTGATTCTAAAGTTGTGCCATCTCAATTTTGCTTGAGCTTCTTGTGCGCAACTCTTTTGGGTCTAGAATCGGGTTAACACATGTGTTAAATCACACTTTCACAAAATGTTAGTCAAGTGTGAGATAAACTCACCTTTCGGGGTATTGAATGGAGACGACAAACGAATGGACACAAACACAGAGAATAAGTTTCATAACGCAAACTACAAGCACAACTACATGCTCATTAGCACGATGACATGGATAAATTCACAAATCAATACCTAAGAAATTTCAAAACAAGAGAGTAGAGGGGTTTTGGTTAGGGAATATGGATTTATATTATTTTTTTAATTATAAAAAAAACAAAAATTTTGGTCATTTTAAATTAAATTTTTTGGCCAGATAACCACAGTATTTGAAAAAATCATAACTAGAAAAGTTGTTCAAAATTCTTTTCTCCTTGGTTTAAAAAAAGAAAAAGTTGTTTTTGATAAAATTTGAAGAAGTTACGATCAAAACATTAACAGATAAAGTTCAGATCAGAAATATGGTTCCAGAAATATGACTGAAAGATTCGTAATTTCAACATAAAAAATTTTGAAATCTTAAAAAGTTGTCAAAACGAAAGGCTATTTTAATTTCACCTAATAAAAAAAGTGTGTTCGGGTTCTATAATACTATGTTACGGCCTCTGCAACACAGGTCAATTTTTTGGGTAAAACAAAAAATAGAAACTTGTGTAATAAGTTTTCTGGATTTTGGGTTTAGTTCATTGTTATGTAGTGAAATCAATGGGTGCATAAGGGCTTAGTTGGTTTCAAGCATTGGTTAGGTGGTGCAGAGGCTAGGTGGAGGCTGGCTTGGTGGTTGGTGGTAGGGTTTGGGTGCTAGGAACGAAGGAAACAAGGGGTTTAATGCAAGGAGTTAAAAATGAGAACAAGGCTTTGGAAAAAAGGAGAAGGATTTTTTAAAGAAGTGAATTACATTTAGAAAATATTAATTAGGGAGGAGAATATAAATCAAGTTTTAGGATTTGTTTTGAGAGAGATGTTTAGGGATTTGTAGAAAAGATTTATAGCGAAGAAGAAAGATTGAAGAGAAGAGATGGTGATAAGTTTTTGGAAATAAGAAATAAAGAGGAGAACAGAAATTAGAAATTTTGCTTTTATTTGAAAATTTATATGGAGAAGGAAACCACAGAAATTTTCAGGAAGAAGTTTACAGAGAAGAGGACTGTGGAAGAAGAAGATATTATCTAGGTGAAAAAGAAATGAGAAGATCCAAGGAAGAAAAAACGTACTTAACTTACCAAAGTCTCTAAAAATTCAAATGCGAAATATTAGTGTGGTACGAGGTGGCAAAGCTCTCTCAAGAAGCAAGAGAAGAATATAGTAAAAAAATCAGAAAAAGAGTAATAGTAAATCATATAAACAGTGTCCGTTTTGTGCATTTTTCATTTAGAAACTCACATTTAGATCAAATGGAAGCGGATTTTGATGAAATGAAAACACGAAATTCATAGTAGAATTATAAAAAACAAAATTTTGAATTTTCAAACTTTTGATGTTTCAATCAAATTCAAATTTTGACCAAAATTGACTTCTTAGAGAGAGCTTCATTCAAAAAAATTTGGCAAATGTATTGCTCGATATTACCATTTTATTATTTAAATTTAATTTTTAAAAATGAAATTAGACTCAAATAATTATATAAATCAAGTTAACTCAACAACTAAAGTATACATTGACAACCATTTAATTCTCATTATCAAATTATCCGTATTCATGATTGTTTGCATATAATTCAATAATAAATTAAATCTTAAATTTTTTTAAACATAATTTCAATTAATTCTCCATTTACTTTTTTTAAACTTAAGGTTGTTACACATATGCACTATCAGTGATTGGCAAATTAGGACGCTAAGCATATGCATATGGATGTGTAAGCATTTTTACATTATTTTCATGGTTGATATAATGGATGATTATAAAATGATTGTTGCATATGTATGTTTGAAGCACGCATTTAGAAATATCTATTATAATTATGATTTTTGAATACATTTGGATACATAGCACAAGCATAATTGCATGAAAGGAGGTTAACTTAATCAGTAGACTGCCTAATCTTATACTATTACATAACTACGTACATAACATTAGAAAACTTAAGTACAATGTGTGCTAATGGATGATGTTTGAGTAGATGATTGTTGATATTTGGATGAAAATACTTATCTCATTCTTCTATCCTTAGAGATTTTGGGAAGAAATTCTTTAAGGAGAGGAGAATGTAACAACCTGAATTTTTAAAGCATAATAATTAACTAAAGAATTAATTAATAAAATAATAAGTTTGTAAAACGGTTAGAAATTGGCTACAGGAGTTGTAATATTGGGATAGTGGCAATTTTCTGGTCAATGTGCATATTTGATTTGTAAGAAACGTAGTTTGAAAGAAAAAGAAATTATCAGGAAAACAAAGAAAAATATATATAACATGGCGTGGGTCGTCTCTTGGAATGACCCATGGGTTGACCACTCGAAAGCCTGGGCGAGAGTTTCACCTAGGCATGAAGCATGATATGTTTTTGTTTAAATAAGCCGAGTTAGCTGACTTTTATTGGCTGAAAATTTAAATTTTTCTGATGTGGCAAGTTCCTATTAGTTGCATGATGTGGCTGGCATGGATCTAATCTGGGAATTCAAAGTCTAAGATCCCTAGCCTAACCAACAAATAGACCCTAGACCTAGCAAATTCTTCACAACACAATCTCCTTCCCTATGTGTTCTCTCCTTTTGAGACGGGCCTAGCATAATTTATTTAATTGAAAAGATTTACAAAAATAAATATTTATATATATAGACCTTTTAGAGGTAGGATTTACAGAGGCCATGGAGGAACTCTTTGTACCATGGGTGAGTGTAATTATTCAGACTTTTGCAAATTTAGGAAAATAGGTTTTATAATAGTTGTAGATTTTTCTATAGTATTTCTTGCAATTTTTTCTATAGTTTTTATTAGTTTTCTGTAAGTTAGTGTTTTATATAAGTTCTTTTTCAATAAGTTATTTTCTATAGCATTTTTCAACCTTTTTCTTACAGTTTTATTTTGTTCAAGTACTATAAGATATTCTTTCGATCTTCTTCCATCTTTCAATAGTCATGCCTGTCAATTATTTTAAAAATTTTGTATCTATTTTTGGTTTATGCCTAAAACATGCCTAGATTAGTAAATGTTAGTGTTTGACGAATGATCTAATTCCTTTTATTTTGCACGTGGAAAAATAGAATTAATAAAATAATTGTGCAAATGCAGACTAAACATATGAAACGAAATTTACAGAAAAGTGTGCATAATATATATATATATATGTAATTAAAAAGGGATTTGATTAAAATAAGCAAATTAATGTAGATTTGCAATTAAAATTGTGATATGGGTTGTAACTGGAAAATACTGAACATACTTGCAAGGGTAACATTATGATAAATCGTATAGTCATATAAAGAAATTCTAATGGACAGATTGAGCTTATTTGCAAATATAATTATAACATGAGGGTTATTGTTCACCCTTTTTTTGCAAGGCAATCACACGTCGAATTTTTGATATCGGAGTGCTTTGGACTCGAGTATGAACTCATGATGGTTTGGAACGATTCGGATCAAGTTGCGGAATTCTATAAAAACTTAGAAATATTAGTTAAGTGTTTCGAGATCGCTACAACTGTCAGGAAAAACATCTGCATTGGTACAACTCATAAAAGTTCAAGAAGGTGAAAAATTGGCTAAGTGTCCGCAATCGGTATTCATACTTTCGATCCGAGGAACGGTATTCGTCTGAATACGATATTTCATATCCTGCTTACTTCGTATGGGATTTCGTATCCTTAATAAGACTTTGCTATAACTCAACAAAATTAAATAGTTCTCCGTTAATTATATAACTTATGATATTTTCATTCATACAAAGATTAATGTTGATGATTTTATAGTTATGTTGTAATAGTGAATTTAAAACAAAAGGCATCACATAATGCCTAGATACATAATTTTCTGTCAAAGATCTAGGTGATCTAAATTATTTTGTTAGCATTGAAATTAAGAGGATTTTAACCCTGAAATGCATCTGAGTGAAAAGAAATACATTCAGAGATACTGGTTAGAGCAAGGACTAGTTAGCATACTTTAGGCGACATTTGTTTTTACTGATACCTGCCTTATTTTACTTCATAATGGGAACTTTTACTTTGTAAGGAAATTTTTTTACTTTCTTTTAAAAAAGAAGTTATGTCGCCTTGCCAAAAAAAATGTATATAATATCCATTTATATATCATAGCTTTCTTTACATTCATGACTCCATTATAACATCTTAGTACAATTTTATGACACAATGAAATACATAACATCTTGCATATTCCTTATTAAACATTTTAATAAGATTTTTCTACATATTGTCCAGGACATTCCTTGTTTTCTTAATACTTGCTATTAAAGACATCATTTACAAATCTAACATTGAGTATTAACATAGCTTAAGTACATTGTTAACAATAGGAAGTTGATTTCTTATGTTTAAATTTGTCAATGTAACATCAGTGTACTTCTTTGGATACATTCTTGGTATGCGTTTTGGCTGAAATAAAATTACTCAATATTTGTACAAAAAATACATGTTCAATTAATGCTTGTTGAGTGATACTATATACATCTTAGTTCGTAAGGTATTCATTGACTTATTTCTTACACAAGAAAACAATCTGGATTAGAGTAAATGACAAGGTTGTAACAGTTAAAGTGGAAAATAAATCATCCACATATATTGTGGTTTACCCTATAAGAAGATATAATTGAGGTTTCTATACTAATCTGTAGAAATAAGTAAAGCTAATTCTATACATACACCATAATTTCTTAACATACACCGTGAAATGAAATGAAATGACATGCATCAAAAATTTCTTTTCATACACCACGCCTTTCACAAAATTACCCACTTATATTTTTATTATAATTTCCTTTTTCTAACTTAAAACTAAATTACACAAAAATAAGATTTCATTGCAATAAATTTACATAAAATTCAAAAAAATAATTTTTTTGGTTTCTGATACTAATATTATAAATTATTTGATTCTTTTATTTTAAAAATCAACACTAATTTTAGATGATTGAACATATTTAAATAAGAGTATTTAGTTGACATAGTTGTCTTAATTGAAATTTTAGGTTTCATTAACTTCATAAAATTCTATAGATTTAAGCAAATATTATTGAATTTAAGGTTTTAATTAGATGCATTATAAAAGGATTGAAAATGCAACTAAGGATAAGGGTAACATAGTCATATTTTTTTTCTTATTAAAACATTGGTGTATGTTAAGAAATTATGAGTGTATGAATAGAATTTTCCATAAGTAAATTATAAGTTTAAGGGTGAACGAAGAAAATTGGTACCAAGAGATCCATATAATTAAAACAAGTTAAGCTTAAGAATATGAAAAATGACTTCAAGAACTTAAGGATAACTCCTTAAGTTAAAGTGTACAACATATTAGTAGTAGTTACAGGGGACTCTATTTACATAAAAGGTTTGGCAAAAGCATTTCTATATTAATGTCACATGCTATATTGAAACATAAACTTAAGTTAATCATTTTTTATAAAGAGCATGGAAACCTTATGCACTTTAAGTATTTTTAGGTATAAGAGACCTTAGGTAATTAGGTTATTATTGTTTACTTCAAATTAAGTAACAAACTATGAAAATGTCTTCTAAAACTTAGTAATAGTAGAATTCTAATATTTTAAGTAGACAAAGAGTGTAGTTTATGATTTTATATAAAAAAAATAGATTAAACTTTATGGAATTTTGTTCAAAAAGTAAAATTAAAGAATTTGCTAAATTTTGTATTTAAATAACAGTTATAAAGCTTTTGTTTTGGTGTTTGGGCATGCAGTTATACAGGCCTCAATGGGTTCTTTAGTTTTGATAATGGAACTTTCAGAAGAAAAAAAATTGAGAAGTATACACGAACCAATTTTTGAACTCACTTTGTACATAAGAATTGGTCGCGTACTCAAAAGTGTTTTGTAGAAGTGTTCTGCAATTATTCACAAAAAAAGTTGATGAAATTTCTGCAATTATTCACCAAAAAAACTATAGAAAAATTACAGACATCTATGTAATTTTTTAATATAATTGCATAAATTTCTGCAATTATTCACATAATAATTGCACAATCTTGTGGAACCTACTTTACAATGTTTATTAAGTTTGATTTTAAGGGACAAAGTCTAATATTCACTATTAAACAAGCGTCAAATAAGCGCTTTGCTTTTGGATGATCTCCCGAATATTTAGCTCTTCATTTGTAGGTGATTTGATGCACCCTTTATTGTCGTGCTAGTAAACAATTTGAGTACCAAACACATCAGATCAAAATCCAAACCACTTGTAACAAAGTGCAAAAAGCTAATTTCGATTGCATTGGAAATAAGCGGTGAAATCTCATAACCCAACGTCAATTGTACAAGGATCAAATAATAACCAGGTTTAAAACCGAGAAGCAAAAGGATTGAAACCAAGCACCAACTATATCAAAATAGGACTATTGTAGGAAAATAATTCTTCTTATTCAAAACTGTGCAGATGATACAAATTTATAGAAAAATGAGTTTATATTTCCCAGTAAACATATCTTAGACAAATGGAAACAAATATAATCTTCTATACTGGGAAACATGTAATAAACTAATGGAAACAAATATAATCTTCTATATTGAGAAACATATAACAAACTAATGGAAACAAATATATACAAATATATTCCTAATACCCTCCCTCAAGTTGGAGCATGCAGATCACAAATGCCCAACTTGCACAACAAAGAAACAAACTGCTGCTTCCTGAGTGGCTTGGTGAGGATATCAGCAAGCTACGAAGAAGTAGGTACATATGATGTAATGATCGTCCCATCCTGAATAGCATCACGAATGAAGTGCATATCTACCTCAATGTGTTTGGAGCGTTCATGAAACACGGGATTTTGTGCTAGATGCAAGGCGGACTAACTATCACAGTAAACTGGAATAAAAGAAATATGTTGAACACCCAAACATGTTAGCAATTCTTTCAGCCACTTCAACTCACATGTCAAGGCTGTCAGTGAATGATACTCAGCCTTAGCGGAAGATAGTGATACTGTCTTTTGTTTCTTGGTTTTCCAAGAGGTAAAGGAACCACCAAGAAACACCAACCATCCTGTAATAGATCGCCGTGTAAGGGGGCAACTTGCCCAATTAGAATCACACCAGCCAGATAGATTCAATTCTGAATCAGCTCTCAAGAGAATTCCCTAACCCGGGGAATTCTTGAGATAGCGCACAACCCGTAGTGTTGCATCCCAACGATCATGTCTTGGCTTCTGCAAGAACTGGGACAAAACATGTACTGCATATGCTAGATCAGGACGAGTAAAAGAGAGATAGATCAATCTACCAACTAGACGTCGATACTGCTCCCCCTCCTCAAGAGGTGGACTGGTAGAGGACCCAAGCTTGTGGTTCGGCTCCATAGGAAAAGTCGCCGGTCTACTACCTAAGAGTCTGCACTCTGCAATAATATTCAATGCATACTTCCTCTAACATAAGGAAATACCAGCTGCACTACGAGCTACCTCAATACCTAGAAAATATTTTAAGACTCCCAAGTGCTTCATATGAAAACCAGAACTAAGATATTTCTTAAATTTATCAACTGCCTCTGAATCATTACCAGAAATGGTCAAATCATCAACATAAACAAGAACATGAATCTGTATATCTCCATTCCAGTAGGAAAACAAAGAATAATCGGAAAGAGACTGGGAGAAACCATAAGCAGTCAAAGAAGTAACAAGTTTAGCAAACCAACAACGTGGTGCTTGTTTCAGACCATAGAGAGGCTTACGCAAACGACATATGTGACGGCCCGCCCCGCATCAACCGACATTTACTCCAAAAGTGCGTTGTACACATATCCAGTTAACACGGGACGGTCGCCAAAGAAAGGAAAGAATGACGAAGGATCAACAAAGAACCTGTAGAATGTCTCACAGCGCATAGAACAAAATATAATAATAACATACTTGACATAAAACAGGAGAGACGGTGCATAAGCTGAAAACCAGAACTAAGCATCATAGCAGCGGAAATCCAAAATACAGCTTATTACAACTTTTCCAACTGTCTCAAAGCAAAAACAAGATAAAGAGGGTACACTACTAATGCCCAAGTAGTGACCACCAACGACACAGGGAGAATATCTATATATCATACGTGAAAGCCTCCTGCTCGCCTCCGAATCAGCTACTCGCGCATCACTAGCTAACCTGTCTCTAGTCTGCTCGTGTGAGCACCCAGAGTAATAAGAAGAGACATAAAACTCTGGGTCAGACATAAAGCCTGGTTTGAGCGATAAGCATCTAAACAAAACAATAACAGGTATACTAAACCATACATGAACCTGGACCTGCAACCAAAGAGTTAGCACTACATACTGTACAACACTCTAAGGTGACATTTCAAATGGTGTAAAGATAACGGGGGTGGGGGTGTGCATGTCATAGTGATGGCAAACAATCAAGCATAGCATCCATCCTCACATCTCTCACTCGGTGCGTAAAGCATACGATATTCACCACTTCGACCACCTCAATACCTTGCTATGATCACTTTGCCCCATGAAGTCTTAGATGACTTCATTGCACTGATACATAGCCACTAATCCTTCGCTATGTCCACTTGCCCCATGGAGTTGTTCACCCCATCTGCGCTGGCTCATAGCCTTACTAGCTCTTTACTATGTCCACTTGCCCCATGGAGTTGTTCACCCCATCTGCGCTGGCTCATAGTCCTACTAATCCTTTACTATGTCCACTTTGCCCCTCGAGTCATGACGACTCTACTGTACTGGCTCATAGTCTTACTACGATCACTTTGCCCCTCGAGTCATAATGACTCTACTGCACTGATAACGTAGTCCTATCATTCATGGTGAATCGAAGTTATGAACTTCGACAACTCCTTAGCACACGTCCCGCAGCAAAGCCCAACTCATGAAGTGAACTCATTGGTTCCCAACTGGTTCCGGGATCCTGAGCTCTAACTTCCATTTGGACTACCTTTGCATCTCGGGTTATTGTCTTCATCTCCGGATCGGTCTTCATTCAGTTCACAACCTCCTGGTTCGGTTCGTGACTCGCCCCCTCGCATCAGCTCGACTCGCGGATCGTGGTCATCGCCCTCGCTCGGATCGGGTCGCGCCTGCTACGTCAGCTCGGGTCGGATCGCACCATTCGTCAGCTCATTCGGATCGCGCCTGCTGCATCGGGTCGGGTCGCGCTCCAGGTTCTGGATCGTGGCGAGGCTTTTGGATCGTGACCTTCAAGGTGGAGCAGCTCGCGGAGTATGGTCGACTCGTGGAAATGGCGTGCTATCGGTTCGGTTCGCTGGTGGTGAGGCGGATCGTGGTACATGTAGCGATCCGATCCGGGTCCTGCACATTTTCCTGCAACTTCTTCCAGCGACTGTTTTACGCCATTCGACAGCATTTTTGACCAAACTAACACTTCTAAACAATCACAAAGCATACCATACAGTCATAGCAACATGTAGAAACGACCATAAACACCAAAACAACAACCATAGCATGTAAAATGGATCAAATATAGTCAAAAATCCATATTTTCCCTTAAGCATGTTTAAGCAAATCAAGTGATAGGATTAACGAAACTTAACCAAATTAACCCAAACTTCTATCAGACGTCTAAAACATCATTTAAGATTTTATAAATATTTTTCCAGAATTTATTAGTGTATAAATTCGCTAATCTTCACTAATTACCCTCAATCAACCATAATTAGTGAGGAACTATGCAAATCACTCACCTTAGCCACAAATGAAACTTAGATCTGAAATAAATCTCTGATTTGGTGCGAATCCCGATGCTAAACAGCAGCTCTAACGTTGATTTGGTGTAGATCTCCCTTGATTTGATGTTGCTAAGCCCAATCTTCAAGTAGAAAGTGATTTGGAGGTGATTTAGAGGTTGGAGGCCATTTTTGTGGTTTCTTGGAGATAAGTGGAGGCTAGAAAACTGAAATGAAATGATTCTCTAACTCTTTTCAGCCTCCCCATAACCCTAATCCCGAAATGGGTTATGGGCCTATTCACTAATCACCCTATTTGGCCCGGTTAAGCAGTTTTTCACCTTCCAAACCTTATTTCAGCCATATCTCTCAAACGGTAAGTCCGTTTCTCACATGTGACCACTCTACGGAAAGGTAAACCATCAAACGAAGCCAATGGAAGTGGTTTCAGGTCAAAACTCCTTTCCAATCAAAAGTTATGGCCAAAACAAGATCAACTAGGGGCAAAATGGTCATTTAAAAATCGGCAAAAATCATGAACATGGGAAATGACTCTAATAGTTGTTTCCCAAAGTTACATGACCATACAACTTCATATGGAAAAGAAATAAATATTCTACGATCCTCCGATGCGTAGAATGCGGGCTGTTACATTCTTCCCCCCTTAAGAAATTTCGCCTTCGAAATTCCCTAACTAAAACACACAAAGGGTCCCGCATGCCTATCAGCCATAAAACAACAATCAAACATGCAAAACAGGAAAACAAGTCTATCCTAGCATGCGGAATAACTAAATCGCAAAGTAAATCTTACCAGGCAAAGAGTTCCGGATACGTCTTCCTAATGCTCTCCTCTGTCTCCCAAGTACAATCATTCTCGTTCTCGCCCCACTGAACCTTGACTAGCTTCACCGCCTTCCTTCGAAGTTGCTTCGTATCGTGCTCGACAATACGAATCGGCTTACGGTTCCCTACCGCCTCGGGTTCTACTTCGAAGTCCTCTAACTGATCAGGTGAAATAGTCATATCTGGGTCGTGTACGAACTTCCTTAGATGGGAAACATGAAATACGTTATGAACTCCCGCAATCTTCTCTGGTAAGTCAACTCTATATGCCAAATTCCCGACTAGTTCAAGAACAGGGAATGGGCCAACAAATCTTGGTGCCAACTTGCCTCTCCTACCAAATCGTATCACGCTCTTCAACGGAGAAATCTTGACGAACACCAAGTCACCAACGGAGAATTTTAAGTCCCTTCTCCTCTTATCAGCATAACTCTTCTGCCTATCCTGGGCAGCCTTTATTCGTTGTTGAATGACCTTTATCTTGTCTGAAGTTTCTCTTACCACATCTGGTCCAAGCATAAACTTCTCACCGGTCTCTATCCAACATGATGGTGAGTTGCACGGTCTTCCATACAAAGGTTCAAATGGAGCCATACCGATACTGGATTGGTAGCTATTATTATATGCAAACTCTACTAGATGCAAATGGTCATCCCATGATCCACCAAAATCCAATATACAAGCTCTCAAGAGATCTTCCAATATACGATTCACCCTCTCTGTCTGACTGTCGGTTTGAGGATGATATGCGGTACTGAGATGTAATTCTGACCCTAGAGCCTCTTGTAAGCTCTTCCAAAATCCACTAGTAAACAACGGATCTCGGTCACTCACAATGCCTTTGGGTACTCCATGAAATCTCACTACCCACTTCATATACAGTTCTGCTAACTTAGCTGCAGTTCTACTTAACTGGTATAAATCTTGCACTCTTGGTCAATCGATCCACAATTACCCAAATGCTATCATGTCCCGATCTAGTCCTCGGTAAACCATCGATGAAATCCATTGAGACTTGCTCCCATTTCCATTCGGGAATTTTTAATGGTTGTAACAAACCACTAGGCTTCTTTTGCTCGGCTTTAACTAGCTGGCAATTCATGCACTTGGATATGAACTTCCCAACGTCTCTTTTCATCCCTTCCCAGTAGTAAGTCTGCTTCATGTCTCGATACATCTTGTTACCACCGGGGTGTGTAGTCAGTTTTGAGTGATGACATTCTCTAAGCACTTCATCTCTCAAACCATTCACGTTGGGCACAACTAGCACTACACCAAAACAGGTGATTGCCAACGAGTATAACCGTTGCAAACAATTTCCGCAACGCTTATTAGTGTTGCTACGGGGGCGTGGCAATGTAGTACCAACGCTTATAAGCGTTGGTAGATTTTCATTCGCAACGCTTATAAGCGTTGGTAGATTTTCATTCCCAACGCTTATAAGCGTTGGTAGATTTTCATTCGCAACGCTTATAAACGTTGGTATTTTTTGTTTACAACGCTTATACATGTTGCAATATTTTTGTTTGCAATGCTTATACATGTTGCAAGATTTTCATTCACAATAACTAACATGATTATAATATAAACGATATTTAATATGAATCCAAAATAGATATTATTCTCAATTTAAAAAGTATAATTCAATGAATACCAATAGACAACATTCATAATTAAGTAACGACATAGAATTAATATCAGTTAACAATATACAAGTATAATACATAACTAAGTTGCTAAATTCGATACATAATTAAGTCGAAAAATTCTAAAGATAAATGAAATTCTACAAATACCGAATACAAAACATGGTAACACTTCTCTCGAATTTCATTTATGTCCAGCCTTTCAAATCGTCGTTCGTGAAATATTTGCTTTTGGATTTGCTAAGGCCTACAAGAAAGATCAAAGTTGACAACAATAATTAATATAACATTCTATAAACAATTTACAAAAGATAATTTTAATACCAATTATTTGGCTTGGCATTTATTTGTGTTTTTGTTGGTTAAGTTAACTAAATTTTTTTAAGACATTGAACTATAATGCATCTATCAATGTGACCACATCAAAACTGAGTTTATCTCAGTTAGAAACTGAGTTTGGAAACTCAGTTTGCAAACTCAGTTAAACTGAGCTTGGCTCGGTTTCGATTCGAAACCAAGCCGGAAAGGCTCAGTTCAAAACTGAGCCTGGCTCGGTTTCTAAACTGAGCCAGGCTCAGTTTAACTAAGCCTTTCCAGCTCGGTTTCGAATCCGAAACGGAGCCGGATAGGCTCTGTTTCCAAACTGAGTGGCTCAGTTTAGAAACTGCGCCTTTCCAACTCAGTTTCGAATCCGAAACTGAGACAGGCTCAGTTTTGTTCCTTTTAAGTTCACTGATCATTTTCACTACCATGTACACAACATGCTTTTCACTACATGTACATACCAAAAGCATTTTCACTACCATGTACACAAACTGCACATACCCAAAGCAGGGAAATATAAGTGTTCTACACTAGTTTGGACTTGAAACGCTAACCTGTCTAAGACGAAGGAGCTGCAGAATCTTCCGAGACTTCGAATCCATATTGAAAGTCTGCAATTGAATTTGAGAGTTGAGTTATAAAATGGGCAGTGGGTTAAATATCAACAATCATTATTTTTACTGACTGTTATACTTGTTTAGAACAAAAGAAGCACGGGAAATTACCAGAATAAATAATTTATAAGAGTCTATTAAGAAAGATATTTTAGTATAGAGTTGTGTTTAATGGACATACATAATTGAGTTGGCAAAGAATTGATCTGTTCGGAACAAAAGTTTGCTTAAAAAAAATTAAAATTAAAATAGATTCGAAGTTCACCGTAACTGATACAAGGTTTTGTAATGATGACTTATTATGAGTGTTTGTAATGATGGATTATTATGACATGCAGCTATTTAATATAATTCCTAGTAAAAGTGGTAAAGAAAACCATATATCCATGTCATAATTGCTCAAGTTTGAAACAGAAACTATCTGAATGAAAAAGAAAGCTTAGACGAACATAAAAGGCCATTCCTTAGTATAGATATATCATATCCATGAATAACATAACATGGCGGAATAAGTAAATCTTACTTTTAGTAGTTCAAGCGTGGGAAGCTAGGCTTCAAGTGGAGGAGTATGTGGCTTTGCAGACCGAGAAATAATAGTTTAAAGTACCATCTGTATTGAAGGTGATTACTTGGTCTTCGCTTTCTGTAGAAATAATAGTGATATTGTTCAGCAACTCAAAATAGAAAAACAAAGACAACAAAAATAGCCATAAAAAACTGAAATCACTCACCAGAATTATCTTCATCAAATGTGGCACAGAAGAAAAGTCAAGGAGACATACTATTCTAACATGCACAATCTTCATATTATACCTAACATAATGCTATATGTTAAAAAAATTAAGTAACAAATACAAGGATATTCTTCTCTAGGCGGAGAAGCTCTAACCCACAAAAGCAAATAGTAGCATTTTTTGAGGAGTGGAATAACTCGAACTCTTTCTCAAACGGTAGTGAACAGCTGCGTGGCAACGAACAGCTGTTGTTCGTTGCCACGCAGCTGTTCGCTTTCGCAGCGAACAGCTACTGTTCGCTATCGCAGCGAACAACAGCTGTTCGCGAACAGCAGCTGCTCTCTCCTGCAGCGAACAGCAGCATGTTCGCGAACAGCTGTTGTTCGCGAACAGCTGCTATTCGCTTTCTGCGAACAGTTGCTGTTCGCTTTTACTGTTCGCTCCCGCAGCGAACAGCAGCCTGTTCGCGAACAGGCAGTTGTTCGCGAACAGGCAGCTGTTCGCGAACAGCCTGCTGTTCGCATCGCAAACAGCTGCTGTTCGCATCGCAAATAGCTGCTGTTCTATTCGCGAACAGCTGTTGTTCGCTTTCGCAGCGAACAATAAACTTAATCTCACTTACAAAAAAAATGTAAACATAACAGTAGACAATTGCCAATAAGAAAATGTAAATAGCACTGTTGTCAAACTAACGACACACCTATGTTCATGCTATATATTCTTAATCCAACGTATGCATATTAGATACGTGTTCACGCAAGTTATATATGTTCTTAATCTAAGAATCGCAAACCTTAATTCTTCCCAAGCGGGAAGTGGAAGATGTCGTTGAATATAATCCGGAACACAATTTGAATCATTCCGGTACAGCACATCAGCTACTTCAAATGCAGTTCTTATAGTTGACATGTCATTGCGTGTGGTAGCAAGACTAATTGCTGTCTTGAGCTGTCATATTCACATTGCAAAAAAATGAATCACAAACTTACAGTAGTATTAAATTGCAACCAAACTCAATCGCAGGTAAACAAATTAAACGCTAATAATTCAAAAGAGGTGGGAGAGAGGGGTAAGAGATAGTGGGAGAGAAAATGGGAAACAATCTATAGAAATGCAATTCTGTGCTTGCAGGGCAACAAATGAAAAAGATATTCATATGGTGTAATGAAAAGGGCAAGACCATCTCCATTTGATATATATAGAATAACTAAGATCAGTATATCTAATGATATTTAAGTTTTAAAAGATTCATAAGACTGACTCACCAGCTCCTTCACAGTAATAAACTGTTCATCGGTTAAACGACATTGCCATCCCTGAAAATCAGATAGTATTCAAAAAAAAATAGAACTAGAAATGGAAGTTATCTGAAAAATACCGAATGGATGTGTTCACCAATACACTCGACAAATCCAGTGCCACCAATACCATCTGCATCAGACACAATTAGAGCTGCATAATAATTTTGAATTTGATTAGAAATATGTTAAAGAATAAGAAAGACGAAGCATAACAAAACAAAGTTCTCAAGGAAGAACACGCTTCTAGTGAGATATTTAAAATTGATACCAAAAATTGTTCCATATTCAAATGAAGAAAGAGGATCCTCAGTAGCGCTAAGTCTGAGAAGACGCAACCACAATCCCTGGCAAAACAAAACACAGAGTCACCTCAGGTGTTGAACAGGTTGTAAAGTAGAAAATTAGAACTAATAAAAGTACAGCATTTCATCAGTAGCTTTATGTCTCAAACAGATCTCTAAAAAGCAGACATGGATACTGTAATAACTAATAACACTAAAAAATTGAAACTTTTTGTATCTTAAGGTTGTGAAAACGGATAGAAATTAGAGTTGGTTATAAATAATTTCAGATTAAGAAATACAATGAGACAGAGAAAGTGATGGAAACAAAAAGTTGAAACAAATTTTTTTTGTTCCAATGTGATAGTAGTCCATCAAATATCTCAACTGCAATAATCAGAATGCAACTGATAAGATTTCGAATTCAAGGACGATAACTCAAAAACTATGTGATTAAATAACCTATCATTTCGCTTTTCATATATAAAATAAGGACACAACCTAACACTCTACTATTGAACTCTAATCTCTAAGTAGAAACTTGTCTATATGCTTCTACTATTTTTCTCAATTTGATGACCATTTTAAGTTTTTCAAAAATTCAAAAAAACCCTAGGGTTTTGAATAAATTAAAATTTGCTACCTTGATAGATAAATAAATAATAATGTCTTTCACAATTATATTTAAAGAACATTTGTCCAGTACGCTGTGTCTTCAAAACTAAATGGAAGAAAAATATAAAATTAGAAATATCCACTTCTACAAAAATAAATCTGTCAAATATCATCTATTTGATTTTACATTGTCATATGAGAAATTATAATTTTATATCATCATACGTGCAATGAAAACATGATAATGTAATCAATACCATGATTTAAACTACTTACAGCTCTTTCTCTGGGACTCAAGCTTTCAGCTTTTGATTCCGGGTCAATAAAAGAAGGCGATCTAAATAATATGAGTATTGACGGTTAGTTACACAACAACAACAATGTGGAACCTCAGAAGTATTTTATAGTTTCACGGATGTAGTCCAACACTTGTACCTCATATGTCTTCCTGAAATGCTTCCACTTATTGATGCTAAGATTGACCTGCACTTTTCTTCCTGCTCTACAGTTCTAATATTTAAAGGAAACTGCTTGTATTGGTAGCGAGTATCTGAGAACAAATTCAAAAGAAATATCCTCAACACAATAATATGGACCATGTTAAGTGACAAAATAACACTGACCAATTTCATAACTGGGAAACCACGGTCCAGTGTAAAACTACCCAATGTACCGCTAAAGAATCAAAGAAGCAATCTAACCCAGATCTCAATTTAGATCAAAAAATAATTTACTAGGAAATATGCGCTAAATAATTATATATCCAGGAACCCCACGATTTACTTGAAAATTAACAAAATTAACCCAACTCAGATGACAGGTTGCGTGCTATAATATAAAATTTCTTGTTTGGAAAAATCTTTGAAAGTTAACTGAATATGAAAGAACAGAGTTTGGTGTATAAAAGCATGAAAAGAAACCTGCAAGTCCGGTGTCAGGTTCTGTTATAGTTATGATTTCAGGTTCTTCCGATGGAGGAAAGATTGTGAACGGGCTCTGACCCCTCCCAGTTGCATCTTGTAATTTATCAAGAAGATTGTGGCTATTTTCTTCTGATTTAACACATCTCTCAACATAATCTAGGAAGCCTTGAGAGTCTAAAATCCCCAAAAATCGCAGCAAATTACATCGCAACACTCGGCTTCACAAATCGATAAAGATGAGAATTAAATTTATACCTGACTGTGAGCGAATGCAAGCACAAATCGAACAAAATCCCCAAAATCGAATGCGAAAGCGAGTTGAAACCTGAAGCCACCCCTAAAATCAAATAGCGCCATGCTCGGATGTTTTTTCTTCTTAGTTTATCTTCTTCTTTAGGATCGTGGGATATGGGATTACTGATTTAGGCGGCCGAAATTGTGAAAGCGTTGGGAGAAAGCAACGTGAAAGGGGAAATAGGGTTACACTGCTGAGTTTACGTTCTTACCCCCCGAACCCACCCTTAAAGACCCTAATAAGCGTTGGCAATAAAAAAAATACAATATGTATTTTTGGCAACACTTTTTTAATACAGCAACGCTTATTCTTGTTATTGCACTACAACACAAATAAGTGTTGGCGATTGGAAAAAAAGGGTCACCAAATGGCCATTATGGTGTAGTGTAGTCTTCCATTCTTTCTAAGCCATCTATCCCGATCAAGCCCATACAAAGTCATCTCCTTACCGTCGATATTTGTAGCGACCCGCAAATCCGTGCTATCTGAGTTGACTAAATACAACACATGTCTAACCCAAATAACACAGAAATACGACTCATTATTAGAAAGAAGATAGAGGGTGAGAATAGATAAGATAGAAATATTAGAATAGGAGAAAACGAAGATCACAACTCACAGCGGAACGAAAAAATATATTATATAACATAAGCTTTGAAATACAAATCTGTTTGGTACATATATACATACCATCATCAGAGTACATATAACATTTGATCCAGCGGAAGTAACTCTAAATAACTAACGTTGAAGCCTCCTGCTTCAAAGCTCCTCCAAGTGTATCTGTAAAAGCCTGAAACACTTGACTGCCCGTACAAATTTGGGCACCCAAGAGTTTAGGGAAAACAAAACAAAATAAACTCTGGGTCAGTCATGGGACTGGTGTGAGTAAACTCCAACCACTTGTTTAACTTTCAAAATCCTTTCGAAAGAAAAGATAATAGTAAGACCAGCCCACACATAAACATGGACGGTTTTTACCTTACTATAACCAAAAACACTTTGATATCAAATCCAGTGATATTATAGTAATGTCTACATCAAATAATTAACCAATTAGCAGAACGCTTGCATCTCACGCTCCACATATATATTATAAAATTAAAAACCGCATGGCGCTTATTGGAGATTGGATTTCCAACATGACAAGGTATGGAACCACCTTCCGATGATGTATCTCTAGAGGCGAATACACCTGGGTTCAACAAGAACATCTTGTAACCCGGCCCACACATGACCGACCACTCATTTCGCTTGAGTGTATCGAATGTATATCACCAACGGTTGGACTCAAACCACCGTTTCCCGAATGGGCAGAATCGATAGATTTAGAAACAAAAGGAATTTCTCTAGATAGGTGATTATACACCCTAATGGGTGCGACCCACATAGCCATGCTGCCTGCCCGATTTTTGTCCTTTCCCGGTTGTTGAGGCCTGAGGCTACGCATACTTACCATTCATCAATAACACAATCACTTTGAATGCCACATTGTCAGATCCGTTAATCACTAGTTGAGTTTGCACAAATATTCTGGATATTATGCTAAGGGATAAATCCGTTGCAACCATATATATATTCATACAGACCAACCCATTTGATCATTGGAAATACTCTGTCAGACATCCGTCCATTTACGTTCGTTCTGGGATTGAACGAAACCGAAGGCACTATTTCTATAAATAGAAAAGCCCTTGCACTTTACTCCGTCTTCAATATATTCAGCATACTTGGTTCGCAACGCTTATGCCGATACAGAGTGGTTCTTCGGATAATAATCCAACCGGTCTCTCCATATTGACAACGATGGTCAAAAACTTCGATAGTCTGTGATTTAACTATCGAATAAAAACAAGTGTTCATCCAACATATCAAACAAATCACTGGGCCCTTTGATTAATATTTCATTAATTAAACCACTTCCCTATCTTTCTCTATCAATATTTGTTTACCAAATATTTCAATAATCAATCTTGGCCCTTTACGCTATTTTTGATTTCGTTTCCTTGTCGAATTCTATATATCGATATATAGATTTCTAATTGTCAAATTTCTTAAAAATATTCTAACTCCTTAAATTCCCGGAAAAATTCGCCATAACCTCCCCTGTATCGGGAGCATCGGGAAATTTCAAATAGCTTCCCGGTATCTTCCTCAATCAAAAAGAAAAAGAAAAAAACCAAGCGGCTTGCCGATACGGCGCATAAAACCCATATATGAATTTAAACATGTACCTTTTTGTCGAGCACATTATTTATATACTTTATATACTTCATACACCTCATCCCATACCTGTCTAACACCTGTTCACCTGTTTTCAATTCAATTCAATAACATCTAATCGTTTGAATTCAGTTCCGCCCATTTATTCTTTAAATCGGCCATTTTGCCTATTTCACTTCTTTGTTGAACATAACATGTTTAAACAAAATATTTAACTTGCTCATAACCAAATTGAATTTCAATTTCAATTCTAGTTCTCTTCTCTATTTCGAATATAAATTCTCAAATCGAATTCACTTATTTAAAGCTCAATATTCATTCGAAATCTCATTAACTAATTTCTATTCGAATTAGTTAACTCTATTCAATAAATCAAAAATCTGATTTCTATTTCAAAAATCAATTCATTTACACAACTTGAATTCGCATATATTTCACAACTCAATTCTGAAATTTTCCAAATCGAACTTCGGATTTTATTTGCTTAAAAATCCTTTTATAATATTAAATAAACCATTATGGTTTTAAAACTATTCTGGCGCTGCTTTTCTGAAAATTTGATTTTGACATATCTCAAAATCTATACGACGAAATTCAGATTTTTCTCCTTCATTAGGAAACTATTATCAAATCGGTCCTGACGTTTCTTGTTTCGAAGAATTTCGACTTCAATTGCGTTCTGTATATTCAATTGAAGTTCGAATCGCTATTTTTCAAACTACAGCGCTGCGGCGAGTTCGTTTAATTATATTTATATATAAACTTTTAAACTTCTTAAAAATTCAATTCCATTTAATATATATATTCATATATATTTCAAATTCCATTTGAATCTTCACATTTCAAATTCCATAGTTTTAAATCCTGTATTCAAATCCCATTTGAAACCCTTTATTCGAATTCCATTTCAAATCATTCATTCGAATTCTATTTCAAATCCTTTATTTAATTTTCACTTTAATTCAATTCCTTTTGAATTTCTATATTGGAAATTCATACTTGAAATTCCATTTCAAATTCATACTTGAAATTCATACTTGAATTCAAATATCCAAACACCATTTAAATTTCTATTCTGAAATTCTAAATGTTTCAGATTCCATTTCTCTTATTTGAAATTCCCAAAATTTCAAATTACATTCTTCTTTTTATTTGAAATTCCATTTTTGAATTTCCTTTATTCCAATCCCATTTGAATATTTTCTTTATTCAAATCCATTGAATTTCTTTGCATTCAAATTCTATTCAGTTTCTCTTATTCAAATTATTTGAATTACTATTTAAATTTCTTGTATTCAAACTCTATTTAAATTTCCTTTTAAATTACTATATTCAAATGCCATTTGAATTTCCATATTGAATTTTCTATTTTAAAATTTCCTTATTCAAATATTATATTCAAATGCTATACTCACACTTTATTTGAAATATATAATTAAAATTCCATTTCAAACCCTTTTTTTGGAATTTTCTTTAGAATTCCAAATATTCAAACTTCTTTCTAACATTCAAATTCTATTTGAATTTCCACTCAAAATTTCTATTTCAAATTCTCTTCTGAGATTTCATTTCAAAATTCCATTTTTGAAATTATATTTAAAGGTTCCATTTTAAAAACTCTGTATTTTAAATTCTCCTTGAAATTTCAAATTCTATTTTAGAAAAATAGAATTTCCCCTTTTAAATTCCAAATATCCCTTCCGGATAATTTAAATAAATTTACACTTAGCCCAGTGATATTTAAACACCAAACAACCAATCAGTTATTTCAGGTTTTCTAACACATCATATATCACAGTATATATATGTAATCAAACAACCAAACAGATAGTATATTTTTGAGGAATCCAGTTGGATTCCTCCAACCTGTTTTCCTGCATCCACAGATGTTAGCACATAAATAATACCCATTCTGCTTCGTGGCAGAATATCGCGGTATAGAAGGTCATCCACTAATCATAGCGTGGGGCGTATAGGGTAATCATCCGCTATGAAACTGCGGGCATCCGCTAATGAGACTGCGGGAATCCAACCAATCAATCAACCCAATATATATATATATAGCCTAAATAACTAATATATATAAAACAACCATAAAACATTCACACAAGCAACAGACAATTATTTTTAATGAAATAAAAATAATTCTAAAGGTGAGTGAGATTTACTCACCTGATTTATTTGCCGAATATTCCATTTAAATTCCATTGAGAAGTATTTTGACAATGCAAAGCCAAAGCATCTCGTTTCACCAAGATCTGTTATCGTGCAATAAATTATACTTATGTACAAGATTCCTATCAATTTTTACTTGTTTATTTATCTATTTTATTTATTTTCATTAGTTAATGAAAGTATAAACTAATTCCCATACATTTATCAATTACCACATTACTATTTATTTTAATGATTCCCTAAATAAATTCCTTTAAATATATTTCTAATTGCATAAAAACATTTCCATATAAGATAGAAATCGAAAATCGAAATATACCTTGATCCATGTTTTTAATTCTTCCTAAACTGGTATAACTCCTTCCCGTTTTTTCTTCAACTGAGCTTCTTCTTGGATCTGCAAAGAAACTCCTCACTGTACACAACAATGGCAACCGAAAAATTCTATCCCCACTTTCCAGATAACACAGCCCTCATCACTAGTACATTCAAATTCGAATTTCCTTTCTAGTAAAACAAATGAACCCACCGCATCAACCTGACTTCGCTCCTCCCGACCCTACTGTCTTCGGTCTTCCTCAAGGAAAAACAAGCGACAGGAATACAATTGAAACTTCATCAACTATGTAAACCGCAACACAATCTTAAATCAATACTCAACGCCGCTTACTGTTGCTTCGATTTTCCACAAAGTATAACCCTAAATCCCAATTCAACATCGCGATACCTTCCATGTTCTCGAACCCGACACTGTATATCGTCAGTCAACGGACCCCCGTTCGAATCTCAAACGCTCTTTACAAGCACCCCAACACCATTTACTTCGATTCGCGCTTGCTGATTTTGAGAGATTTAAGGGTCCGATTTAAATACAAAATGGGGAAGGGGATTCGATTTGAAGTCGTATTATTTAGTTTCTCGAACTAGAAATTGATTATATGAAGATCGAATTAAACGAGGAGGGAAAAAGGGATAGCCATGATTTATCCGAGAAGAGCATGGCCATTTTTCTGATTTCACATTTGAAGCATTGATATTTCGGAAGTAACGAGAATAAACAGAAGAAAAGGGGAGGAGCGTGTGTGAATAATGAAGAGGACTCTTTGCGATGGACTTGGTTTTATAGGGGAAAAGCGAAGGAACAGGAGGTACCAGCCATTAATAAGATGTTTCTTTGATATCAAAGAAAACAGACAACATTTCCTGCTTGAGAAACACGATAGGCCTGCATATAGGAGAAGAGGTCGGCTTTGTAGAAATAGGGTGGCTGATGAAACGTTGATATGAAATTTTTATTTGAAATTTATTTTAATTAATTAATTAAAATATCTAACAGTCCCTATCTTGCAGTCCCGAACCGCTATTCTAACTTAACGACTGATGTTATCAGATTATAACGTTATTTTGAATTCAACGAAATATACAGTATAATTTAATTCGAACATTAAAAATAACATATTAAATTGATATAATATGATTTAAATTCAAAACAAATAAATTCCTTAAAAATAAATTACTATTATTCAATTAAAATTTATATTAACCATTTGAATCCCTCGGAATCCATTATAAATTCAAATGGAAATTATTTCAGTTCTCGTATTTCGAAAATTATATATATATATATACGAAATAAATCATATATTGATCACTAATTGGTAATTCAATATAAAAATTCTTTTATATTACTAATCCAATATTTAAAAACCATACTAAATATTCAAAATAAATCGATCAAAAATCCGGGTCGTTACATTCTTCCCCCCTTAAAATAATTTCGTCCTCAAAATTGCTAAAGTAGGGAAATGGTACAAACCTGTTACCTTTCAAACTCCTTTATGTTGAAACTCACCTCCTTATATTTCAACATATTTAATTTCACCAAAACTTTTGGTCTTCCTTTATTTAATTTGAATGATCTACGATCAATCCATTTATATCCAATCTATGTTCCATTAAACCAATTCAAATTGATTTTAATCAATTCATTCACTTCGACCCATTTAACTTGTTTAAGTTAAATTTTAATTCCAGAATTCAAATCCCTGGGTTTTCTTTCAAATTCTTTTGAAATCCCATAAATGTATACTTATATTTAATTTCATCTCAATTCAAAACATTTGAATTTTCAATCTACTTGTTTTCTTTCAAAACAAATTTCCATCAAAAACTTTTTCTAAGGTAGCAATTCATCACTTAGAAACTCGGAAATGAACACTGATGATGTTGCAATCATCATCAGAATTATTTCCCAGCCACTGAAGTGAGTTCAGTGCTTTATTATTTCAAAAATCCATCTAAAATGATTTTCTTTCAAATCCCTTAAAACAAATCTATATTATTTTAATATACTTTGAAAAATATTTTCAACTTCCCAGGATTTTGAATTCTTAATTCTGGTTTGAATTAAATTCTAATTCATCTCATTTGTATATTTAATCTCTATACAAATTCTATTTGGTTATAAATACCCATTTTAAATTTATAATCTCATTTGATTATAATCCTAACAATCAACACATCCATATAATAATAATTCTAGAAAATTATTCTTTCTATATAAAAATAGAAATTTGGGTAAAATTATTTCATTTACCCACTTGAAACCAATATCATGTTCAATCTTCTGTTCAAGCGTTTAGAAATTCCTATCGACTTCGTGGCGTCCCACGATTCGACCAGAATTCATAAACCACTCACAGACTAGCCAACACAATATAAAATAGCTTTTATATCAAATAACAAATACGCTCTCTCGTATCTATATACACTCAACTCATCCTAGGGTACTACTGACCCTATCTCTAATGAGCACATGCCACACAAGCCTAGGTATTCGCTCAACCTAAGCTCTGATACCAACTGTAGCGACCCGCAAATCCGTGCTATCTGAGTTGACTAAATACAACACATGTCTAACCCAAATAACACAGAAATACGACTCATTATTAGAAAGAAGATAGAGGGTGAGAATAGATAAGATAGAAATATTAGAATAGGAGAAAACGAAGATCACAACTCACAGCGGAACGAAAAAATATATTATATAACATAAGCTTTGAAATACAAATCTGTTTGGTACATATATACATACCATCATCAGAGTACATATAACATTTGATCCAGCGGAAGTAACTCTAAATAACTAACGTTGAAGCCTCCTGCTTCAAAGCTCCTCCAAGTGTATCTGTAAAAGCCTGAAACACTTGACTGCCCGTACAAATTTGGGCACCCAAGAGTTTAGGGAAAACAAAACAAAATAAACTCTGGGTCAGTCATGGGACTGGTGTGAGTAAACTCCAACCACTTGTTTAACTTTCAAAATCCTTTCGAAAGAAAAGATAATAGTAAGACCAGCCCACACATAAACATGGACGGTTTTTACCTTACTATAACCAAAAACACTTTGATATCAAATCCAGTGATATTATAGTAATGTCTACATCAAATAATTAACCAATTAGCAGAACGCTTGCATCTCACGCTCCACATATATATTATAAAATTAAAAACCGCATGGCGCTTATTGGAGATTGGATTTCCAACATGACAAGGTATGGAACCACCTTCCGATGATGTATCTCTAGAGGCGAATACACCTGGGTTCAACAAGAACATCTTGTAACCCGGCCCACACATGACCGACCACTCATTTCGCTTGAGTGTATCGAATGTATATCACCAACGGTTGGACTCAAACCACCGTTTCCCGAATGGGCAGAATCGATAGATTTAGAAACAAAAGGAATTTCTCTAGATAGGTGATTATACACCCTAATGGGTGCGACCCACATAGCCATGCTGCCTGCCCGATTTTTGTCCTTTCCCGGTTGTTGAGGCCTGAGGCTACGCATACTTACCATTCATCAATAACACAATCACTTTGAATGCCACATTGTCAGATCCGTTAATCACTAGTTGAGTTTGCACAAATATTCTGGATATTATGCTAAGGGATAAATCCGTTGCAACCATATATATATTCATACAGACCAACCCATTTGATCATTGGAAATACTCTGTCAGACATCCGTCCATTTACGTTCGTTCTGGGATTGAACGAAACCGAAGGCACTATTTCTATAAATAGAAAAGCCCTTGCACTTTACTCCGTCTTCAATATATTCAGCATACTTGGTTCGCAACGCTTATGCCGATACAGAGTGGTTCTTCGGATAATAATCCAACCGGTCTCTCCATATTGACAACGATGGTCAAAAACTTCGATAGTCTGTGATTTAACTATCGAATAAAAACAAGTGTTCATCCAACATATCAAACAAATCACTGGGCCCTTTAATTAATATTTCATTAATTAAACCACTTCCCTATCTTTCTCTATCAATATTTGTTTACCAAATATTTCAATAATCAATCTTGGCCCTTTACGCTATTTTTGATTTCGTTTCCTTGTCGAATTCTATATATCGATATATAGATTTCTAATTGTCAAATTTCTTAAAAATATTCTAACTCCTTAAATTCCCGGAAAAATTCGCCATAACCTCCCCTGTATCGGGAGCATCGGGAAATTTCAAATAGCTTCCCGGTATCTTCCTCAATCAAAAAGAAAAAGAAAAAAACCAAGCGGCTTGCCGATACGGCGCATAAAACCCATATATGAATTTAAACATGTACCTTTTTGTCGAGCACATTATTTATATACTTTATATACTTCATACACCTCATCCCATACCTGTCTAACACCTGTTCACCTGTTTTCAATTCAATTCAATAACATCTAATCGTTTGAATTCAGTTCCGCCCATTTATTCTTTAAATCGGCCATTTTGCCTATTTCACTTCTTTGTTGAACATAACATGTTTAAACAAAATATTTAACTTGCTCATAACCAAATTGAATTTCAATTTCAATTCTAGTTCTCTTCTCTATTTCGAATATAAATTCTCAAATCGAATTCACTTATTTAAAGCTCAATATTCATTCGAAATCTCATTAACTAATTTCTATTCGAATTAGTTAACTCTATTCAATAAATCAAAAATCTGATTTCTATTTCAAAAATCAATTCATTTACACAACTTGAATTCGCATATATTTCACAACTCAATTCTGAAATTTTCCAAATCGAACTTCGGATTTTATTTGCTTAAAAATCCTTTTATAATATTAAATAAACCATTATGGTTTTAAAACTATTCTGGCGCTGCTTTTCTGAAAATTTGATTTTGACATATCTCAAAATCTATACGACGAAATTCAGATTTTTCTCCTTCATTAGGAAACTATTATCAAATCGGTCCTGACGTTTCTTGTTTCGAAGAATTTCGACTTCAATTGTGTTCTGTATATTCAATTGAAGTTCGAATCGCTATTTTTCAAACTACAGCGCTGCGGCGAGTTCGTTTAATTATATTTATATATAAACTTTTAAACTTCTTAAAATGAATTCAATTCCATTTAATATATATATTCATATATATTTCAAATTCCATTTGAATCTTCACATTTCAAATTCCATAGTTTTAAATCCTGTATTCAAATCCCATTTGAAACCCTTTATTCGAATTCCATTTCAAATCATTCATTCGAATTCTATTTCAAATCCTTTATTTAATTTTCACTTTAATTCAATTCCTTTTGAATTTCTATATTGGAAATTCATACTTGAAATTCCATTTCAAATTCATACTTGAAATTCATACTTGAATTCAAATATCCAAACACCATTTAAATTTCTATTCTGAAATTCTAAATGTTTCAGATTCCATTTCTCTTATTTGAAATTCCCAAAATTTCAAATTACATTCTTCTTTTTATTTGAAATTCCATTTTTGAATTTCCTTTATTCCAATCCCATTTGAATATTTTCTTTATTCAAATCCATTGAATTTCTTTGCATTCAAATTCTATTCAGTTTCTCTTATTCAAATTATTTGAATTACTATTTAAATTTCTTGTATTCAAACTCTATTTAAATTTCCTTTTAAATTACTATATTCAAATGCCATTTGAATTTCCATATTGAATTTTCTATTTTAAAATTTCCTTATTCAAATATTATATTCAAATGCTATACTCACACTTTATTTGAAATATATAATTAAAATTCCATTTCAAACCCTTTTTTTGGAATTTTCTTTAGAATTCCAAATATTCAAACTTCTTTCTAACATTCAAATTCTATTTGAATTTCCACTCAAAATTTCTATTTCAAATTCTCTTCTGAGATTTCATTTCAAAATTCCATTTTTGAAATTATATTTAAAGGTTCCATTTTAAAAACTCTGTATTTTAAATTCTCCTTGAAATTTCAAATTCTATTTTAGAAAAATAGAATTTCCCCTTTTAAATTCCAAATATCCCTTCCGGATAATTTAAATAAATTTACACTTAGCCCAGTGATATTTAAACACCAAACAACCAATCAGTTATTTCAGGTTTTCTAACACATCATATATCACAGTATATATATGTAATCAAACAACCAAACAGATAGTATATTTTTGAGGAATCCAGTTGGATTCCTCCAACCTGTTTTCCTGCATCCACAGATGTTAGCACATAAATAATACCCATTCTGCTTCGTGGCAGAATATCGCGGTATAGAAGGTCATCCACTAATCATAGCGTGGGGCGTATAGGGTAATCATCCGCTATGAAACTGCGGGCATCCGCTAATGAGACTGCGGGAATCCAACCAATCAATCAACCCAATATATATATATATAGCCTAAATAACTAATATATATAAAACAACCATAAAACATTCACACAAGCAACAGACAATTATTTTTAATGAAATAAAAATAATTCTAAAGGTGAGTGAGATTTACTCACCTGATTTATTTGCCGAATATTCCATTTAAATTCCATTGAGAAGTATTTTGACAATGCAAAGCCAAAGCATCTCGTTTCACCAAGATCTGTTATCGTGCAATAAATTATACTTATGTACAAGATTCCTATCAATTTTTACTTGTTTATTTATCTATTTTATTTATTTTCATTAGTTAATGAAAGTATAAACTAATTCCCATACATTTATCAATTACCACATTACTATTTATTTTAATGATTCCCTAAATAAATTCCTTTAAATATATTTCTAATTGCATAAAAACATTTCCATATAAGATAGAAATCGAAAATCGAAATATACCTTGATCCATGTTTTTAATTCTTCCTAAACTGGTATAACTCCTTCCCGTTTTTTCTTCAACTGAGCTTCTTCTTGGATCTGCAAAGAAACTCCTCACTGTACACAACAATGGCAACCGAAAAATTCTATCCCCACTTTCCAGATAACACAGCCCTCATCACTAGTACATTCAAATTCGAATTTCCTTTCTAGTAAAACAAATGAACCCACCGCATCAACCTGACTTCGCTCCTCCCGACCCTACTGTCTTCGGTCTTCCTCAAGGAAAAACAAGCGACAGGAATACAATTGAAACTTCATCAACTATGTAAACCGCAACACAATCTTAAATCAATACTCAACGCCGCTTACTGTTGCTTCGATTTTCCACAAAGTATAACCCTAAATCCCAATTCAACATCGCGATACCTTCCATGTTCTCGAACCCGACACTGTATATCGTCAGTCAACGGACCCCCGTTCGAATCTCAAACGCTCTTTACAAGCACCCCAACACCATTTACTTCGATTCGCGCTTGCTGATTTTGAGAGATTTAAGGGTCCGATTTAAATACAAAATGGGGAAGGGGATTCGATTTGAAGTCGTATTATTTAGTTTCTCGAACTAGAAATTGATTATATGAAGATCGAATTAAACGAGGAGGGAAAAAGGGATAGCCATGATTTATCCGAGAAGAGCATGGCCATTTTTCTGATTTCACATTTGAAGCATTGATATTTCGGAAGTAACGAGAATAAACAGAAGAAAAGGGGAGGAGCGTGTGTGAATAATGAAGAGGACTCTTTGCGATGGACTTGGTTTTATAGGGGAAAAGCGAAGGAACAGGAGGTACCAGCCATTAATAAGATGTTTCTTTGATATCAAAGAAAACAGACAACATTTCCTGCGTGAGAAACACGATAGGCCTGCATATAGGAGAAGAGGTCGGCTTTGTAGAAATAGGGTGGCTGATGAAACGTTGATATGAAATTTTTATTTGAAATTTATTTTAATTAATTAATTAAAATATCTAACAGTCCCTATCTTGCAGTCCCGAACCGCTATTCTAACTTAACGACTGATGTTATCAGATTATAACGTTATTTTGAATTCAACGAAATATACAGTATAATTTAATTCGAACATTAAAAATAACATATTAATTTGATATAATATGATTTAAATTCAAAACAAATAAATTCCTTAAAAATAAATTACTATTATTCAATTAAAATTTATATTAACCATTTGAATCCCTCGGAATCCATTATAAATTCAAATGGAAATTATTTCAGTTCTCGTATTTCGAAAATTATATATATATACGAAATAAATCATATATTGATCACTAATTGGTAATTCAATATAAAAATTCTTTTATATTACTAATCCAATATTTAAAAACCATACTAAATATTCAAAATAAATCGATCAAAAATCCGGGTCGTTACAATATTCATCTCTAACTTGGAGATGATTTCCAATAGATTAGGATCGTCCCTCTGACTGGAACCAATCCGCTCTATCAAAGTGGGTCTGATCGTCAAACTAGCTAGCATTTCTGGATCCAATTCGCACTTTGGTCTGAAATCAAACCCTGCGATATACTCCAGTTGCTTCCAACCTAGAAACATAACCCCTAGACTGGCATGTTTCCAACTCAATGCACTCATTACCGCACCCACTGAAAAAAAAAATCGCCACAACTATTTATCTCTCACGCAAACCATCCTAGTCGGACTCGGCATTCCCAAAGCACAAGCCCCAAAGGCCTAAACCAATATCAGACAAGCACCCAAGGAATATCTCCTCCGAATTCAGAAAATCTACGTGAGATGATACTAGCAAAACAACCAAATAAAAGCTTGATTCCTCTTTGTCAACTGAGTCAACGGTGCTGCTATCTTGGAGAAATCTTGGATAAACTTACGATAATATCCAGCTAACCCCAAGAAACTTCTTACGTCTGTTGCATTCTTGGGCGTAGACCAATCCTGTACCGTAACCACCTTTGCAGGGTCCACGGCAACACCATTTTCTGAAACAACATGGCCCAAGAATCTCACTTCCCTCCTCCAGAAGTGACACTTAGAAAACTTCGCTTTCAATTGGTGCTTTCTCAACACCTCCATCACTGTTCTTAAATGTTCCTTGTGTTCTTCTTCTGTCCTCGAGTAGACCAAAATATCATCCACGAACACAAGAACAAACTTATTCAATTGATCTCTAAATACTCTATTCATAAGATCCATGAAGTATGCTGGTGCATTGGTCAACCCAAATGGCATAACCAACCACTCATAAAATCCAGACGGCGTCCTAAATGCTGTTTTCGAAACACTCTCATCTGCTACTCGGAGTTGATGAAATCCTGTCGCGAGGTCCAACTGGGAGAACACTCTTGCTCCTTCCAGTTGATCAAACAAATCATCTATCCGTGGCAGAGGATACTTATTCTTCCTCGTCACCTTATTCAACTCGCGGTAGTCCACACACAACCGAAGGGAACCATCTGCCTTAGTGGCAAACACAACTGGTGCTCCCCACTCAGAGACACTTCTTCTAATAAATCCCTTCTTCAAAAGATTGCTGACTTGCACCCCGAGCTCTCGCTGCTCCCTTGGTGCCATACGACGAAGTGGCATCACTATAGATCTGGCATCTTTTACTAAATCAATACGGAACTCAATCTCTTGGTGTGGTGGAAGCCCGGTCACCTCCTCGAAGACGTCCGGATACTGGCCAACCACGGGCACATCTGACAACTCATCATGCGGGATGTCGAGGGAATTTATAAAACTAGCCATTACCCCATCACTGGGTAGACTACCAAACACTACCCTCCGCCCATCATCCGCTCTAACTGTCACTAAAAAGCCCTCACAGTCTACCACCACCCCGTATCTTTGGAGCCAATCGACTCCCAATATAATGCCATACCCAGTAAAGCCCAAAACAAAGCAATCACAAACAAACATACATCCATGACTCGATAAGACCAAATTTCGACAAATCATACTAAGGTTAGTCGAACCACCTATCGGGTTGGTCACAACCAACGATCTATCGACTATCTCGGGTTCCAGTCCCAACCTATCTACCAGGTCACTAGATATGAAGGAACGGGAAGCCCCAGTATCAAACAAAACTCGAACTGGTACATCATAAATAGAAAGCATACCTTGAATAACGACATTCTTTCCTTTCTCCGCCGCAGTTGGGCATTCGACGAAGAAGGAACAACATCAATAGCATATGCTTTCACAATCTGCTTCTCCTTAAGAGGTTGTGGACACTTGTCCTTATGATGTCCCACTTGGCCACAGTTGTAGCACTTCCTTTCCGCTGGCTTGGCCCGACATTCTTTAGCATAATGGCCCTTCTTACCACAGCTGAAGCACTCAACATCTTTCTTACTCTTTTTCTGGCCATCCTTAGCTTGGTTCTGCCTCCTCTTATTCTGAGAGTTATTCTTGCCTCCAACGCCTGCTTGCGGTTTTGGCCCTCCTGCAGATGCAACCTCAGTCTTTGGCTTAGGGTAAAGACTCTCTGATCTCAAAGCTTTCCCCACAATCGCCTCAAAAGTCTCATCGATGTGGATGATAAGCCTTTCCCCCAAGTATCCATCCAAACCAGTAATGAACTTCTCATTCTTCTTCTCAGGAGTATCGGCAAGAGATAGTCCATACTTCGACAAAGTGTCGAACTCAGCAATATAGTCAGAGACTGCTCTACCATTCTGCTTGAGTTCCAAGAATCTCTTAAACAACACTGACTTCTGGGCAGCTGGGATGAACTTCTCGCTAAAGCGAGCCTTGAATTGATCCAAAGTAACCTGATCTTCTGGAGTAGCTGTTCTAATGGCATTCCACCAATTCATCGCTCGCCCTTGCAGCTGACGAGACGCTAGCCTTCTCTTCATCGCATCTTCGATACCCAAGTCGTCAAAGATACGATTACAGCTATCCAACCAATCCTGAACATCTGTGGCGGACTCCGTTCCATGGAACGGCTTCCCACCAAGGTTAGTGTAATCCTTACACAACTTGGCGAAATCGACCCTAGGCGCCTGCACTACTGGACCACCACCACCATTTCCGGGATTGGGAACTGCTCCTTGAACATCCCTAAGCATCTCCCTCATGAAATTAGTGAACATTGTTCTCATGTCAGGAGCATTCCCATTACTGGTCCCTCTACCAGCACCTCTTGCGTATCGGCTCATCGTTTAATTTGTAAAGAGAAACGATTAACGACCCCATAGTGGTGCTAATGCAGTACGACTTCATCCTCATACTACTAATAGTATATATGTATATAGCTTTTGAAAACCAAAGTAATCACAAATACGCGCTCTCATATACGTATTATCTCTCCCTAGTGTCTTTCCCTAGGTTAACTACGCAACCTGGCTCCGATACCAAGTGTGACGGCCCGCCCCGCATCAACCGACATTTACTCCAAAAGTGCGCTGTACACATGTCCAGTTAACACGGGACGGTCGCCAAAGAAAGGAAAGAATGACGAAGGATCAACAAAGAACCTGTAGAATGTCTCATAGCGCATAGAACAAAATATAATAATAACATACTTGACATAAAACAGGAGAGACAGTGCATAAGCTGAAAACCAGAACTAAGCATCATAGCAGCGGAAATCCAAAATACAACTTATTACAACTTTTCCAACTGTCTCAAAGCAAAAACAAGATAAAGAGGGTACACTACTAATGCCCAAGTAGTGACCACCAACGACACAGGGAGAATATCTATATATCATACGTGAAAGCCTCCTGCTCGCCTCCGAATCAGCTACTCGCGCATCACCAGCTAACCTGTCTCTAGTCTGCTCGTGTGAGCACCCAGAGTAATAAGAAGAGACATAAAACTCTGGGTCAGACATAAAGCCTGGTATGAGCGATAAGCATCTAAACAAAACAATAACAGGTATACTAAACCATACCTGAACCTGAACCTGCAACCAAAGAGTTAGCACTACATACTGTACAACAATCTAAGGTGACATTTCAAATGGTGTAAAGATAACGGGGGTGGGGGTGTGCATGTCATAGTGATGGCAAACAATCAAGCATAGCAACCATCCTCACATCTCTCACTCGGTGCGTAAAGCATACGATATTCACCACTTCGATCACCTCAATACCTTGCTATGATCACTTTGCCCCATGAAGTCTTAGATGGCTTCATTGCACTGATACATAGCCACTAATCCTTCGCTATGTCCACTTGCCCCATGGAGTTGTTCACCCCATCTGCGCTGGCTCATAGCCTTACTAGCTCTTTACTATGTCCACTTGTCCCATGGAGTTGTTCACCCCATCTGCGCTGGCTCATAGTCCTACTAATCCTTTACTATGTCCACTTTGCCCCTCGAGTCATGACGACTCTACTGTACTGGCTCATAGTCTTACTACGATCACTTTGACCCTCGAGTCATAATGACTCTACTGCACTGATAACGTAGTCCTATCATTCATGGTGAATCGAAGTTATGAACGTCGACAACTCCTTAGCACACGTCCCGCAGCAAAGCCCAACTCATGAAGTGAACTCATTGGTTCCCAACTGGTTCCGGGATCCTGAGCTCTAACTTCCATTTGGACTACCTTTGCATCTCGGGTTATTGTCTTCATCTCCGGATCGGTCTTCATTCAGTTCGCAACCTCCTGGTTCGGTTCGTGACTCGCCCCCTCGCATCAGCTCGACTCGCGGATCGTGGTCATCGCCCTCGCTCGGATCGGGTCGCGCCTGCTACGTCAGCTTGGGTCGGATCGCACCATTCGTCAGCTCATTCGGATCGCGCCTGCTGCATCGGGTCGGGTCGCGCTCCAGGTTCTGGATCGTGGCGAGGCTTTTGGATCGTGACCTTCAAGGTGGAGCAGCTCGCGGAGTGTGGTCGACTCGTGGAGATGGCGTGCTATCGGTTCGGTTCGCTGGTGGTGAGGCGGATCGTGGTACATGTAGCGATCTGATCCGGGTCCTGCACATTTTCCTGCAACTTCTTCCAGCGACTGTTTTACGCCATTCGACGGCGTTTTTGACCAAACTAACACTTCTAAACAATCACAAAGCATACCATACAGTCATAGCAACATGTAGAAACGACCATAAACACCAAAACAACAACCATAGCATGTAAAATGGATCAAATATAGTCAAAAATCTATATTTTCCCTTAAGCATGTTTAAGCAAATCAAGTGATAGGATTAGCAAAACTTAACCAAATCAAACCCAATTTCTAACAGAGGTATAAAACATTATTTAAGAATTTATAAATATTTTTCTAGAATTTATTAATGCATAAATTCGCTAATCTTCACTAATTACCCTCAATCAACCATAATTAGTGAGGAACTATGCAAATCACTCACCTTAGCCACAAATGAAACTTAGATCTGAAATAAATCTCTGATTTGGTGCGAATCCCGATGCTAAACAGCAGCTCTAACGTTGATTTGGTGTAGATCTCCCTTGATTTGATGTTGCTAAGCCCAATCTTCAAGTAGAAAGTGATTTGGAGGTGATTTAGAGGTTGGAGGCCATTTTTGGGGTTTCTTGGAGATAAGTGGAGGCTAGAAAACTGAAATGAAATGATTCTCTAACTCTTTTCAGCCTCCCCATAACCCTAATCCTGAAATGGGTTATGGGCCTATTCACTAATCACCCTATTTGGCCCGGTTAAGCAGTTTTTCACCTTCCAAACCTTATTTCAGTCATATCTCTCAAACGGTAAGTCCGTTTCTCACATGTGACCACTCTACGGAAAGGTAAACCATCAAACGAAGCCAATGGAAGTGGTTTCAGGTCAAAACTCCTTTCCAATCAAAAGTTATGGCCAAAACAAGATCAACTAGGGGCAAAATGGTCATTTAAAAATCGGCAAAAATCATGAACATGGGAAATGACTCTAATAGTTGTTTGCCAAAGTTACATGACCATACAACTTCATATGGGAAAGAAATAAATATTCTACGATCCTCCGATGCGTAGAATGCGGGCTGTTACAACATACTTTGTTGGGTTCGCTATGCTCAAAACCTGGGGGAAGCTTCATATACACCTCCTCGTGCAAATCACCATGAAGGAAAGCATTATGAACATACATTTGGTGCAAGATCCAACCTTTGACTGCTTCTACAGCCAGAAATGTGTGAACCGTAGACATCTTGGCTACTGGTGCAAATGTCTCTGAATAGTCAATTCCCTCCACCTGGTGATTGCCAAAAACAACTAGTCTGACCTTCAAACGCTCAATAGAACCATCAGAATTATACTTAATCTTGTACACCCAGCAACTTCCCAACGCCTTCTTACCAGGAGGCAAATCCACCAAACTCCATGTCCCGTTATTTTCTAACGCTTGTATCTCATTCTGCATAGCAGATCTCCATCCAGCACCCCAAGAGGCCTGACGATAAGAGGTAGGCTCAACACCTGCAGTAATCGTTGCAAGAAAAACTCTATGTCGCGTAGAAAATATTTTATAGCTCATGTAACGTGCAAGGGGATACGGAGTACCTGAGGAAGGATGAGTGCTAGGTGAAACAGTATGGGGGGTGAACTGATGAGACTTGTCACATATTCCTGAAGATGAGCAGGACGAGATTTTAGACGCTTACAACGACCAAGCTCGCTACTAAGTTCAACAACTGGGACTTGGGTTGCATCCGGGACAACATCCAAGGCTGAAGCAGGCGCTGCTCCTAGCTCTTTTCCCTTCCCTTCATTCGAGACCACAACAGTGGATGGCATTGTGTATTAAACTACAACAGGAGTCCCTGTTGGGGCAACTTCATCTCCACAAACTGAGGGACAACAATCTCCCTCAAAGTCAGACCCTGTACTATTTTATTCTCAATAATCGGAGAAGCATAAGGGAATTCCGTCTCATAGAAAACAACATCACGGGAAATAAAATACTGATGCGTAGACAGATCAAATAATTTCCACCCTTTCTTATCAGCGGGGTACCCAACAAATATGCATCTACGACTACGACTAGAAAACTTGTCTTTTTTAGACTGTATATCATAAGAAAAACAAAGACACCCAAACACTCGAATATTCCCATACAAAGGAGGAGTGCCATATAAAATCTCATAAGGGGACTTATAATTTAACAATCGAGAGGGAGTTCGATTAATTAAATAGCTAGCAGTAAGAACGCACTCACCCCAAAACTCAATAGGTAAAGACCCCTGAAACCTCAAAGCTCGAGCTACATTGAGAATATGTTGATGTTTTCTTTCCACTTTCCCGTTCTGCTGGGGGGTTCCGACGCAAGATGTCTAAAACAGAATACCCTAGCTTGAAAAACAATCTTTCAAGCAATTAAACTCAGTACCATTATCACTACGAACACGGCAAATATTACTATCAAACTGACGTTTAATCATTGCAATGAATTTCATGAACATCGAATATACCTCAGTTTTATCTATTAACAAAATCACCCATACTGCTCTAGAAAAATCAACTATAGTCAAAAAATACTTAGCACCACATGAAGAGACACAACTATATGGTCCCCACAGATCATAATAAATGAGTTCAAAGCACTTAAAAGCTCTATTATTACTATCTGGAAAACTATCCCTTGTCTGTTTAGCTTTGTGGCAAACATCACATGCTTTATTTAAATGCAAAGAACTACTAATAAAAGGTAAATGCTTCATCACTTTCTCAGCCGGGTGACTAAGTCTACTATGCCATAACTCCAAATCTCCACTTTGTACTGCCGAAATAGCTGAAGCTCTAACCTTTGAAGAAGCATCACAAAAATAGTAAAGTCCACCCTACCGTTCACTCGTTCCAATCACTATCCTCGTACTTCGGTCCTGAATAGTACACGATGCATGGGTAAAGAGTAGATTAAACGCGAAACGGAAATTAAGTTGCAATGTAAATCTGGAACATAAAGAACATTGTTGAGCGCCAACTTAGTAGACAAAACAACTCGACCATACAAATTAGATGTAATCAATGCACCATCCGGTAAGGTCACAGGAAAAGAAGAACACTCAAATCGGTCAACCAAACAATCTAAACAACCCGTCACATGTACGGGAGCACCTGTATCAACAATCCATGGGATACCGAAAAACTTACCCATCAAACGATCAGACATGGGAGGAGCATCGATCAGAATTACCAATCAAACTCATGAGACGCCGATACTGGAAAGATAGATAATACGGGGAAAAAAATCTTTGTTTGGGTCATAAGGTGAAGAGGTCAAGGGGTTCAGAGAAGTTCCACTGTTGGCAGATCCATCACAACTATGTTCATTGGCCATGATTGACGGCGCAAGGTTCAAAGATAGAGGAGGCTAGGATTTTTAGGCTCTGATACCATGTAAGAAAATAATTCTTCTTATTCAAAATTGTGCAGATGATACAAATTTATAGGAAAATGAGTTTATGTTTCCCAGGAAACATATCTTAGACAAATGTAAACAAATATAATCTTCTATACTGGGAAACATATAACAAACTGATGGAAACAAATATAATCTTCTATACTGGGAAACATATAATAAACAAATGGAAACAAATACATACAAATATATTCCTAACAACTGTCAATGAATACCCGGAAATTATATTTATTTTAGTACGTTAAAAGATTTTTTTATTGTTTTACTAATTTTGAAGTTCATGTTATATACGCTAAATATATATTAACTGCTCAAAATTATTTGTTATTATTATATATATTTTTTAAGCCTTTATTGAATTGAAGTACGCATATATTAAATTAAAAAAAAATCATTTACCTTCCTTAATTGATCGTTAAAGAATATGATAATTATTTGATATGCGCTCGTACCCACGGATGCAGATATGATATTATCCATATTCGAAAATAACCGTTGCGGTCCTATACCATAGTCGATTGCCAGCTATGCCATGATCAAATGCTACAAACTTGTCAAACTGACATGTTAACGCTGACCTTAACGAAAGAGCAATCCAACTGCAAATGGAGTAATAGCTTTATCCAAATGTTTTGCTTTTTTGTTACGAGGTGCTTGGATTTTATTTCCTATGTTTGATGCTCAGGTTGTTTGCTAACAAGAATAACAAAGGGTGAGTTTACGTTTAAGGTCTCACACGTTGTAGGCTAACGTCCAGCTGTTCATGGGATTTTTTTTAATTAAAAGTCGAATATGATGTGAAAATTGGACGTGAAAAGTTAAATAGAAAAACTTTGGATGTAGAAATTTATTTTCAACTTAACCCTGTTGCATCAGATATAATTAGTACGTTCTGCACTTTCTCATAAGTAAAAGATAATCAAGAAGAAGACAAATTTTGAAAGAAAAAAAAAAGACGTTAAGTTCTAGTTTTAGAACTTTACAAACTTTAAACAAAAATGCTAAACATAATTAGCATTATCAGTATTTATACTATAAAAAGTGCCAATCATAATTAACATCATATTCAATTTTATACCATATAAAATACTACATATATTTAGCAATGTCTTTTGATTTAGTTTTTTTTAAAAAAAAAAAAATCGTCCCTTGCTTAAAAATAAAATCTAGTGTCCTTTAAACATATTTTTTTTTTCAAAGGTATGCCTATTTTCCACTAAATAGAAATTTATGCGAAATAATGAAACTTCTTTTCTTGAAAAGTTTACCCTTTCAAACATCAATCAAAAAAGACCAAAAGGAGAAAGAAAAAAAAATGCATATAAAATTTATTCGAATCATTAAGGTAAACAAAAACCAGTCTACTAATTAAATGAATGTATACGCTTTATCCGTGGATATTCCTAGCATTGTACGATAGTGTACAAATTTCAGTCATCAAACTTTAGCATGCACTAACTACAGTTACCAACATTGTTCTTTCCATCATAACATAACTTACATACAGAACAAGTCATAATTCCATACATACCCCATCCAAAATGACATAGTTAACACAAAAGAAATCACCTCACAAAAGATGATTCAAAACAAAGATGATCAAACAGTTTGAACAGTCAAAAGCAGGCCATAATGATCACTAGGCAAGACAGGCAATTCAAGCTTCTTAACCCCATTTTTCACCTTCTTCTCCTTGACATAAGAAGCTCCAGGTACAACATCCTTCCCTATCATCTCGATCCCTACAACCCTGAAATCCTTCAAGCAACAAACGAACCTGTCCAACCTCGTCTGAAACTTCCGGCCCCCGGTCAGCATTTTGTTCGAAACCGTGTCGTATGTCCATCCATTTTCGCCTCTTTTAAGCTCGTTCCATGCATCGATCCATCCGCTCGTCAAAGGGAAATCGCCATCCTGTTTGTCGTTCCAGTTCATATCGCCTCCAAATACGACATTTGGGTATTTTTTTAGTGTTTCGATCGATTCTTTCGCTTGAGTGATTCGTTCTTTGCTGTACATTTGGTTCCAGGTCGGTGGCGCCGGAGCTGGGCTTTCGAGGTGGGTTGTGGCCACTGTTAGTTTCTTGTTTGGTTGTAGGTCGATTTCTGCTATCAAGAGTTCTCTCCCCATTACCGAGTTGTTGAATTGTTTGCACTTGAATGATGTTTCGCTGAATTTGCTCATCTGCGATGGATTTTGAGGTCGAATGAATGTTGAGTAATGGAATAGCAGTTCAATCGAGTTGCGCTCGTTTTCTCTGTCATTGTACGCTCAATTGAATCTCAGACACATATCAAAATAACTTATTACTGGTTTCATGTATCTTTTACATAAATGTTCAAACAACAAATCTCAAAATTGAAACCAAATGGACCCTCCAATTTTGTGGGTGATTACGGACGCATATCACAACAAGGGTATAAATGAGTAGCCTAAACGGTCTATAGGAAAGCTTCGTAATCCTGGATGGGTAGAGAATAACAGGGGTGATTGACGCTTAAAATCTCGTATTGGATTTCGAGGGGAAAAGATAATGCAGATTAAAAATCAAGCATCAAAAACTAGTATTTAGCAAACAATATTTGCAAATGTATCGGCAATATCAAACCGATATTTGATGCAAATATCAGTACAAGTATGCAAATATCGCCATTTTATTTAAAAAATAGTGTCCTAAATATACCATATTTCCATGAAAAAAAGAAAAAAAAAACCCAACACAATGACCATTCTCCGTTTGAGTGAGTTAGCTATACCCAATATAGGAGTTGGATAAAATTACTCCACCTTGAATTCTTACCAACGACTATTTGTGGATACCCAAAAATCATAAATCCGTCTATGGACAAATATCAGATATCCTAAAAAATGGACATGGATACAAATTTTGTCAAGTTTGTATGTTATTTTATATGTATCCAAGCAAAATAAAAGATATGAATTAATTATTTTATTAAGAAGTGTTTTGTTGCACCTCAAACAGTGCAGCATCCATAAATGCCTCCTGATTTCACCTACGAGTACCGTTTCTCTCTCTACGCACTCATTCTCTCTATCCCTCAATTCGTTATTTAAATGGAAACCTGCGACTATGGTTGGGATGTTTTTGGTGGTGCTGCAAAACAAAAG